>CAUIVZ010000001.1:41019229-41589162 GCA_961763995.1 Juglans cinerea | reverse complement strand
ATGAATATGATTATTTTCAAATTCTTGTTTATCTTATTTTGCATCGCATCCATGCATATGGTCGGTTCTACCGCCTGCCTTTAATTGTGCATACTCTTAATTTCTTCATTCCATGCATATGGTCGGTTCTACCGCCTGCCTTTAATATATATATATATATATATATATATATATATAGAAATACTATACACCAACTACTATTCACTCACACTCTCTACACTCCACACCTACAGTTATTTTTTTTCATAGGGTGTGGGGTGTGGAGTAGTGAATAGTTGCTGATGAGAAATTTTTTTCATATATATGTATACTCATAAACTTTTTAATCATTGTGTATCTTATCTTATATATTTTTTTTATAAGGAAATAATTTTATTGATCCAATCATTTAAATTAAAGAAGAAATACACGAATGGAAATCCCTATCTCAATAATTACATCTGAGATTTGCAAAGAATTCTTTGCCAAAACATGAGGATGAGTGTAGAAAAGTGCACTCTAAATACTTTATTATTGGATTAAAATCCTAAACTATGAATAGAAATAATGAGATATAATTTATATTATTGAATTTAATATTTATTCACATTGAGATATATTTTAACATGATTTTATAATATTTTAAATCTCAAATATTACATTATTGATTGGTGAGAGATAATTTGCAATTGGGCTTTACACTTAACATTTTTGAAACTTTATTATTCGGTTTTTACATTTGGTTTTATTTTGATGGCAGCCGTATGGAGTAAAATGCATGGCATATATATATATATATATATATATATGGGTGAAAAGAATTGGAACAGCCGTATATCACTTCAAGGACTTGGACTTATTCTACCAACTATCCTAGTAGGACGTGAAATGAATGATTAAATAAAAAAAAAAAAAAAAGAGATGAAGGAATCAACAAGCAATACGACACTTATTTGAATTAAAGGATTGTACGCGGAACCCTTTTGATTTTATGGAAGACTTTGACTTTGTAAAAAGCTTTGAAGATGAGGGTAATCTCTTGTACGCGAGACGTATGCTGGGTCAAGTGCATGAGTAATGCTATATACAGTTGTGGAATGTGCAAACGTCGTGCAGTCGCTTTGAAAAAGAGTAGGGTCCACTATTAAAAAATTAATTTCTTTTCATGTGGGTCCCATATTTATTCACATTTTTCAAAGTGACTGCACGGCGACTGCATACTCACGACTGCAAGTATCATTTCTCCAAGTGTATTTGGGATGCTTGAGTCGCAACATGCGATCGGGGGGTTTTTACACACGAGGAGAACCAGACTGAAAGATGAAGAGACGAAATTAATTGCTATGACCGTCGTTTGTTTTATTTTTTCTCTTAAAATTTTTGTTATCCATTATATTTATAGGTAACTAAATTCTCAAGTAGGCTTAGAGATGAACTTGCACATTATATAGTATTTTTAATTTATATATTTGATTTTCAATTACTAAAACTCTTTTGTTTTATCATTCTCAATTCATTGTTGATGTTTTATTCTCCGAATAATCATAGAATTTATTTTGTTTATGGATTCAGTCATGCTTTTTCTATTGAATGGATTAGCTCTTTAATTATGTTTGGATCAATTATTTATCTATATTGATTTAATTCTTTGCAGCAATATCGCTTCCTTAGTATATTGTCATCGTTGGATTTTCTCAATAGTGATAATAATTTACGTATTTTAAAAGTGATGAATAATTTTTCAAAGGGTTACATTTTGTTTAATCTTAGTTTATAAATTTATACCTTCCGATTGTGAATTTTGGGAATTGAGTTCCAAATTGAGTTATTCAATGAATTAAGAATAATTAAAATACTATATTTGTGCAAGGGATTCCCGACGCTTTACTATTCATCAAATTTGAGTACTTTTTCCGTTAGTCACTTTGCTTTGCTTTAATTTGTATTTAAAATTAATATTTATTCTCTATTAATCATTTAATATTTTTCTTTAGTTTCTTTGTTCCTTCTGTTATTCTTTTAATTTGTCTCTCTGTGGAATCGACACCTCAAAACTGTGCTACAACTACCGCGTTTTTCTTTGGACGTAATCAAGCAACTACATACATTAGATTCTCTATTAGCATGTTGCACAGAGCACTTCCTGATCATCTCCTTGACTTCATTCACAAACATCCGAGCACTTGACCATGACTCCATTGGTTTTGTAATGGCATTAACAACTTGGAGAGAGTCCCCTTCAAGAACTACATTTTTCAGTCCTAGATCAATGCCAAACTTGATAGCTTGGAGAGCCCCAAATGTTTCTGCTAAGAGAGGTTCTGGATACATAGTTTTGTTCATCCTCATTGTTGCAATTACCTTGCCCTCACAATCAGGAGCAATCATCCTTATTCCAATTTTACATTGGATCTTGTCAACAGCTGCATCCCAGTTTAGTTTATAAACAATGACTGGAGGAGGCTCCCATCGATTAAGTCTCATACTTTCAGGTTCTGTTTTGCTTCCTTCTTGTTGCTGCACTTCTTTCAAGCTCTTCAGAATGTTTGCTGTTGCCTTCACGATGTGTAAATTCAGCTTGAAAAATGTACTCATTCCTTCTCTGCCATATTTTTCTAGCCACCACAGCCACTTCCTCCATCTCATCTTGCCCAAACTTAGCGATCATATCTTCCACAATGTCCAGAAAATAACCTTTGCTTATATAACTCTTTTGAATTCTTTTTTAACATTGCCCCCAAATGTCTTTTGTAGCATTATAGTCCCAAATAGCTTGAGCTACAGATTCTTCATTCTCTACACAAATTGGGCATTTGGGATTTTCCACCACTCTCTTTTTAAACAGATTCAAATTAGTGGGAAGTGCCTCAAGGCAAGCTCTCCAAAGAAAGACTTTATCAGCTAGTCATGTGACTTTTAGTTTCCAGATCAATTTCCATACTTGCTGGTGTCTATTATTGCTTGAGGCCTGGCATTAAGAATTGACTTGTATCTCCTTGTGCAGATGATAAGCACTTGTAACGGTAAACTGCCCATTCAATGTCCCTTTCCAAATAAGCTTATCAGAGCTATTGCCCTGGCTAATGGGAATCTGAGCAATCAAATCAGCTTCCTTCTTTGTGAATAGGTCTTTTAGTAGGTCAGTCTTCCATGTTCTGGTGTCAGAATCTACAAGTTCATGAACTCTAGCCCTCTCCTCGAAAATTCTGATTGGACTTTGAATTTTGGGAGGTGATAGTTTAGGGATCCACTTATCTCTCCATATATGAACTGCATGGCCATTTCCAATCCTCCACAGTGTACATTCTTCTAAAAATGGTCTTGCTGCAATAGTACTTCTCCAAATGAAAGAAGGTTTGTGGCCCACTCTAGCTTGAAAGAAGGATTCCTCTTTTTATATAATGTCAAGTGATGGGTAATTAAGTATATAAAATAAAATAAAAAAATAACTTTAAACTAATCCCCACCTTTCACCATTCCTTGTTATTCAATAAACTTTTACCCGTCTTACAACATATACCATTATATATAAGACCTTAAATTCCTAACTATATGATTAATTTTTGACAAGCATTCTCAGCAATAGGTAGTGTGAACTAAAAACCTATTAACAATTTAACAGATAATAAGAACAGAATCCAACTAATTCCCAAAAAATATAAATTTGTATCAAATTAGAGCTACAAGCCTAAGGTACTATTCCCACTAGCCATCGAGATTGAACGGCGGGTAATACATTGAATCACTTGTATATATGTACAAGAGTGGCACCTCCATACGCCTACCAAGATTGAATCAGTACTTTTAACTTTTGCTATGTTATAGGCGTATAGACTATAGAGGCCACTCTTGTGTGTGTGTGTGTATATATATATATATTAATGCGCCAATTAGATCTAAGAAAATTATATGAAAGGAAACCCAGTCAAGAACTTTTGCTTTAAATTTTCTTTTATTGGTGTAGTTTGAATTCATATATGATGGGTTCTTCTACTCAGCAACCGGCCTACACCGCACATCTGTTGAGAGAGAAAAAAAAAAGTATATGGTTTAGGATTGTTGATGAGTAGAATTTTTCTTCATGTATAAGCGCAATATTGTTGCTTTATAATGTGGTGTAATTATATTATAAAGCAATCTTTTTTATTTGGCTGCGAAAAACTAAATAGTTGATGGAGCACACACTCAAACGAATGACAAATATGAGAAATTGGACCGGTAGTGCAGAAACCTGGCCTCGCGAGTCCACCATAAAAAAAAAATATCAAGATATATATATAATATATATATATATATATCTATATATCACTTTCTTAACATGCATGCTAAACTACCAATTATAGAGTTGCACGCACCAGTACAGCTCGGAAAGTAGTGGTCCTTGCATGCATGGCCCATATATCCTATATATGTGACGAGCATGGACTCATGCATGTATATATGTGACATGTGTATATTTATATAAGGTCCGCTTTGGACCGGTCGGGCTGCTTATTTGGCCTTAACAGCCTTCAGTTAGAACTATGACACATCAGCAAGTCTGCCAAACTAGCAAGAACCTTATTACACCAGATCGAGTGGACATCCGAAATATTCAGCAGTTTCTATCGCTCAAGCCACCGAAGGAGTGCACTTTAGCAGCCTTATCACCGTCGTCAGCCTTATCATTGTCGTTCGTCACCGTCTTCCGTTGCTGTCGTCCGTCGTAGAAGCAGAAATCTCCCTCTCCATCTCTTTCTCATCAGCTGCAATATGTTATTTTCCTAGTATGAAACCAAACACAAGACCATTAGAATATTAGACGTGACTAGAATTTGTTCTTTGCCTATCTCTTTCAGTTTGTTGTTGTCGATATTTCTTCGACCTTATTTTTTTAATTTCAATTTTCAATCCTAATTTTTTTTTCGTGCCGATATTTCTTCAATCTTTCTCAAAAAGTCTTCACTTTGTCGCTTTTGAGACTTTTCGAGTCTTATGCACAAAAGCACCATTTGATGAGGATGGATCTATGTACTATGTAGTCAAATGAATTTGGGAATATTCAATCAAGTTGCCCTATGCAGTAGTACGTAGAGTCTGAAAATAAAAAGGTAGGTACTGATAATAATCTACTTGTTTGTATGATAAATTCATTATCTTTAGATCAAAGGTGATCTTCAATGGTGTGATTTTGAGAATGTACCGTCGATCTGCACTGATGGGATTTTCTTTTTTGGGCGAGGGGTTGCTGCAATTCTGAGAGGTGGGTGAGGGGAGACGAGGAGGAGCTCAAAGGAACGAAGGGATTTCATTTTTTTTTTTTATTGAGAGGTGGGCGAGGGGCTGCTGCTATTCTGTTCTATGTGGGGTGGGTGAGGGGGAACAAAGGGGACAAATCTGAACTGTGAGATTGGGATTCTGCTGGGGTGCGGTCACAACATAGCTGCCATGGAAAGCATACGTGGCACGTTTCTATTGCAAGGCTATTTTTTTTGGTTGGATAGTCAGACCGTTTATAAGGTTTTCTATATTTATATATATATATATATATATATATATATATATATATTGCGCTCTTAACATGATCAACACGTGAAAACATGCAAAACATTGAATCAGGACCTATGCATGCATGTGAATGTACGCATGCATGGTACATGTTATGGACGTGTTTCACCGCCACCACATCACAATCACCTACAACCAAAGTGTGGAGAGCACGGGAGTCCGAGGGAACGTCTCCGATGCCTAAGTCAATAAGTTGAGGATAACAATAATAATAACAATAATTCGATTCCCTTTTACTTACCTGGGTTTTTCCTTTATATAGAGTTTCATAAGCTATCTTTGCTCCCTCATGGATAGTGGTTATCCTTTATTCAAATTCAAATTTAGAGATGGGGATTCATCTTTTAACAAACTTGAATAATAGCCTCTAGGGGTGGGTAGCGGGGCCCCACACCCCGTTGCCCCGCCCCTACATGGCGGGGCGGGCAACCCCGCTCCGCCCATGTGGGGGCGAGCCCCCCCACCCCGCATCTAGGGCCCCAAGTGGGGGCGGGTGGTGGGGAGGGCCCAACGCCACCCCACATTTCCCCCGCCCCGCCCCCACTTACATATATATATATATATATATATATATATATATATATAAACATAAATATATATTTAGATTTTACAAATTGTGTATATATAAATATATATTATAATTTGTTAGACTTGTTCACAAAATATGCACTAGTAAATTTAAAAATTACATAATTTAAAAACTAATGCACTACAATTTACACAAAATATGCACTAGCAAATTTAAAAATTACATAGTTTTTAAATTATAGTCATATTTACAAAATTTAAATTTATAATTTGGGTCTAAAAATGTATTTTTAATTACTTTTGGACTTAGAAATAATTTTTAAGTCAAGTAAAATGTATTGTTTTTTTAAAGTAGACGAAGGCGAGGCGGATTGAGAATCTACCTTGCACCCCGCCCCCGCATCCCAAGGGTGGGGACGAGGGTGAAAACCCCACCCCCTGCCCCATGCAGGGCGGAGTGAGGGGAAGGGGTGGCCCCGCCCCGTAGAGGGCAGGTAGCACCCAGCCTTATTTATCTTTTGCCATTGACTGGATAGCTATCCCATCGGTTTTAGCTTATCCAGTCGTTATTGGCCATGGGCTGGTTTCCTTTGTACTGGGCTGGGTGTTTCCTTTGTATTGGGCTGGGCTCCTCGGGTATGATATGGGCTTTAGTCGTGGGTAAGGGCCCAGGTCCATCTTAGGAGCTAACCGGTCGGGATGTCCTCTCCAATACATATATATGACTTTGACATCAACATATATAAGGGATGCAAGAGGGTTAATCATATATATATATATATATATATATATGGGACAGTGATAGACGAGAGCTGGATGAATGAGATTAGTTTGGAGTGAAGGACAAGGTTTAATGCAGTTTGGTGTAGGTACCCAGCCTGCCCCTCCAATATTCCAACATGTTTGGTCTCAAACTATCACAAGTTAACTTTAATTTGGTTTGGTTGGAGTTAGCTACTCTTCATTTTGTTGGATTATTTCAAATATTCCCTCCAATTTGACTTTAACCTCTTTTGAAATTTCCCTCTAATGTGATATTTTGTTAGTCCTACATTAAAAAGACAAGTAAACTTTTTAGTAGTTTATAAGTGAATGAATTTCATAATACATAAATTAGAATATAAGGATAGACACAAAATAGTAGTGTCACCTAGTGTGAAGCATTGATCACACGCGTGCGCGACATATAGAGAGACTTAGCACTTACGCATCATCGCAAGTGACGAAATGGTTTTAATTCAAACGAAATGATGCATTTTTTTCATCTTTTTTTTTACAGTTATTATTAATTGTCAAATGACAATTACTTCACACATTTCTGATAGAAACTGTTTTATTTAAATTCAAATGAAAGATTACAACTATTGTTATTACATCTGTTCATTGTAAGATTAGTGTTCAGAATTTGCAATCTTCACATTATATAAACAAGTGTTGTATCCTGAGGACATAATTGCCATATTCTCTTTTGCAGAACTAAATTCGTGAGTAGGAGGCAATATTTGTTAGGGTGGGTTTGGATACATAAAACATCTCATCTCATCTCATCATTACAACTTTCTCAAATTTCCATACAAAAATATAATAAATAATTTAATTTTTTCAAATTCTAAAATAAAAATAATACTAAAAAATTATATTCTAACAATATTTTATTCAACTTTCAACAAAATATCTCATTTCATTTCATTTCATCTGAATTGTCTATCCAAACCCACCATAAGAGATAGATTAACAATCGCCTCACTGTTTGCCATTTTCAATTTTTGTTTACTCTTATTTTTCTAACACACTGAACCCAGCAATTGCAGGACACAAATTTCTCAAACCCTAAAATTGTACCCTGAATATTGCTTATTTTCATTAAATTAATTTGTTCTGATTTTCCCTGCCTAAAATTGTACCCCAGCTGACTTCTTAATTGGCTAAGATTGAGGTAAGGAGTGAAGAAAACTGAACTTTGGACAGGCTTTGGGCTGGGTAAGCCTGGTCCAAGTGGCAGTAGTACTGCTCACAATAACAAAACCCAATAGAGGGTTTGGGCCCTGGCTTTTTACAACCTCAAACCAATACTGTTAAAATTCTATTTGTGTAAAAGACATTCGATCCGCATCATTAACGTGGCCTGATCCCTAACACCAGAGGCCATTGCCGAGATAAAGTAGTTGAAGAGGAATTGAAGTCCTCTTAAGGCTGCCTAGGTCTCTATATTTTCTATTCTTGATTGAAAATCCGGTGTTTCCATTTAAAAAACTAATCCTCGAGGGAAAAAAGTTATGCAAGATAGATTTTAGAAAACTATACTTTTTAGTTTTTAATGTTTGAGCTTTTTTTTTTAAATGAAAATACGCAAGTTTTTTTCAAGGTTTTGGAAGATATTATTGATCTGTTTAGATTTTATATTGACTAAATGATTTCTTTTAGATTTCTTTTTTTCCTTTTAGGAACATTTTAAGAATTTTGGAGGTTGTGAGCTACAAGCCCGCTTAGCCCAAAGGTGGGGCGGACTCAAGGTGAGCTGATCAAGGTAAGGTTGTAATCGAGCTGGGTCGAGCCAATCTTTGACTTGCCAAGTTCGGCTCGACTCAAAATACTCGAACTCGAGATTTTTATTTATTTTTTGTTCGAGCTCAACTCGGTAAGCTAAACTCTCAACTCAAGCTTGTCCCACAATCGAGCTTGAGCTCAAATTGTTTATTTTTTTAATTTTTTGAATAAGATTTAATAATTAATAAATTAGATAAATAAATAATAAACTAATATTGAATTTGTACAACTAACAAGTAGAACCTCTATTGAATTATAAGATTTTTAAAATTTATAAAAAATTAATATCTAATTAGTTGATATTTATCTATAATAACAATATATTATATGCCTACATATATTATTAATACATATACATAATATGATATTATATATCTATTCCATATATGGTTCCCACATACTAGTATAATAAATTAATAAATATTATCGACTAATTATTGTACAAATTATAAAATATAGCTATGAAGTATATTTAATATATAGACATAAGTAATTAGGTTACATATTATATATTTAATTATAAACGTGTTATGCTTATATTATTAGCTAATACATATATATATATATATGTATGTATGTATATATACATAGGTGTATGTAATATGTATATATTTATCAATATATAAATGACCTTTAATCGAGTCGAACTAACGAGTCGACTCAAGCATAAATGAGCGGGCCTTAACGAGCCTTAACCAAGTCGATTCAAGTTTTGTCAGATATGTGTCATTTACTAATCGAGCGGGTATATGCTTTTGTAAGCGAGCTTTTTTTATTTCACAAATCATGTTCGATTCGAGTTTAACGAGGCAAGTACCGAGCTGGTTATCGAATAGACTGGTTCATTTACAACCCTTGATCGATGAGTCATTCTTTCTTCAAGCTTTCAATTTAGTTTTCTTCATTTTAGAAATTTGTTAATAGTTCGAAAACTCAAATGGAATAACTTATTTCAAGCCTTAAAGTTGAAGTAAACTTAACATATTTTATTTTATTAAATGGGTAGGACTTGTTGAAATTTATTGTGTTTGAGTCAACTTAGTAAAATATGTAGATTTTTAAGTCAACTCAACGAGATATACGTATTAAATAATTACAGTGGGAGAGTTATGTCATGTGCTCACCTAATAATTCAGTTTTGCATTGGTTAAAAATAAGCCATGTCATATAATATTATAATTATATATTAATCATGGGACCATGACTTAACATGGTATAAACCCGACCCATGAATACATATTGTTCTACATATCAAAACACCCATATTAGTAATCAATAGATCTCTTCTTATTCACATTCTAAATACAATGATTTCTCTCATCTCTTTGAATTACTTAAACATATGATTGTTCTTTTTCTATGAATCGTGCAAATATTGCCTTATCTCGTTATTAATATTTAACATTTTTTTAATCTTTACTTGAATATATTTAGATTGTTATTAATTTTTTGGAACTTGGTTTTGGGATTTCTTTCTATTATCCCTTGTTTCTCTTTATAAAAATATTTTTCAGCAATAAGATGAATGTTGATGGTACTATTTTTTTTTTTTTTATCAACAGAAAGCTGGTATTGGTATGCTTCTCAGAGATGATAAAGGCAATGTGGTTGTGGCATGCAGTAAAGTGGAAAGAGAAGTTCTCTCTTCAAAGTTTATTGATCAAGCGATTGCCATGTGGAGAGGTCTACAGTTGTGTACTCAATGGGGGTTGCCGAATTTGTTGCTTGAGACAGATTGTTTGACTCTAGTAAATGCTTTGCATGATGGTTCAAATTTTTAACGTATTTTGATTATTTGCTTAGAGTTATCATAAGGTTGATGAGTGGTTTCAATGATGTTCAGATTTCTTATGTTAATAGATTGGACAACTTAGCAATTGATCTATTGGCAAGATAAACATAAGGGTTGACGATATTAAAATGTGGTGGGACGGGTGTCCTTATTTTGTATCTCAACTTGTTTGGCTTGATCAAAGCAATATTTTGTAAGGACAATTGTTTGGTAATTCACTGAAATCTTTGATTTAAAAAAAAAAAAAAAAAAAAAAGGTTGGAGGCTTATCAATAAAATTGCAATGCCATCCTTCTTTGTATATAAAAAAATAAAAAATAAAATAAAAAAATAAAAAATAAAAATAAAAAAAAGATTAGAACCCAAAGCTAATAATTGAAGCAGATAGCATTGATATTTTTAGTTTCTTAATGAGGACTTCCATAATCAAATTATTATCATTATGAATATCATACAAAATTAATCAACAGATTAAGAAGCAAAAGGGAACATCATCATGCGACATGATGGTCTGTGGAACAAACTTGTAGGCCCCAATTTAAGACTTGTAGAATTACTGTTTCGAAGAAGTGAATATGATATGGTATTTAGGGTTTAATTTTATATTGATCACAAAGTTTCCTCATAATTTATTAAGGTTGTTGTTCTTATGTTTTAGCTTTTTTATTGATCACCAAGAATTTCTACCAATTTATGTATTTGTTTTATTTAAGAAATTCTCCCGACATGTGTATTTCTCTTTTCATGTATTTTTTTAATCATTTTAAACATTTAAAAAAAAAAATCATAACACCATTACAAAAAAATTCCTTAATCACCAAGTAAAAAAAATAAAAAATTACTGTCGGAACCATTATCGTGATCCTATCATTTTCCTTATTCAAAGGCGGCATTGATTTCTTTTTTTGTTTTTTGAAAGGAAGGCTGCATTGATTTCAATCAAATCTGGCACCAGTCGTTTTTTAGCTTATGATCAAGTTGATCTTTCTTGATCTATCAAGTGTACCTATATAAAGATTTCGACCCCAAGCCTCTAGTTCGTCAAGGGAGTCTCCCGCGGACCTCCAGTACGACCCTCCTCCCACCTCGACGGAGTAGTTCAGTGAGGCCATGACCACACAGCTTCGAGCCACAAGGTAGTGGCTTGTTCCCGTCAACCCAAAGGAATTGTACATGAACAGTAACATTAATAACATGAACAGTACTGTATGAAAAGTAATATTTACCCTATATTTTTTGTGTCATATAAATCACTCCGTGCATCTATCACTGCTCAAAGAATTTAGTTAATTAAACTCTCATCGTCTTGATGATCAGAAGACTCCCCAAAGTCTAATATTGGATTGATTCAGGTAAATATTTCCAGAGACTACTCCTGCATTA
Organism: Juglans cinerea; assembly: GCA_961763995.1. Classification (NCBI taxonomy): domain Eukaryota; kingdom Viridiplantae; phylum Streptophyta; class Magnoliopsida; order Fagales; family Juglandaceae; genus Juglans; species Juglans cinerea. The sequence continues at coordinate 41,577,386 of CAUIVZ010000001.1, read as the reverse complement.
ACCATTTCCATGTGGGTTTTCAAAACATGATCAAGAGATTGAGCTAGCATGGTAAGATGAGCCAAGATAGATCAAACCAAAACTAAAAAGACCCAACGTACAGAATCAACCGGCATTACTCCAACAATTAATAGTTGATTATCAGATATTGAGAAATGCTACAAGGAAGACTTACACTACACATATGCACCTTATCAACATGTAATTTGTCATTTTTTACCTTGATTGGCGACTCTAAGACTTTTATTATTATTATTATAGAAAAAAAAAAGAATTTCATTGAAAATGAAGAGATTGTTACAAAATCTTTTTGAAGACCCAAGATTTAACTTTGAAATCAGGATGAATATAGACCAATATTCATACAATGGAAAACTTAAAATAATAGAAAAGAAAAGATCGTTGTAGCTAAGCTGACCTTATCAAGTACATTGATGGAGCTCCACATCTTTTCTGATTCATGAGTCTCCTTAATTTGTTTGTGTTTGGTTGCATGCATGCCAGGAAAAGACATACAGAACAAATTGGTGGGTCACAGACTCACAGTATCATGTATCATCAGCCAAATATTTCAAGCTACAACTAACCTTGCTTACAAATTAAAAAAAAAAAAAAAAAAGAGATGAAAAAAACACAAGCAGCTTAATTACCTTGTGACATACATAGACAAACCTTGAAAAGAGGAAAAAAAAAAACCAAAACAAAGAAAAATGGAAAATAATTGCCCATTAGAGGGGGAAGAAGAAGAAGTAACACCAGTAAAAGGTGAGTCACAATAAAATTAGCCAAAGAGGTAAAGTTACAAAGTACCTTACCTCGTCACATACAAAAGTAAACGTACAAGAGTAGAAAAAAAAAAAAAAAATGAAATTCTATAGCCTAGTAATATAAAGGGGGAGGAGCATTAGGAGTTATGTCTCTTCAGCTCTTTTCTTCTACTGGCAAACACTTCTCCATGTCTCATTATCCAAAACCTCTCTATTTCTTCTGCTTTCCGTCCTGGAATCCGCCCAGCTATCAGAGCCCACCTGCATAATAATATATAATGTCTTACTTACATTTAAAGGAATATCAACATGCACATATTAATAGATAAAATATCCATTGTTTTAGAGGCTAAATTGCAGTCACAGACCATATTTATATTGGCTGCACAACAAAAGTACGTTGGCTAGCTATAGTGATAGGAGCATATATACTTTATTATTTATAAACTATGGCTGCAGCCACATCTTGAAGTGCAATTCTTAAATGAGAAGTGCGAGTACTTCAATGCGGAGGAGCATGAATCGAAATTCGAATAAACACGAGAGGAAATCGAAATTCTCAACTTTCTGTAAGTTCCCAACACGAACAGAATGAATGGGGAGGAGAGCTTGTACCAAAAGCCAGAACTTTTCTTTTCTTTTCATTTTCTTTTGAGTTTTTCTTGGTCGGTCCCAAGAGTAAAAAGCTGTTTCGTTTCGAGCATTTACCTGTCACCAACCAGCTTATACATTCTGTAGATTAGATCTTCTTCTTGTTCCGACATGTTTATGAATTCCCACTCTATACTGCTCACCTCTGCCAGAGAGAAAGAGGGAGAGAGAGAAACATTAGACGTTCATGAAGTATAGGAATATTAATAGTTGTAACTCGGACATGAAAATGGTGCAGCAAGCTTGGGAAAAATAAAAAGGAAGAAAGAAAAGAAAACTGTCCATCAAGAAAACAGAAGAAAAAGAAAAAGTTAAGAACCGAAGACGCTTTGAACCAGGAAAAAAAAAAAAAAAAAAAGGAAGACAAAAAAAGGCAAACCCAGATAGAAATTATAGGTAGCAATAAAAGGAAATGAGTGGAAGACATCAGAGTTAGCCATAAAAAGAATAACCAAAGAAATATTTCTCTGTAACATGATTTGTGTTGAAAATGAAAGAAAAACGACGAGTGTGGTGCAGAAAATGAGGAGTGTAAGAAAAATAAATAAATAAAAGAAAAACTTACCCTCGGAGCAACAAGTAGTACTGTTCTTGGCTTGCTTTCTGCGACGCCTGTCCATAGTTTCGGAGCTATATGAAAATGGGGAGAAAAGAGACAGACTGGACAAGTGAGAAACTCCGGTAGACTTTATTTTTTTCTTTTTTCTTTGCGATCGTGAAGAGGGAAGAATTAGGCTTAAATAGTTTCCCGACCGGGGAGGGATTGGGAATTCTGGGAAAGGCATAAATAAATAAATAAAATCATGTGTATATGTGTATTGAAGTGGTCCTTCTGAGTGCCATTGAAAGAAGAGCTTGAACGCTTGGGAACAAAGCAATAGAACGGCAGGTCCTACCAAACAACCAAATTAATGTGCGTTGACTTGTAGTTGTCTCTGTTTGATACTTTGATCTTAATTCCACAAGATCCAGCAGTTCATCCATTGGGGGAATGGTGAGGGGATAAGAATCATCAGATACATATATACATACATTATTACCCTTCATTGCCTCAAGAAATTCTGTTCTCCGTTTGTGGTGTCAATAAAATAGAGTTTGTCACGTTTGGTTATTAGACTTAACTGAAATCAATTCAATTCAATTCAATTTTAAGTTGAGTTTAACATCTAAATACTCAACTCTCAAATTACTAAACTCATCTCAACTCAAAACCTCTTTACATGTGGGACTCACAATATTTTTCAATTCAACACTTATTTACATGTGAAACCTACAATCTTTTTCAACTTTTCATCAATACATCTAATTTCATCTTAACATCCAAACACATTAGGTGAATCATATAAAACTCATTTTATAATCTCAACTCATTACTATTCATAAAAGTACTTAACTCAACATCCAAACGCAACATCCACATTTGTTTGCAAGAAAACTTCCTTCAATGCATATAAAAAATAGAAAAATGATACTTGCAGTCGTGAGTATGCAAGTGTCGTATAATTATTTTGAAAAAAGTGAATAAATATGAGATTCACATGAAAAGAAATAAATTTTTTAATAGTGGACCCCACACTTTTTCAAAGCAACTGCACAGCGTTTGCGCATTCCACGACTGTATGTAGCATTACTCTAAAAAATAATATGTATTCTTTTCACATGTATTCAAGAGAGACGCGACAATTTAGCTTGTTTGGATACATAAATCATCTCATCTCATCTCATCTCATCATTGCAACTTTCTCAAATTCTCACACAAAATATAATAAACAATTCAACTTTTTCAAATTTTAAACTAATAATAATATTAAAAAATAATATTCTAACAATATTTTATATAACTTATCTAAAAGAGAAACGCTATTTTGCCTCCCCAAGTGTACCGCTCAAATGTACCGCTTGGGTAAATTTTTTTTTTTTTTTACTTAGTGATTAAATAAGTATTTTAAGTGTATTGATGTATTTTTTTTATTTTTTAAAAATATCTAAATATATTAAAAAAATGTGAATAGAAAAATGAAAAAAAAAAAACGTACAAAACTAACTAGTGTTCAATTTGAGCGGTGCTACTCAGGCGGCAGAGTAACACTGCTCTATCTAAAACTATCTCATCTCAATATCCAAATGAGAGATGGACGGAAAAAAATTATATAAAATATTGTTAAAATATATTTTGTTTAATATTGTTTTTATTTTAAAATTTAAAAAAATTAAATTTTTTATTTGACTCGAGACCAAGGAGTGCCCTAGTTAGTGGCATATAATAGCTCCACTACATTGAGTTAGTATTGACTCTATTTCAAGTGAAATTGATAGTATTTTTTTTTATCACGTATAGGAAAATATTATACGACATTCTATTTTTGTTATTTTTAGACGTATCAATTAGTGTCACATTTAAGTGGTTTTTGGCTGAATAATTAACTTATGAAATTATTTAAAAAGACTTGTATATATAGACTAATGTGACAAGTAACGATATAAACAAGAACAAAAAGTAACATGAAATATTTTTATTATTTTGCTTGTTAATGTAATGTCAAAATGACTCAAATATTCCATGTCTTACACTTAAAAAGATAGTATTTCAAAAGAAAGAAAAAAAAGAGAAAAAGAAAAAGAAAAAGAAAGATGATATGATTTCAATACACGGATTGCCGGTGGGTAGGGGTGCTACCCGCATGGTGCGGGGCGGGGGCACCCCCTCCCCGCCCCCCGCCCCGCACCATGCGGGTGATGGGGGTTTTTCCCCCGCCCCCCGCCCCCGGGAGGCGGGGGCGGGGGAAAAACCCCAATCCGCCCCGCCCTCCGCCACTATATTAAAAAAAAAAAATTTTTGGTCTAAAAAAAATATTTTTAGACCAAAATTATAATATAATTTAAATAATAAATTAAAATTTATAAATATGAAAAAATTTAAACTCATTAGAGTTAGATTTTGGATTGATTTGGCATTCTAGGCCAATCTTTATATAGGAGGCCAAGGCAATACAATAGTCATCCTTAAGCAATGTGGAACTTACTACTAAGTCCCACATTGCTTAAGGATGACTATTGTATTGCCTTGGCCTCCTATATAAAGATTGGCCTAAGAGGCCAAAATAATCCAATGACTTGAATATAATTTTAAGTCTTTTATAAATTGTATATATCTATATACAATATATTTATTTAATATATATAAAAAAAAAATTTAATGTGGGGCGGGGGCGGGGGCGGGGCGGGGCCCCGCTGGGGTCATCCCGCCCCCCGCCCCCGCTATGCCCTCTCTATGCGGGGCCCCCGCCCCCGCATGCGGAGCCACCCCTACCGGTGGGTATCCAGACATTCCAACTTGTGGGTATCCAGACATTCCTCCCCGTAATGTAACTCTTTTCGGAAACAACGTTACTATTGTTTTTTTTTTTAATGTCATTATTAATTCATTTATTATGAAAATTGTATATCTATGACCAGATATATATAAAGATATTATCGTATCAACTATCAATATACTATTGGACTTATCTCAACTTAACTGCTGTTGATACTCTCTACAGACAAACATTTAAGAGATAACATTCTACTTAAACAGAGATTCAACCTCACCTTTCATAGAAAGGGAGGTCTCGACCTCTAAGGACACAACCGTCCAAGAGATGAACTCATTTTTTATTTTTACTATACAATAAGAAAAACAATAACTAAAAATGATGGATTACAATTTAAACCAACTTCATAGACTTTAACGACACGTGAAGGCAATAAGTTTGTCTCTTTTCAGTCACAAAAGTCAGATCTGAAAGTGTCGATTGTGATAATCCAGCGCATGTGGCTAGAAGAGCTACAGGAATGGGTGACGCGTGAGGACCATGCGCAGTTGTGAGTGGCACATGCAGATCACGCGTGATATTTTTGCAAAATCGTCATTATCCTCCAAACGATTTGTAGTCTGAGAGTTTTTTTGTGCTGCACGTGTCTCTCAAGAGTTGTCAGAAAAATGTAGATCATCTGACTTTTTCGATGTTGAAGGAAGAAAATAAACTAAGAAATAAAAGAATAAAATGGAGAAGAAGGAGTAGAAAAAAGAAAGGAGAGAAGGAGAGGAAGAATGAAGAAGAAGCAGTGACCTCCTTCTCCTCAAAATCAGATATAGAAATTTTTTTGGGAAGTGAGAGAGAGGATTCCATCAGGAGAGTAGGAGAGATAACGTTATTAATGTTATTTCAATATTAGATATAGTACTATAGAATCTATATCAATATTAAATCAATATAAAGTTACTAACGTTATATAACTTATATCAATAATAGATAATCCATCTCTCTCAAAAAAATAAAAAATAAAAAAATAGATAAATCCATGTTTTTTTTTCTCAGCAGATAATCCATGTTACTAACGTTACTAATGTTATATCAACATTTTTTTGATCGGAATGTTATATCAAATATTAGATAACGTTGGGATTACCGGCTGTCCCTTGTATCCATGCTCTTGTAATGGCTGAATGCCAATAACCTCTATAATATATTTGCAAGTATCTTTACTTCAAAAAAAAAAATATATTAGATAACAAGAAATAGAATTTATCAATACAAAATAATTGTTTTATATACATCTCAGATTTATCTAATTTCTTTAAATTATGCGATGCACGATACTTACACAACTTAGGAATGCAAATATCATTCCTTATTAATGTTTTGTGGTAAATGGTGAGAAATTGAGAAATCTAAAAATTCTTAAAAGTTCTCATAATTTTATTCTCAAACATTACTCAAATATAAATATTTTTTATTTTTTTATTTTCATTTTTTTTTATGTAATCATTACTTAAACACAAAAATTAATACAACTTTTATAAACTTCAAAACAAAATTAATATTAAAAAATTACATTCATATAATTTTTTAATTTTATCTATTTATTTTCACAAACTCCAATACTTAAAATATATTTTTATTCAAAACTTTCTCTCATTTTTTAAAATTTAATAAAATATATTCACTCAAATCATTTCACTATTATTTACAAGATTTTTAGATATTTTAACCATCCAAATATGGCTGACTCTTGATGTAATAAAGTCTAAAGATAATGTTAAAAAAAGTATTTATGAGTTGACGTGAATTAAGATAATTTATTATATTATAAAATAATTTTTATTATAAAATACGTCAAAAACTTTGATGTATTATATTAAATTGAAAAGTAATTTACACACAATATTTTTCATAATATTTTACATAATTATATTTTAAATAAGAGATATTTTTATAAAACATCTTATAAGAATAACATCATTTAAAAAAAAGACTATGATGTATTATATTAAATTATATCAATACATAAATTTTCTTGGATAATTTTGTGTGCAAACGCGGAGGTTTGGGTGTCAAAAGAGTTCTCAACTATTTTTGAGTATTTCTCGTACGGATGGAGCAATATTATTAAAAAATACTTATTTAATCATGAAATAAAAAAAATAAATAAAAATTACCAGCGAGCCCAACGGGAAGCATAGCTTTCCTTGAAATATTTTCACACACTTGCACCCACGGATAAAGCTACTCTCACCCACATTGACTACTGTTTCCGTTGAAAGGACCTGATGCACAGCAAGACTCTGGACTCTACCCCCCGACACCCCTTCGTGCACAAGCAGACGAGCCAAATCACTCCCATCACAGTCCAGCCATGGTTGAGAGAATCCCCCACAGTGAACCACAAACCTTCGTACCCTGACCTCTCTCTCTCTCTCTCTCTCTCTGCAACGCTATTTCCTCTCTCTCCCTCCCTCTCTCTCTGCAACGCTATTTCCTCTCTCTCCCTCTCTCTCTCTCTCTGTGTCTGCAACGCAGTAGCCGAACCTTTCGAGGCTCCAATCAAGGCGATTCAATATCTCCATCGTCCGTGCTGCCTCTTCAGGGCCGCGTGCTCCGTGCTCCGTGCTCCGTCCCATCTCAACTGAAGAGATTCCTCTTACCATTGGGTTTTGGCAGGGTACCTGTATGAGGGAGATTCAAAATCTCCCCTGCGACCACCATCCCTGTCAACCCGTGCCCTAGATGCACCCGACCGGTTTGAATCTTTTACACCCCAGCAGGAGATGCACGTGACTAACGGTGTGCGTCGAGAAAAGTTTTATTCGGCTTTTCTTTCTCCTCTGACTCTCTCCTTCTCTTCCTTTTTCCTCTCTCTCTTTTCTCTTTCTCCCTCTCAAAAATGTAACTAAGAAATTATTGTTTGTAAAAAATTTGTAAAACACCGTAACGTGACCAATAAATCTCAAAGGGCATCGCACCCACAAGAGAATAAGAAAACGGCCTCAACAATATCTATGCTGATATAAGTATCCAAAATTACTGGACAATAAATAAATAATCTCTAGACAAATGAGTACATCTCCATGGCCATAAAGTGAGAAAGCACATATCATTATGCATCTAATTTTTTTTTACGAGAGAGCAACTGAGTGAGATCAAATGGGGGCTTCGATGCAGACATTCGAAGGAGAGAGAGAATATTTTTGTGAGAGAGAGAGAGAGAGAGAGTAAGGGTAGAAAGACTCGAGCTTGCTCAACCGGGAGGAGGAGGAGGAGAGAGGAGAACAGAGATTGGGATATGGGAGGAGATGAAATTAAAGCAGATTTTGCATGCAATTCTATTTTATTTTTACTAAAATCTCCATGTGTCTTGTGATTATTGGTAGGTGTAAAATAAAGAAAGTCACTCGACCGGCTTCTAGCCTCTCTCCTTTCGATTATTTGGACCTTTAGTGATTTATATATTAGCTCCGCTACATCGAGTTAGTATTGACTCTATTTCAAGTGAAACTGATAGAATTTTTTTTTTAGAAAATATACTTACAACTGTGAATTACGTAATCGCCACGTAATCGTTTTGAAAAAAATGAATAAAACATGAGACCCACATAAAAAAAATTAATTTTTTAATAGTGGACCCTACTCTTTTTCAAAACGATTACGCGGCGGTTACGCACTTCAAGGTTGTATATAGAATTACTCTTTTTTTTTATCTCGTTTAGGAAAATATTATAAGACATTCAATTTTTGTTATTTTTGACATATCAATTAGTGTCGCATTTAAGTGATTTTTTGCTGAATAATCAACTTATGAAATTATTTTAAAAAGACTGTATACATAGACTAATGTGACAAGTAACGATATAAACAAGAACAAAAAGTAACATGAGATATTTTGATTATTTTGCTTGTTAATGTAATATCAAAATGACTAAAATATTTCATGTTTTACACTTAAAAAGATAGTATTTCAAAAGAAAGATCAAGTTTCCAGGAAAAAAAAAAGAAAAAAGAAAAAAGAAAAAAGAAAGATGATATTTCAATACATGGATTGGCGGTGGATAAGTGGATATGGTTGGTTAGTAAGTGTGAGGCCACGTAGTTTAGTTGGGTTCCGATAACAGTGTACTGTTTTTTGTTTTTTAAAATAAATATTATTACTAAATCCAAGGCAGAGTAACTCTGTTTCGTGACGGACACATCAGCATCCTGCAGGGTGAGGTCTAACATTCTTTTTATTCTACGGTTGGTACCAGACGTCAAAGAAAACGGACCTAAAAAAAATTATTATTATGATAATCATAATAACCCTATCCTTTCTGCATGAATGTGGGTATCCAGACATTCCACTTACTTTCCCCGTAGCGTAACTCTTTTCGGAAACAACGTTACTAACTTACTAATGTTTTTTTTTTTTTTTAAATGTCATCATTCATTCATTTATTAATAAAGAGAAATTTATATATATGACCAGATACATCTAGAGATATCCTCATATCAACCATTTGGAACTCCAGAAGTATATTATTAGACTGATCTGAACTTTACTACTGCTGATATTCTCTACAGACAATTGTCCCAAAGATAGCACTCTACCTAAACAGAGACTCAACTTCATCCTTTATAGAAAGAGAAGACTCAATCTCTAAGGACACAACCATCCAAGAGACAATTTTTATTTTATTTTATTTTTACTATACAATAAGGAAAATAATAACGAAAAATTATGAATTACAATTTGGACCAATTTCGATAGATTTTGATCGCTCATGAAGGCAACAAGTTTGTATTTTTTTCAACCATAAAAGTTAGATCTGAAAGATTTGAAAGTGGTGATTCTGATGATATGGCGCGTGTGGCTAGAAGAGCTGTCGGAAGGGGTGGTGTGTGAGGATCACGCGCAGTTGTGAGCGGCACGTGAGGACCATGCTCGGTGATTTCTGCAAAACCGCCACTATCTTCTAAATGATTTGCGGCCTAAGAGTTTTTTTGTGCTGCGCGTGTCTCTCAAGAGTTACCGGAAAATTGTAGATATGATTTTTTCGACCTTGAATGAAGAATTTATATCAATATTATATCAATATAACGTTATTAAAGTATATAGCTGTTTATATATCTAACGTTACTAATGTTATATCAATATTTTTTTGATCGGAACGTTATATCAATCTTAGATATAGTTGGGTTTACCGATTGTCCCGTGTATCCATGCTCTTTTAATGGTTGAATGCTGGAATAAAAAAAATAAAAAAATAAAAAAAATAAAAAAAAGATAACTTTACTAACGTTACTAATATTATATCAATATTAGATAATATCTCGTAATGTTACTAGCGTTACTAATGTCTAAGTCTTGCGTATTTCTATTAAAAGAAATAGAATTTATCTTTACAAAATATTTTTTTTTTTGTATTTTAGATTTATCTAATTTCTTTTAAATAGGGTGCACGATACTTGCATACTTTAAAACTGCAAATATCATTTGTGATTAATGTTTTGTGGTAAATGAAAGGCTTGGCTTGTTTGGCGAGAAATTTAAAAATTCTTTAAAGTTCTTATAATTTCATTCTCAAACATCACTCAAATATAAATATTTTTTATCTAAGCATTATTGAAACACAAAAATTAATACAACTTTTATAAACTTCAAAACAAAATTAATATTAAAAAAATTATATTCAAATAATTTCTTAACTTTTTATATTCATTTTCACAAATTCCAATGCAATACTTATTTTAAAATATATTTTTATTCAAAAATATTTTTTCTTATTTTCTAAAATTCAATAAAATATCTGGCTCAAACTATTTTACTATTATTTACAAAATTTTACGATACTTTAAGCATCTAAACATGCCTAACTCTTGATTAAATAAAGATAATGTTAAAAAATATTTATAAATTGATATGATTTAATATAATCTATTATATTATAAAACACTTTTTATTATAAAATACGTCAAAGACTCAAATGTATTATATTAAATTATATCAATACATAAATTTTCTTGGATAAGATTTTGTGTGCAAACGCAGCACTTCTCAATACAATATTCTCAAATCCCGTTTTGTACCCAAGTTGACGAAGAAAGTTAATTGCTAACATGGGAACTTTTGAAGCTGTACTACCTAAGCCATAAACACATAGACATGAAATTACGGGAGACTTGAATCCGTGAGTTGAGTTAAAAGTTAAAAGTTGAATAAAATATTGTTATAATATAATTTTTTAATATTAATTTTATTTTAAAATTTAAAAAAGTTGAATTATTTCTTATATCTTATTTGAAAAATTTGTAATGATTAAATAAGATTAAATGAGACAAGTTAAAATCAGCTCATTATCCCAACAAGGCCAGTCGGATATTTTCTTTACCTCCTTTATGTTTGTGTGCCTTTGTTGAAAAACAAAAGGTTTTATGAAAAAAAAATGCTATAAATAGATCTCACAAAAATAAATTCATAAATTGATATAGCTTAATATGATACATTAGTTTGTAAATCTACTTTTATTATAAAATAGATCTTATATCATATGAAATCATATAAGTTTGTGAATTTATTTTTATAAGATATTTTTATAACCGTAGCAGTTCTCGGAAAGATTAATCTCTGTTTGGATATTGAGTTAAGTTGAGTTCTTTATGAATAGTAGTGACGTGAGATGGTGGAATGAGTTTTGTGGGGTCCACCTAAAATGAGTTTAGATGTATTTGAATGTTAAAATAAGTTAAGATATATTTATGGGAAGTTGAAAAAATTTGTGGGTCTCGCATGTAAAGATGTGTTGAGTTGAAAAATGTTGTGAATCTCACGTGTAAAGATGTTTTGAGTTTAAATAAGTTTAATGATTTGAGAGTTGAGTATTCAGATGTTAGATTTAACTTTAGATTGAGTTAACTCAATTCAATCTAAGGTACAAACGGGACCTTAGATGTAGATGTAGATGTAGATCAGATCTAGACGTACTATTATTAGGACTTAACATCCAAATCTATTCTTCCCTTTTCAATCTGACCGATCCAACTACAACACGTACTGGTAAAGTTGATTTTGGCAAAAAGAAAGAAGCCTGATCACAAGAACATTAATGATTAGTTACTTAGCATCGTAATAAACTAATTATTGGCAACTTTAATTATTTTGAAAATTATTTATACATTTTTTAAAAACTATTATGAGACTTGCATAGTCTTAAGACTAAATTTAACCCATTAATTCTAACTTCCTATTACTAACACAATGACTATCAAAGATCCTAAGTCCTCTCCATTTTATTTGAAATAAATGTATTTATTTTTAGTACAAAATCTGAGCTAATTTGATTATCTCACTCGTTAACTTATGTTTTTAAAAGTATAATAATTAATTATAATATTTCATATTTCACACTAGATAAATAAAATGAAAATGTTCATATATATTCTTGAGGCTATAGTCCACCACAAAACAAAGTATATTAAATTTACAGTAATGCTACATACAGTCGTGGAATGTGCAAACACCGTACAGTCGCTTTGAAAAAAAGTAGAATTTACTATTAAAAAATTAATTTCTTTTCATGTGGGTTCCATATTTATTTACTTTTTTTAAAGCGATTACATGATACTTGCACACGCACGACTGTATTATTTCTCTTAAATTTATAATGTGAAGTTGTTGTAATAGTCCACAGATGACATGACATGACATAATTGTTGTCTGATTGTGGTTAGATTTTCCTATTGGTTTTTTTGTTTACAATGGTTGTACCTGAGTTTGTCTGCCCAAAAAGTGAAAGAGTCATGTTTCAACGTTGAATTGAGTTGAATTCTATGAATAGGAGTGAGTTGAGATCAGATGTATTTGAATGTTGAACTGAGTTGAGTTGAGTTGAGTTGAGATAATAAAATATTATTAGAATATTATTATTTATTATTATTATTATTTTGGGATTTGAAAAAGTTGAATTGTTTATTATATTTTATGTTGGGATTTGAAAAATTTGTAATGATGAGTTGAGATGAGTTGAGAAGAGTTGAAGTTCCAAACGAAGCCGTCTATCTAAGATGAGTTTAGATGTATTTGGATGTTAAGATGAGTTTATATATATATTTATGGAAAGTTAAAAAAAAATTGTGAATCCTGCATATAAAAAGATGTTGAGTTGAAAAAGATTGTGAATCTCACGTGTAAAGAGAGCGATAAAGTTATCTTTAATTACTAGGTTTGCTTCAGGACAAAGTTATTGAGATAACGATAGATGCACAATCTCTTTTTTACAATATTTCTTATATTCATATTTTAAAATCAGGATATTTATATACAGTAGTGTTATTTTTATAAATTATTTTATAAAAATATTCTAATTTGAAATATTGTTGTATAAATAATTATAAAATGAGTTGCAAATCTTTGATTTTCCATGCAATTAATGGATTTTACTGCTAAAAGTAGTCAGTCCAATGAAAAAAATAAAAAGAATGGAATCTAAAAATGCTGAAGAAATTTCAACTGTTCAAACTGAAACCAAGAAAGGCAATTTACTTAAAAAGTCGGTCATTGATGTTGATGAAAGTATGCTCCCAAATTAGCTTTATGCATTGTTTTTTTGAATGGGTAATATATTATAGTTAGAAATATTTTAGTCAACAAAATGATTACGTAAAAATAAATTTTTAAGTTGATGTGGTTTGATGTGATGTGTCAGATTGTAAAATTATTTTTATTATAAAATATATCTAACGGATGTCATAAAGTTACATCAGTTTATGAGTTTATTTATATATAATCTCTTTATATTTATAGTAATTTTTTTTTAATTTTTATTTTAGTAAAAGTCTTTTACTTAAAAGGTGACTTGGGATGAATGTTTGGTAGGACAAACAGAAAGGTCAAAAGAAGAGAAAAGAGCCAGATTAGCTTTGTCTTATTTTTTTTAATCTTGTTCTGAGACACTTGTATCCAGATTTTCAATGTACTTGTACAGAAGGAAAAAATCTATTTGCTTTTAAGGCTTTTAGCTGAGCAAACCAATTAAAAGATAGATTTTTCGAATCCAATACACTATTCAGAGGCTGCTTTCAGAAAGTATTAAAGCTTTTGAAGCCTTTCTTGTGAAAGTACAGCTTTTGAAACAGGGTTTTCAACTGGTTTTTATTTATATTGTGATATTAATAAACATTAGTATACATATTAAATTAATTAATTAAAGAGTGTTTATAAGAGGGAGATCAGGAAAGACCACTCTGATCCCTTTTCATTCATGGGTTCTCTTTGCTTTACTCAAAATTCTTGTTTGTTGATAGGATTCCACGTTGTTTAATACTATGTGAACTTCTGGACAGTGGAAGAAAACATATGTTTTATTCAAAAATGAATTTTAAAATAAATTGAAGTAATTTGACCTTATAGCGAGATGAGATGAGATGAGATGAGATGAGATGAGATGATTTTAAATTAAAGTTGAATAAAATATTGTTAGAACATTATTTTTTTAATATTATTATTGTTTTGAGGATTTGAAAAAATTGAATTGTTTATTATATTTTGTATGGAAATTTAAGAAAGTTGTAATGATGAGATGAAATACTTTCACTATTCAAACGGAGCCTAAATTAATAATTGGGTTATTTTCAAATCAATTATTGTAATCCGAAAATTAACCCGAATGATTCATTTATATATTTGATACATTGTTTCTTTCTCTTATTATACATAATTTTGATGGGAATAACCTCAAAATACATTTTATTTAATAATCCTAAAAGTTAATTAATTTGTTCATTTACCAAACCACGTAAACTGTTTAAGGAGGAGTACTATTTTCGTATATACATTTACCAATTTGTAATTATTGAGCATTGGCATTGGCTTTATCAAAATTATCTTTAAAATTTGATGAAAAGTACATGATTTCTATAAATCCAAAACTTTCCTAACCATAACTCCACATTAAATTAGTCATTGAATTCATCAAAATAATAATAAAATATTTTTTTTAATAAAAATATTTTTATTTTTTTTCATATTTTACAATTACACTAATCATATATTGATTAATAATTTAATTTGATTCTTACATTATTATTACAACACAGTTGGAGATTAAACGTAAATAAAAAAAATATTTAGAGATTAAAAGTGAATAAAAAATAGATTTGATGAATGAATAGTAGACCTTCAAATTTGAAGAAACCTATAGATTTACTGTAGCTTAAAGTTTCACATTTATCTATTTGACTAATCCAATACAGCCATATTTTGATGAAATTTATCAAATTTTATATTTGACTAGACTTTTGATGAAACTAATACTAATGCTACGAGGGATGGCATTCGTCATGGCCCTCAAGTCTTTGTCACTTTCAACATTTAATTCTCGCAACTCTGTAGTTAGGGGGACCAGAAAATGAAACGACATAATTTTTTTTTTCTCTCTCTCAGAGCAAGCTTACATATTATAAATAGAATATAAAATATTACAAATGATTAATGAGGATTTTTCCTACTATTGATATACAAAATGAGTAATGCTACATACAGTTGTGAAATGTACAAACGTCGTGTAGTCACTTTGAAAAAGAATGAGATCCACTATTAAAAAATTAATTTCTTTTCATGTGAGTCCCATATTTATTCACATTTTTTAAAGCGACTGCAAGGCGCTTGCGCACTCACGACTGCAAGTATCATTTCTCTATACAAAATAATAGTAGGAATAATCTCTAAAAGAATGCTACCAAATAAAAAGTTTGTAACTACCTATTGTATAACCAAATGTGTAAATCGATTTTAAGATCGATCAATCTTGTTAAAACTCCAACCTAAATGAGATTTCAAAGAGTTTGCAATAGAATACAAGTTTCAATACTTCTTGCATTTAGTTGAGACCAACAAGAATTATAATTAGGCAAAACACTTGGGTAGATTCGTACATTCAATGCTACCTATAAAACCAAAAAAAAAAAAAAAAAACAAGCGATTATAACTAGTACTAATGACTATGGTCACCACTTCAAATTAGTATCTCAGCCAATCCTTTGACAAAAAAATGTTGATGTAGCAGCTAACTGCTATGTCAGTGCCAATTAGAAGATGGCACATCAGCATGAACGGTAAAAATTGAAAACAATTTTAAAAATTAAGAAGAAAATGTAAAACCCAAAAAAAAAAACATAGTAAGAAATTTAAAAACTGCCTGGTTTGGATAGACATTTCAGATGAGATGATATGATATGAGATATTTTAAATAGTGGTGAGATTTTTTGAGTAAAGATGAGATGAGATTGTTTGTAAAAAAATATATGTTTGGATAGTGAGAAGATGAGATAGTTTTTTACTTTTTGGGATTTGAAAACGCTGTAAGTCCCACTGGTTTATAGAGTATCCGAATTGTATATTGTTCACGTTAGTTTTTTACTGTTCATATGCTATTCATGCACTGTTCAAATACTGTTTACATCAGTTTTGACATTGTTCATGCACTATTCATATCAGTTTTACTGTTTTCTATTGTTTATTTAATGTTCATCTAAGTGGATCTTTTCAAAACTTAAGAAATGAAATATTGTGTTTGAATAGCCAAAACTATTGTACGGTACAATTCCAAATGAGATGTTTTCATTTGTATTGGCTAACCAAACCAGCCTTAAAGTCAGCGAAAAGAAAATTTGTTAAAAGGCATTAGAAAATTAAAAAATAGAACTCACTAAACACTTAAAAAAGCTACAAATATCATAAATTTTAAAATTTTAAAAAAATCACAAAATAAAAATAAAACCTTCGAAAACAGCAAAAAAGTTTTTGATAAACAAACAAAATAATTTATAAAATTCTAAAACGCATAAGATTATTTATAAGTACTCATTTTGAAAATTGTTAAAAATATTTTAAAACACTTGAAAAAGATTAAAAAAAAATTTAATAAAAAAAAAAACATGCCACCAAATCCGTCTAGGGAAAGAGACGGCCATTGCAAAGTTTTTCAATTCAAGTGAGGCTTTTACGACACTATTTTTTAAAATATGAACCCTTCACAAGAACCGGGTTTAGTTATGATCGATTTAAAATCAAATCCTTTTGGCAATGATCATATCTTTGCCAATGCTAGTCTGTCGTTCCAAATGTACCGCTCGATTTGACCGCTCAGTATTTTTTTCTTTTTTTACCGAATGATAAGTAATTTTAAATGTATTGATATATTTTTTTTATTTTTTAAAAATATTTAAATATATTAAAAAAATGTGAAAAAAAAAAAAAAAAAAAAAACGCTGGGCGGTTAGAGTGGGGGTGGCAGAGCCCCACTCAAACAAAAATTGCCGCCCCACTCAAACAAAAATGGTGCGCAGACTGGTTTCACGTCTACCTCATCAGAAACCAGCTTTCTAAGCACTGGAGTGATGAACAGACATGCATTGGCCACAGAAGGGGACAGATGTGAACCCGTGTCCAAAATCTCAACACCTACAATAATTAATTATAAGCGCTGGGAGAGGAAATTGATGGCTCTCACGATTATCAAAGCATGCAGCTAGCTAACTTTGCATGCATGCGCATATGCATGGATGTATGAAGCTGTATGATCAACATCACAACCTACCTCGACGCCTTGTGGTAAATTTTTTAAGGAATATGTTTACACAGCGCTGAGTGCTGAGTGCTGAGTGCTGAGAATATTTTATAACTTTGCAGAATTCAGCCATGCCATCACGAGGGAGGGGGACCGTTCACACAGACGTTGCAATTGCATGCCTACTTTATAAAAGCTATAATATATGAGCTATGGGGACGTAGACATCCTTCGGTTTTAATTTAATTCACATTATTTACTGCTCAATCCATCCACAATAAAACAAAAGCACCTGTTTCATCAATCTCTGCCGTCTAATCCCTGTAATTGCTCTAACCTTAAAGCCTCGCATTAGTCTCACTGTAAAGAGAGAGAGGATTGGGATTGTAGCTTTATAATTAATGTCGTCAATTAATATTGGAATCCTGCTTTAAGCTACACTTGAAATGAAAATGACAGCGCGTCCATTAACATAAAATGGCTAGAAGCCCTGAAAAGGGGATTTTTGTACTCCACCAAATTTAGAGCCCCCAAATAGAGATGTACAATGGGTCGAAATACCCAACCGAGCACTTGGAGATGTTCAAGACTCACACTGCATGATTTCTTGGGAGAGTATAGCATGCTGGGCTTTCCCCTGACATTAAAAGGCTCTGCTTGAGCATGGTTCGAAGCCCTTCGACCGGGCACCATCCATAGCTTCGAAGAACTAGATTGCTAATTCTTGATGCAGTTCATGGCCAATCGAAAAAGCAGACGATTGGCCGCTTACATCCTCACCATATAGCAGAGGGAGAAAAGAGCTTAAAGGCGTACTTGTACCACTTCAACAAGGAGTGGATGACCACGGGCGACCTGGACGAGAAGATCACCCTGACAACACTCCTAGGTGACATTTGGCCCCTAAGCCCCTTCATGGCAGAAACCGCGTGAAAGACCTCTGCGACCCTGCGGGATTTCATGTACGGATTGACGACTTCATCAACGCTGAGGACACCCTCCGGGCTTTGACTGCCCCAAGGCACACAAGCGTGGAACAGGCAGCAAGCAACTCTAAGTGAGGCACCGGCGCAAAGACCCATGAGAAGGAGACCAGGGCGAGGAAAGGAGTGACGACAACACCTCCTCGAGGAATGCGCACACAAGCATGCACATACAAATGTAGGAGGGAGGATGCATGTGGGAGGACAGAGACTGCAACCGAAGGGAAGAAAGTCATGGAGGAGATCCGCGAGGATGTTCGAAAAGAAGTCCGGGGAGAAACGTATAGACGACCAGGCGCTCACCGCCCGTCGCCCCCGAGGCGGGTGGACAAAGATAAGCAAGTGTCGAGATGAGAAGGTCGGCCGAGTGAGAGCCTGAGAAGGAGGAACGTAAGGAGAATGGAGGCAAGCCCTTTGGAACGGGGTCGAAACAATGTCCCGCTAGGAGAAATTCACACCATCGCCGGGGGAATCGCTAGCGGGGGCACCTCCACATTAGGCAGAAAGGCTTACGCTTGGATTGCGAGGACGCCCAAGCAGGCCCGAACTCAAAAGATTCCTACCGTTTCCTTTAACGATGCTGACTGCGAGGGAGTCATCTATATGTATGACAACGCCCTGGTGGTTACGATGCAAGTGGACAACTATACAGCCAAAGGATACTAGTGGGCAACAACAGTTCGAACGACATCCTTTTTTGGGAGGAGTTCTCCAAAATGAGGATCAGTCAAGATAGGCTGCGGCCATCCCCCACGCCGTTGAGGGGGGTTTTCTGGCAAGACTGTACAATTGCTGGGGTCCATAACACTCCCCGTCACCGTTGGAACAGGAAGACTCATGAAGACCATCATGGCAAACTTCCTCGTAGTCAGGGCCCACTCTTCGTACAACGCCATGATCGGACAACCGACGCTAAACAACTTGAAGCTAGTCACCTTAACCACCACTTGAAGATGAAATTCCCAATAGGGGAGGCATAGAAGTGGTGTGCGGCAAGCAAGTGGTGGCAAGGGAATACTATGTGCAAGAATTGCGAGGTAAGGAACACAACGAGCCCAAGTCCAGTTAGCAGAAGGAAGGAAAGCCAACCTCTCGTCTCTTGACGCCCCCCAAGTCAGCCAAGCCGGAGTCCCGTGAACCAGCAAGGGTCCTATTTTCCCCTTTTCTCTTTTATTTTGCATTCAGTGACTCCCCATGTAAAGAACTGATAATGAGAATAACAAGAAGTGATACTTCCATATGTGAGGTTATGTATGTGGATTGAATGACGCAGTAGTCACTTCAGCGACCAATCGCCACCCAGTAGGGTAGATTTTGGATCCCACTTGGTTATTAAGGTCAATGCTCTGCTATTGAACCTTGGCAACCAATCGTCACCCAATGTGGTCAATTTCAAATCCTGCTTGGTTCCATAGGTCGATGCTTCACGCTTGAACCTTGGCGGTCATAGGGTAGAACACCTCTCTTTAGTGTCCAAGTCCCTCCTTGCCACCTAGCGTGGTCAATTTTAGATCCCACCTAGTTCCTTAGGTCGATCCGTGCTTGAACCTCGGCAGCCAATCGCCACCTAGTGTGGTCGATTTTAGATCCCACCTGGTTCCATTGGTCGATACTCCGCTCTCAAACATCGATGGTCACAGGGAGAACACCTCTCCTAAGTGTCCCAGTCCCTCCTCGCCAGCCGGCATGGTCAACTTCAAATCCCGCATGGTTCCTTAGGTCAATGCTCCCCACTCTAGCAGGGTCCATTTTAGATCCCACCTAGTTCCTTAGGTTAATGCTCAGTGCTCGAACCTTGGCAGTCATAAGGGGAACACCTCTCTTAAGTGTCGCAATCTTTCCTCGCCACCCAATGCAATCAATTTTAGATCCTGTCTGGTTTCTTAGGTCGATGCTCTGCGCTCGAACCTTAGCGACCAATTGTCACTCAGCATGATCGATTTTAGATCCCGCCTGCTTACTCAGGTCGATGCTTTGTGCTCTAACCTCAGCAGTCACAGGAGGGAACACCTCTCCTAAGTTTCCCAATCCCTCTTCGTCACCCAGCGCGATCACTTTCAGATCCTGCCTGGTTACTCAAGTCAATGCTCCATGCTTGAACCTCGGTGGTCACAGGGGGAACACCTCTCCTAGGTGTCCCAGTCCCTCCACACCACCCAGCACGATCGATTTTAAATCCCGCCGGTCACAAGGGGAGCACCTCTCTTAAGTGTCACAATCCCTTCTCGCCATCCAGCGCAATCGAATTCAGATCTCGCCTAGCTGGTCAGGTCGATGCCCCGTAAAGGCTGGCACGCGCAAAAGACATGCCATGACGAAACAAATTCAATCGAACTTTAAAGAGATAACTAATTAGGAAAATGCGAACTAGCAATTGCACACGTAAAGAAAGCTAGAAACTATGTTTATTATATAATTTGAACATAAAAGAGTACAAACCCCCAATATTGGGTGATAACAAAAAAAAAAAAAGAGAGAAGGAGAACAAGCATCACTCAAGGGCAGGAAATGGGGTCAGGAAAGACGTCGGGCATCAAGTCGAGGGAGTTGCGATCCTCCCAGATAGGCATGAACCGGGACAAATCTAGGGTCTCTAGAGCGTGGTGGAAGTTCGCCTCCAGATGCCCCTCTTACCCTCTCCAGCCCTTGGGAGTACCCAAAGCTCCAAGTCTGGTCATAGAGTTGCTTTGCCACCGTAAGCTGGGATGTGACCCTAGCGAGTCTCTCACGATCGGCAGCAAGCTCAGCCTCTCGTTTCTTCATCCACTCCTCACAGGGTTTTCGTGGCAGAGGCCCTCGGGAGCGGAGGGCTCAACGGGTGTCCTACCGACGAAAGTCGTGCCTGAGTTGGTGCTAGGAATGCGTAGGACGTCATCAGCACTCATCGAGGCTGACGTAGTCTCCAGTCACTAGCTCTCGAAAAGGGCAAGTACGCCCAGACACCTCAGGCGCTCAGCGACGAATGTCGCCCTGGGGGCAACCAAGCTCGATTGACACAAGGCCTCGAGGAATGCGGCCTCCAGCTCTCCGTCATCCTAATCACGACCAGGCTCCCCTCCCTGATTGCCAGGTAGGGTAGCAAGATCACCTTGGAAGAATGGTAGGGCAGGTGTTGCATTCGGTGGAGAAGATCCAAATCGCCCTGAGTTGCCAGCAGGCCCCTCCAGCTTTGAAGAGACTGTCTCGTCCTCCACGCGAGTCCAAACTTGGGGCATGAACGAAAGCTGCAGATGTTCCCCTCCAACGCGTGAACAACATGGGTGAATAGAAACTTCGAAGCAATAAGGCCTGGGTAGTCATCTCCGGCAGACTCCAGGACCATACGCCACGCATTGGGGTGCACTTGAGCAAGGGCCATGCCCAAAAAATCCAGGAGCCTCATGCCCTGCGAAAACATGTCGAAGTACAGGGCCACTTTCTCAACATTGCCCTCAAGGTCCAGGAGCCTCATGCCCTGCAAAAACATTTCGTTCATGTTGTGCAGCACATTAAGGGTCGTCGGTTCGACAACGATGGACCACCCGTGTCTATCATAGGAGGAAGATTTGCAAGAGAAGTGTTCCTGGAGGTCGCGAACAAATTTGGAAAGGAGGCTGTAGCGAGAGTGTTGGAACAAGAGGGAGATGCGACGGCAAAAGGAAGCAAGAATGGGAAAAAGAGCGAAGACTACTCAAGGGGTAGGAGGGGAGAATAAATAGAGGAAGCGCGATGGTTCAAGAGCCCAAACAGGAAGAGTGATGGGATGTGGGCACGCGATGGTTATGCCAATTCCTGAAATGTGGAAACGTGTGACCATACAACGAATTCAAGAAGGGAAGCTGGAGCATGCGAGAGAATTAAATTTCCACCACGCCCACCTGGCAGAAATTTGCAGGGCAATTGGAAAGGATATTTTTGTACTCAGCCGGGCTAGGCTCCGGCCTCCCACGCTGACCAGGAAAGGGCAGAGAGGGAGGCCCATATAGGCCTAAGAAGGGAGAAAGCAGCTGACGGTCTCCTAGTCACAGCGCATTAATGAGAGACAGACAGGTCGAGATCCTGTCTCCTACAAGATCAGCCGCATTGAATGCAGCTCGAAGTGACCAACCCAGAGGTCGAGTCCCTATAGCTGGCAAAAGCAGCAACATTAAATGCGACTCCATGCTACCTAGAATGAGGGTGATCAGTACAGCAACAGAGGGGTCTTACGAGGAATCTGATATAAATAAAGGAAGGATGACGACAAGAAACAGGTTACACATTCGATACTCTTTCTCTAGTTCTCCACTACTTTTTCTTCGAATGGGGAGATTCTGACTTTAGCATCGAAGGAAACTCAGCCACCAACAGCCACCATTCTTCCACCTACATAGGTACAGGAGCACTGTCGTAGTTGGTGACTACAAAACACGCTTCAACAAGTCCAGTACTTATGTTGGAAATTAATTTAGCAGACAAAAAAGTTAACATAAAATATGGTGGATATATCTTTTTTGTAGCGATATGAGATGGTGGAACTTTGTTACAATGATAACAGTAATGAAGGAGAGAAAGAGTTTCAAAGGCGACCGATTCACTTTGATTCAATAAGTAAATCAATTAGCTCTGACATTAAACCATAAAAGAAAAAAAGACAGTATAAACGTTTGTTGTTGTAGTTTTCGTACGGAAGCTCCACTTCCACTACCTCTATATATATTCTCGTTCAAGAAAAGTAAGAATATATTAAAATAGCTAGAGATGTAAAATATGGATAATTTTTGACACCCGAACGCATTGAACAGTGTATTGACGCCTGGGAGCCATGCGTCGATGGAAATGGGGGAGGGGTTGTGCGTATTTTGAAAATCTAAGGACAAGGGATCCACTAGTTTTGTAGTGCTGTCGACATAGTTATGGAATCAGAGCGAGGTGTGGGGCTCACGCATGGTTTGGGCGGTGCGTGAGACTCATGCGCTTATTGGTCGGTGGCCGTTCTTAGCCCATTTTTTAGATTGGCACTTGGAGAGTGTAGTGGTGTGGCACGTGTACCCTTATAGTGGTCGAAAGGCTATATATCAGACATTTTCCAACTTGATAGAAAAGAAAATGACAAAAAGAATAGAAGGAAAAAAAAAATACACATGAAGGGCCTGTAGGAGGGGAAGAGAAGGGAGGCAGCTCCTCCCTCTCTTGGGAAGAAAAAAGATTAGTCGAAGGTTTTTTGGATTTCTAGAGCAAATGAGGAAAAGGTTTTTAGAGAGAGAGAGAAAGAAAGAGAAAGAAAAAACCTTGTTAAGGTGGATATATTTAAGTCACAATTCTGAAGATTAAAAAAAAAATAAAAATATGAAGCTCTTGAAGATGTTAATAGTGTTCATCATCAGAAGTGAAAGAAATGTTCATAATCTAGGTCGGTGTGGTAACTTGCAAACATAAGAATCATTGGCAATCAAAGTTTATCGTCTTTAATACTTGACCCGTACCTAGCAACATTGAAATCTAATTAGATTCTTCATACCTCTTGTGTCAATTATTGGGACAAGAAAGAAGTAGCAAAGTCAACGGGGAGCATGATATAGTATGATTGAACAACTAACTTAATACCTTTAGTCAATATTCTTCATCATTATTTCCTGGCTCCTCAATAACAGACTTGACTATAAATTTAAAAACTCAAAGAAATCACAATGATAACAACCTAAAATAGATTATAAAATTATGTTTGGATATTAAAAACAAAAGCAAAAAACCAAAAATGGGTCGAGAATCATAAAATTGCACCGATTGATTACAAGTGCTTGTTTGGGAAGTGAGATGAGATGAAAATTTTAGAATAATAGTAAGATAGTTTGTGAATAATAGTGAGATAATTTGAATTGAGTATTTTTTAAATTTTAGAAAATGAGAAAAAAAAAGTTGAATAAAAAATATTATAGAGTTAAAATATTGTAATAATATAGTTATATAATATTATTTTTGTTTAAGAATTTGAAAAAGTTAGAATTATTTTTTATTTAAAAATTTGAAAAAGTTATAATGATTAGTTTGAAAATTTTATATTTGAATCATATTTGGGAATAAGATAGGATGAGATGAAATGAGATCAGATGAGAATTTTGTGTCTCATCTAAGGCCCCAAAGCTACACAATGTAATCCCAAAAACTAATTAAACCAAACAGTAAAAAATAAATTCCCAGGCATAACTGATCTTGAAATCGAATTAAGATCAGAGAAACTATAAGAGATTGGTCCCCTTTGTTCCGAGTAAAAAAAAAAAAAAAAGTCCATCCATGGAAATCAGATTGTCCTCTAATTAGATTTAAACACTTGCAATGAAAGCTTCCCAAAAAAAAATTCAAAATTAATGTCCGTCTTAAATTACGTCCCATGTTCAGATCTAATGAGCATGAGGTTTAAAAATCGAATAATTGGTATATGCATTTTTGTTCATGTAGACCATCTTTTGCTATTGAAAAAGCATTCTTCATGTAATTAACAATGGAATTTAGTCTTATATGGCGTGGAAAGTCCTTTATGGAAGCTGAAAGCACCAGTGTCTAGAAATGCATGGTCAGGGTAGGGAGGTTGTGTAAAAGGCATCGAGGCAATCAGATCAAGATATAAGGTACCTTGATACTTGTAGCTCCAAAGAAATGAAATAAATTTGGCTGTGCACATATTAGTATGGAATACAGTTACACTCTGCAGGCACACATTTAGCTATAGTATTAGTAGATGCTGGTTCATGTTTTTCACACCAAGCAAAGTCAACGATGTTGGACTCAGCAAATCACTGTATAATAATGTCATTTGCAAATATAATAAAATAATGTCAGAGTATTGAATATTCTAAACTAGAAGTAAAAAATAAGAAAAACAAAAGGGAAAAGGAGATCTTGGAGTTCCACTGAAAGCGGCTAAAAATGGTCACATAAGAAGATACTAATTGGTGTGCAACAACACCATATGCATTATATCCATTCACACATAAAAGGGCACATGTATATGTTAAGAGTCTAAAGCAGAACAAGACACAGATTTGTTTAGATAGTTGCCTTAAATATTTAACACTCCAATTTGTATTTCATCTCATTAGCTTTAGAAACCTCTACAGGCCGGTATCCCATCACATGCTTGCTGGTCAAACTGTATTCTATGATATGGCATACCATCAAAGAAAGTGAGGTTGCTTCCTACTTCCTAATTTCAGAGCTAAAACTACAAAAAGGTAATTACTGTCAAAGAACAATTGCAATTTCCCCCTAGAATGTTCACAATCAATTACAATGGTCTTGCTACTTGTACAATGCTCTCACCAGGGCCTTCCTTTCCCTCCAAGCCGACGTGCCAACTCAAAGTCCTTTTTCACTGCGAGTAAAAGCAAATGAAACGAGTTTCAATATTTTGAATTGCCAGCGGGACAGCAAGATAGAGTAACTCAAATTTTGATCTGAAAAAATCATATGCAGTGCGCCACCAGTAGATTGTATTGTATGACATTGACAAATTGCATTAACTTCAACAGGTGGCTAATCCCACAACTCTATGCAAATATTAACCTGACCATTCCCTGAAGAAAACAGAGAACCACCCCCCCCCCCCCCCCAAAACAAAAAACAAATCTCCCCCAAGTACACAGAAGACTTCTACTCGATAGTTATATTTGCAATTTTTCAGCAAAAAACCAAGTAAACCATAGGAACAAAATCTTCAGATAGGAAAAGCTACTAAAATATTACAGGGGGAAGGAAGCTCTGATCTTTCTGAATACATTGTGAAATTTGGTTTGCTATTTCTGACTGAGAAACGGATCATTTTATCTGGACTGACACAGTATAGATGCCTTTTCCAATTCTCTAAGCGGAATGGAAGTTCAATCTACAAAAGACATACTAAACTAAGGAGCAAATCAAGCATTCAGAAAAAAATTAGCTTCAAGAATGAGATCGCCAAAAGGTATAACACTATCTAGCACAATCTACAAAGTTTCTACTTGCCTTCAGTTAACTAATTGCCATATTCCATTTCCTAAGAGACAAACAAGTTGTCCCCTTCAATCAGACTAGCCAAGCCATGATGCTTTAAAAATTGGTCTCAAGCTTTTGAAAGTTATTTCATAAGAGGGAAATTCATTTCATTTTTTCATATTATGTTACTAAAGGTAGATTAAAAAACTTCGTAAGTCTAAATTTACTTACTCAAAGTTACACGCTTCGCATGAATTGCACATAGCATTCCATCTTCAAATAAATGGACCAAAAAGTCCTCTGCTGCCTAGGAATAAAACAAACCAATAAGGGTATAGTCTTTATGTATATTAATGCTAGCAAAAGCTCAGAATTGCGCCATCTCTCTTGATGTAGTCAAAACTTGAACCAAAAAGCAGAAGTAGATACAATAATTTGCGTCGTAGTAGTAAACACTGTTACCAAAGGAGAGTTCCTATGCACTTTTCATTGACACGTTTTGCAATATCATTAAGAGTCAGATTCTGCTGTGCCACCATACTTGCTTTCCATGTTAGTCCATGAGTTCAAAGAATATAACAAGGTACATCAAGATTAAATCATCACCTATCAGCAAGCAAACTCCCATGGCATTTGAAAGTAAACCAGCAAAAGTTAAAAGTTCAATGACTATGAGTTTATAATTATGGAAATCATCTTGGGTAAATTAGTCATACCCAAAGTAAATGAGGGAAAAGGCTGTTAGAATATGTGGTGGCCTATGAGTTAATGGAATAGAGGTAATCCTGGAACTAAACCCAAGTAATTTGCTTAGGCTTTACAATCCCTCTCCAGAGGAGAGCAGAAGCTCTGAAAATTGCCCATAATGGTTCTCAACAAAGTACCATAGATGAGAATTAAGTAAGGCCTTAAACAGGATAGTTGTGCCATTTGCAACTGAGGCATAAAAGAAACCGAAAGACGGATTGCTTCAATCTCATACAAAAGAAGCAAGCATTGTACTGTATAAGTCTCTCAATGACTAACGGATATTATAACTTCAATCCACTTGCCCAAGTCAATATACCCTGATATTATAATCTCAGGGTGCATGCGCTGAGATTAGTACGTTGTGATGATCAGTATATTACAGTTATCAGAACCAAGAAGCATGTCAAGTCACTGGAATTGAAAATGAGAGAGTTAAATGTTATAGATATCATTTGATGATCAACAGCATATTTTCTGGGAAAATTACTTTTAAAAAAACGAAGAAAAAGAAAAAGAAGACCATTAGTGATTGTTGATAGAGTTGTCTTGTATAATTATCATCAAGAGTACTATTTATGTCAATGTATCAAAGTATTTGGGGCCATTTACATTGATCCTGTTTGCTCATTCCAATAGGTTTTATTTGTTAATTTCCCATCCGAATTGATTAATGCTTATGAACTATCTGGAGTGGAAAGCAAAATAGTGATGCCTCTCAAACAGAGCACCAAGTCATGAGTGCCTATCAAATAGAACGTATATAGAATAGAAGTAAGCAATAAACAACTATTGTTTTTATTCAACAGTCACTACCATATAAAGACAACTTCATAGATTAAGGCTGCCTTCTCAAGCATATTGTGGTCAAAATGAAAATACATTAGAAACTTTTAGGTGCAGAGACTATACATATGTTTACAATTAGAACAAACGATATTTGGGAAGACCAGAAATTTCATAAGCAGAGCACGCAAAAAAGAACTTCCAAATTATAAAAACATAGGATCCACATGATCATTCCCAAGACATGCATGTTGATAATGAGGTAGGTGTTATCCACTTCCAAGTCTTCCAATATATATTATAGATACATAATAAAACATTTATATACCTCCTGCAGTGCTACTAAAGCTTCAGCTGTCCAACGATTAACATCTGGAGAGAATTGAAAGGTTATCTGTTTTACCTACAAATGACAAGGACTATTTTCATGTTAAACTTCACTACCAAACCTAATTGACACATGCCATAGACCGAAGTCAACAGAAAGGCCAAACTTCTTCATAGCCCAATGCTAAATATTGATCAAATTGGCCATAAATATAACAAAAGAATAAAATGGAGCATCTTAATGAGAATGTTCGTTTACACATTTTAAATTGAGAAAGTCTGAATCTATAAACAGGGAAATACACCCAACAGTGCAATCATCATTTTAAGACCATAAAGGATTCCACAATTCCAAACAACAATATACTTGTCATAAATTAGGTGTTTTACTCAGAGTAAGAGGCATCTTCTTCTATTCTTCCTTAAAAATAAAAACAGCATGGTCAAACTGAATACAGAATTGGCATAATTACCTAAAAAAAAAAATTTACCTATCACAAATATTGTATTGACATAATTAACAGCCCAAATTCGATTATGGCTACAAATACCAAATTTCCAGCACCATAGCTTTTCTACATTGAGGTTTTAGCCATTTGGGGACAGTTACAAAAGAACTAGAATGCAATTGCAAAAAGGATTTTCAACAGATAATATAAGGTGCCTGATACACTATTCACTCGAACAATAGCTCCACTCCCATTGAAGTGGAGAGTTCAAGTCAACATCCTAAGGATATAGTTAGAAGCACAGAAAAAAAAAAATCCACTCCAAATTGATGATGGTCATTTATATGAATGAGTTTCAAATTTATATTGTTCATACATGTATCTACAATAATTTTGGATATTTTTTAAGTGATTTTACAGAGATTGATGATTACCAATAGAAAACAATCTAGTTCAACTTCAGGAGTTAAAGAGCCAGGAAGCATAAAACTGCACTGGTAGTTGTAGTTAAAAAGGATATGTTATATAGAGAGACAACAGAAGGTAATGATCTCATATAGGATAGAACTTAAGAAGATAATACATGTGAGTGACCCTACTAAGTCAAAGAGGATCCATAAACCGATCTAGATTTAATTAGGATCAGGGCTTGATGGAGTTTAGTTGGGTAATTTTACTTACTGTTGCAGGTTCACACCCATCCCATTAGGGGGAATGCCTCATTTCCCTTGCTCATCACTAACAATAGCAGAAAATGATCCTTTGAAATCTATTTATGAATGTATCCATCCATAAGTCTGTTCATCCTTTCAAGATTGTTGGTATGTGATTGAAGAAGACATTATGAGGGTATTCCAGGACTTTTACACCAACTGCAAGCTTGAAAAAAGCCTAAATACCATCTTTATAGCCCTCATTCCTAAAAGCGACGGGACAATGGATGCTAAAGACTTCCGCCACAGTAGCCTTGTGAATGGGGTGTACAAGATAATTGCAAAGTCTTTACTAATTTAATTGGTTGAGTAGGATTACCGAGAATATCATTTCAAAGCCTCAAAATGCATTTGTAAGAGGTAGACATATCTTAGACTCTATGCTCATTGCTTATTAATTCTTGGATAGTAGGCTTTACTTAGGCAAGCTAGGGCTGCTCTACGAATTGAACATAGAGAAAGCCTATCGTCATATTGGGAGTTATCATCATATTGGGAGTTCCTGTATTATTTGCTTGGGTGATGCAGTTTTGAGAAGAAATGACAATCCTGGATAACACACTGCATCATTACAAAGCACTTTTTGTATTGATGAATGGAACTCTTGTCGACTTCTTCAGTAGCTCTCCAGAGTTGAGAGAGGGTGATCCGCTATCGACATTACATTTATTATTTTCATTGGCTTAGCAAAATGATATGAGCTACTATTGGTGGAGGCATTCTCTTTGCCTATTCTATGGAGGTCTAGAAATCTCAGGGTGCTTAACATTTCCCATCTCCTCTTTGCAGATGATACCTTGATATTATGTGGGACAAGCCTAGACCACATCCACATTATGAGGGATCTTTTCCTATGCTAGAAAGTCATTTCTAGGTTAAAAGTGAATTTGGCTAAGTCAAAGATGGTTCATGTTGGAAATTGGGAACGCTTCTACTTTCAAATATAGATAGTTTGGCCAACATTTGGTATGTACCTCTTTGCCTATAAAACCTCTA
Organism: Juglans cinerea; assembly: GCA_961763995.1. Classification (NCBI taxonomy): domain Eukaryota; kingdom Viridiplantae; phylum Streptophyta; class Magnoliopsida; order Fagales; family Juglandaceae; genus Juglans; species Juglans cinerea. The sequence goes on along the minus strand of CAUIVZ010000001.1, from coordinate 41,547,182 downwards.
GGCCTTCCTTTAGGAACTCCTTTAGGGCCAAGTCTATTTGAGATGAGTAATTGAGAAGATCGAGAGTCCTCTGCCTGGTTGGAAGAGGATGAAGCTATCAAAAGGTGGAAGGATCACCTTGATGAAGAGCACGCTCTTTAACTGGCCAAAGTATTTCCTATCTATGTTTTCCCTTCCCACAAGTGTGATCAATCATATATAGAAGTGCTACTATAGGACTTTTTATGAAGCAAGCCACATGAAGAATTCATATTTCGCCTAATAAACTAATTTAAGGTGTGCTCTCTAATGCCTAAGGGAGGCTTGGGAGTTAGAAACGTCCTTATGTTCAACCATGCCTTCCTAGAAAATTGGATTTGGCGTTACCAGCATGAGAGAGTCTTGTGGAAAGCCATAATGGATTCAAAATATGGTTGTGCTTGCAGTGGTAGGTTTACTAATGAGATACATAGGTTTCATGGGGGTGGGAATAGAGGAAAATATCAGTATAGGACAGAAGGTTTTTTTCTATTCATAATAGACTTCAAGTAGGAGATGGCTCTAGATTCCAATTTTGGCATAACTTATGGTTTGGTGACAAGGCCTTCAAGGAAGTTTTCCCAGAGATGTATAGTGTTGTAACTGTGCATGAGACTTTAGTAGCTAATCTATTGGAGTTTTCCGTTGGCTACTCACAATGAAATGTTATATTTTACAAACAACTCATGATTGAGAGATTAATGCCTACACAAAATTCTTGAATCTCCTAGATTATGTCTAGGTGATACAAATAAGATTCTTGGGGCCCTTTCCAAGAAAGGGAAGTTCGTTCTTCGATCATTCTTCTATAAGGTCCTCATACCTCAAGAAAGCAATTCCTTCCCTTGGAGAGTATTTGGCACTATAAGGGGGCAGCTGTTTAGCTAGGAAAACATCTATAGGATCCTTACCACAGATAGCCTAAGAAAACATCGTATCATAGTAGACTATCTATTACTCCATTGTGAGATTGCCAATGCCTTACAGAATGACTTCGTTGGCTGAGTTGGGTTGCCTTGGGCTATCCTGAGAAGGAAAGTAGACCCCTTTGCCAATAGGAGACAACCACAAATTGTACTGGTATGGAAGATGATCTCTATCAATCTAGTGTAATGCATCTAAAGGGAAAAGAATGAAAGAAACTTTGAGAATTGCGTGCACCAGATGGAAGAGCTTAAAACTTTTTTCTTAAGACTTTGTTCCTTTGGACAGCCTCCTAAGAGTTTAATGGTTCAGAGTCTTCATGATTTTCTTGTCACCTTTTCTATTCCTAGTTAGGTGTTCCTCTTGTATACTTCCTATACACTCAAGTAATGGATTTTGTGTTTATTCTTCACTTATAAAAAAAAATCTGGTCATCCTTTCGACATGTGTAAATCTGTGAGGTGCACATTTAGTGTTATAACTAAGCTAATGAACTTACAACTCTAACAAAAGGAGCAATGGGAATGAGCAGCGTCCAAGTCTTTTGGAAGTGCCTAATCTCACGAAGAGCCACTGTTCCTGGCTTATAGCGCCGCTTCTTTGCCTGCCTCTGTGTTCCCGAACCTATAGAACAATCAAATAATTAAATCACCACATATCAATACTGACATGATCATCATCATCAAACAGTTGGAAATGTGTAAACAGTTAAATGTAACAAAAACTTACTTCCAGCCGTATTCGGACTTCCACCAGGACGCTTCAACAGTTTAAACAAATTTACATAACCATCGAGAAAGAACGAGGTAAACAATATTGGAATAAAAAAATAAATCAACATTAAATTTGAAATATGGAATAAAGAAGTACAGGCTAAAACACCCAAAAGCGTCACTCAATTTTTAATTTTCAGTTTTTTCTTTTTTTCGTTTGATGGAATAACTCATGGGAATGGAAATTTCAGATTGTATTTAATTTCCTATGTTTCCTTTCCTACAAAAAGCAGACAATGAAAAGATATTACCAAGTATAAGGCTCGGTTTGGTTACTGAGGAAATACAGGTAAAGCAAATTGCGCCAATCAAATTCTTCTCACTATTTATGATCTCAGAATAACAAAAAAAGAAAACCACTAAGCTAGGCCTAATGTAACCATTCAGCTCAACTAAAAGAAACGTCTCACTTTCTACAAGATATAAGAAGACAAAATAGGGTCAATTCCAGCTCCCACTCATTTTTCCAAATTTTCTGAAACGAACGGAAAAAAGGAAAAATCGAGCATAGAGAGAAGATGAAGACAGAAGAAAGAGTGTTACCGCACTCCGAGCAGGTGAAGTTGACGATTCCCCTCTAGAACCTGGTATCACAAAGAGCAAAACCACAAAACAAAAAAACGGAAAAAAGAATCAAACCCTAAGAAATATATATAAACACAAAACAGAAATACATGTATGGAGAGGGAGAGAGAGAGAGAGAGAGGACCTGATTTTCTTGAATGTCCTTTCCTGTTAGCGGGATGTTTGATCCTCGCCATTTGATTGAGAACAAAATGCTTGCAGTGAGCTCAACTATGTCTCACACACACACTGACACATACGCAAAGACGGGGGGAAACGCAACTAGAGCGGGGAGAAGTGATACTTTCAAAATACCCAAAGAATTAAATTAAAATAATAGGTACATAAACGACATTTCCCGCTCCACTACGTTTTAAGATTGTAATAGGATCTCAAGAACGACGTCGTCAACGTCCTTAAAAAGTTAAAAATCTTATAAAAACTAGGGTTAATTGAGAATTCAATGCCCCATTTTTTGCAACATTTATAGGGGTTTGGGAGGAACCCCGGGCAAGCTTGGGCCCAGCCAGGCCCCCACCCTCAACCTCGACCATGTGGATATTATGTGGATGCATAACAGGGGCAGGAAGGCGGTGTCCTGCTGCCCAACCCTAATTTATATCTAGAATTTTAAAATTTTGCAATCGCAACTTCCATAAAAACGTAAGGTAATAAAACCTTTTTAACGAAAGTTGCGAATTTTAAATTTTTGAAATCTTAGGTGAGAATACTGTGAGTTAAAAAAATAAGATAACTTTTTACAAATCGATGAAAACTGGTATATGCTTGGCCGAGGAAGGGTGGGGAGGCGATGCCCTACCACCCAACTAATTTATATCTAGAATTTTAAAATTTTGTAATTCGCAACTTCCATAAATCGAGATAACTTTTTACAAACCAATGAAAACTAGCATCGGTTTGGTCAAGGTGGGGTGGGGAGGCAGTGCCCCTGCCACCCAACCCTAATTTATACCTAGAATTTTAAAATTTTGCAATTCGCAACTTCCATAAAAACGTAAGGTAATAAAACCTTTAACGAAAGTTGCGAATTGTAAATTTTTTAAATCTTAAATGCAAATGTTGTGAGTTAAAAAAAATCGGGATAACTTTTTACAAACCGATGAAAACTAGCATATGTCTGGTCAAGGTGGGGTGGGGAGGTAGTGCCCCGCTACCCAACCCTAATTTATACCTAGAATTTTAAAATTTTGCACTTCACAACTTCCATAAAAACGTAAGGTTTTATATTTAAGATTTCAAAATTTTACAATTTGCAACTTTCGTTAAAAATTTTATTACCTTACGTTTTTATGGAAGTTGTGAAGTGCAAAATTTTAAAATTCTAGATATAAAAATGCTGTGAGTTAAAAAAAATCATCAAGATAACTTTTTACAAATCGATGAAAACCGAGATATTGAATTTGCAATTAACCCTAAAAAATATGTGAGAAATTCATTTGAGACATTTTTTTTTTTTAATTTTCAATCATACAAGCTGATTAGAGATATTTAAGTAGGTTTTCAAGTCGTTAATATAAAAAACCATTTAAACTTTGTCAAGTCAACTTGTGTAAGGAAAGATGACAAATTAAAAAAGACGAATAGCATTACACAAATTATATTAGGAATAGTATTCTTCATCTAAATTATACTATTTTCATTCACATCAATTAATGTGACTGAGAATAGCAAAATTCAGGATAAATAATGCAATTTCTCAGGTTTTTAATATTTTTTTCACCTGTCCATGGTAAAAAATGCGAGATTTGTCGACCCCAAGAATATATGAAGTTGTTGCAAATAATTATCTGAAATTTTACCACTAGAGATTAGATACATACGTCATCATTGGCATTGTCTAACTTGTATTACGTACAAGTATAACCATTACTATTAAGATAAATGTTACTTATATGCTTTATACTACTCATTTTGCCATAGGACTATAATATTGTGCTATGTGACTTATTAAAATAAATAAATAAAAACATAAACATAAAAGGGTAGAGGCAATACATGATTTTAGTTTTCCTTTATATATATATATATATATATATATATATATATATATTTGGGCCATTTTCTTTTAAATATATATATTTTAAATTTCTTTAATAATCTGTAGTGCCACATCAAGAGACAAAATATGTAGTGTCACGAATTATGGTGGTTGCAAAAATTTTATTGCAAATATGTTTCCAACCAAAATGTTATCTTTCTAAATATATTGCTTCGTTTATTTTCACAGATGAGATGATATGAGTTGAGATTAAAATTAAAAGTTGAATAAAATATTGTTAGAATATATTTTTTTAATATTATTTTTGTTTAGGGATTTGAAAAAGTTGAGTTGTTTATTTTATTTTGTTTGGAAATTTGAAAAAGTTGTAATGATGAGATAAAATAAGATGGGTTGTAAAAACAAACGAGACAGTTGCAACTAATGAAAATCATTGTGAATACATTCATTTGTAACGAAATGCAAACTCCTTTTAAAATTACTAGCAATGAATTATTCTCATTGCAAACTACATTTAATTATTTGAGAAATGATACTTGCTGTCGTGAGTGTGGAAGTACCGTGCAGTCGCTTTGAAAAAAGTGAATAAATATGAGACCCACATAAAAAGAAATTAATTTTTTAATAGTAGACCGCACTATTTTTCAAAGCGACTGCACGGCATTTATGCATTCCACGACTGTATGTATCATTACTCTAATTATTTCCATGGACAAGTGTTTTGTTGCTCCCTCGATACTTAAAATTGTGTTAAAATACATCTTTACACAAGTGCCTCATGAAATATTAATACATTATCTTCATTGGCACACTACCTTATAGCTTGATGTTCCATCACAATACACAATGATTATTTTTGCACCTAAATAGCACACAAAAACATTAATACGCAATTGTCCCATATATTTAAGGGCACCTAATAAACCGCGCATTCTTTAATCACAACTGTTGTATCTATATATTTAGTTGGACCGACATATATTTACATAGTGAAGATCGTGGCGCCTATTTTTTCTGCAGGTTGGAGATGGAGATGGAGGAGGTGAAATTTCCTTTGCTGGGTGGGATTTCATGGAAGATAAATGCTACAAGGAAGTTTTATACCACACACGTCCATCGAACCAACTTGTGATTTGTCATTTTTGTTTTTCTATCCTAATATTCAAATATGTTTATGTTTAAACACACATATTTAAGCATTTTTATCCTTCTATCTCAATGCTTAAACACACACGTACATGTGATTTATCATTTTTGTTATTGTATTTAAATACATACATATTTAAGTATTAAGATAAAAAAAAATAAAAATGACAAATCACATATTGATTAAATAGATGTGTAAGTATAAGATTTTCATATAGAATTTCTCTTTGATAAAATGATAAAGCATTAAGAATGGCGGAGGAGGTTTCCTTATCCTTCTATGGCGACTTGAAAATATATGCCTTCATAACAAATTTGAATTCAAGTACCATTCAAGTGCGCATCGAGAAGCTCTCAAAACACTATATATGAGAGTTTTCTGACTAGGTTATTTATGGGATGCATTGTATAAGTCGGTAAATATGTCTTCTATGAGGTAATATTCAATATGCGACACCAGCAAAAATGTTAAGAAATTTAGATTACGTTTGGTTACACAAATAAGATGAGATAAAATTTGAAAGTTGAATAAAATATTATTAGAATATAATTTTTATTTTAAAATTTGAAAAAGTTGAATTGTTTATTATATCTTGTGTGAGAGTTTGAAAAAATTATAATGATTATATGAGATGAGATAAAAAGAGATAATTTAATTTGTGTAACCGCCATAATTAGAAAAAAAAATGGTGGCAGCTACGACTGGTGCTTGTGTTTGGTGGCCACATAGAGAAATCCTCTTGACATGTGTCAACTTATGATTTGTTATAACTAATATTTAGGTGTCACGCTAGCTTTTTCCATCAGTAAACTAAGGGCCCGTTTGAAATTTGAACCAGTCTAATTTTAATTTGAGTTTAATATTGAAACACTTAACTCTCAGATCACTAAATCTTTTTTGACTCAACATCTCTTTACATGCAGGACCCACAATCTTTTTCAACTTCTCATAAATAATCTAAACTCATCTTAACATTCGAACACATCCTCATCTTAGGTGGGCTTCACAAAATTCACTTCACCATCTCAACTCATTACTATTCATAACGAACTCAACTCATCTCAATTCAGCTAAACATCCAAACGAGACCTTAGGTGTGGTTTAGATAGTGAGACGAGACGATATGAGTTTAGACGAAAATTGAAAGTTGAATAAAATATTATTTTTTAATATTATTATTGTTTTGAGATTTGAAAAAGTTGAATTATTTATTATATTTTGTGTGAGAATTTGAAAAAATTGTAATCATGAGATGAAATGAAACGAAACACTTTCACTATCGAAACGAGGCCTTAAACTTGTGTGTTCCTTGTGCATCGGATGGTCCAGAACGAGTGAGTTTGAGTAACATCTATATATATTATTTAACACTTCAGTTTAAGCAAATCGTTAACATATTAAGAGGCAGTTGTTCAATAAAGATTCATGCTGAGCTTGTAAAAAAGAACTGCTAATTCAACCTAAAGAAGAGATGCCCTTGGAAACACCAGCTTCAGAAAGCTCTGGTTTTTTTTCCCATTGTATGAAGCAGTTGGGACACAAATCTTACAAACTACAAAGTCATAATTTTACATTCGTTTGGATTCAGAAAATGTTTCATTTCATTTCATCATTACAACTTTTCCAAATTTTCACAAAAAATATAATAAACAATTCAACTTTTTCAAACCCTAAAATAATTATAATATTAAAAAATAATATTCTAACAATATTTTTTTCAACTTTAATCTAAAACCATCTCATTTTATCTCAGAATCCAAACTAGCCCTAAAGGTGCCCCTGCTCCAATCCAGAACAAACACAGTAGAATAACTTTTCTTCAATTATAAGCATCACATGTTGAAAATGCAATTTTAGAGAAAGTTCATAGACAATTATGCATTTCCATTCTAACAAAACAAGATTCTCTTCTCAAGGTTGCATATTCAGGAATATAAAGCTAGTGTTTTTACCTCCCCCACCTTCCCCAATCCTTGATGCACCCAGAAGCACATGGACATACAGTTGTTCTGTTGCAAACTCAAAACTTGTGAAAGAAATACTATTCTCCTTATCCGAATATATCTAATACAGCAATCCCAACCAAAAGACACCCAATGATTACACAAAGTAGCATAAGAAACAAAAGGAAAGTGGCCATGAAAGATTTCTGTTTCATAGCTCATAGCAGTGTATTTTTGTTTTATTCTTTACTATGGATCTAAGATATCATGTAAGCTGAAAATTTTCACAAACTAGCTTTGCCAATCCCCCGACAACAGCTGCTTGTCATAGAAACAAACTGCTATAATTTTATGCAATTACAACAACTCTACGGCTGTGATGGCGATGGAGATGTTGGGGGCTTCAAATCTGGATACTGCAACCAGGAAGGAAAAGAAGGCGAGCATTTGTTCAGTGCATATACCACAGAATTAACTCAACAAATGCTTGAACATTTCATTGGATCAGCAATTACATCACTATGCAACAATTTACATCAGCGATTATGTCTTGCCTACAAGATTATCTATTATCCTATGAATTATTATTCAATTACATCACTTCTCTCTCTTGAAAACAGGTGGGGAATAAGAAAAAAGGTGGGGGAATGGTAGATCAAATATCCATAAAGGTACCTGCAGATTCATAGGTCACATTAACCTGCTAGATAACAGCCTTTTAAGTAATGTACATACATGACAACCCTATCCATAAGGAGCCAAAGGATTCCTTACCCTGCTGGACCTTTGTTCTTGAATGTGCAACCTCTGATGTGGTATGTTCCATTTTTGGTTTTTTCTAAATCTAGCGATCCCAGTTTTTAGCTTTTTAAATAAAAAACTGATTTAATCAAGAGAATTAAGAAGTAAAAAAGAAAGAGGTATGATCTATTTTTTGAAATGGTAAATTTGGTATGGTCTAAGATATGATATTTTGAGGTTATTCCGAACTGTTACTACACTATTTTATCCTTAAATGGTATCCTGTGGTGTTCTAATTCTCTTTATGCTTACTTATGTATAATATATATATAGAAAGGTCTAGTAAAAACTATAGCAAACAAAAAGCTCCCCACAAGGCTAGAAAATGGCATGCACAAACATAAATGCACACATAGACACACGCACTCGTGCACTCATGTGCTCAACCCCCAATGTGCACCAACAATCCTAAGATGCTATCAAGTCAGCTAACCAGGTATAAGAGCATACCACATTCCAATACCCACACCATGAATTCAAATGTACCGCATTGCATTAAATAATTAGCCACTAATGAGTATATCATGACCTTCAAATTCCAAGCAAATAGAGTGAAGCAGAAAAATTATAGAATTCCTAAAGCAGTGGAAGTGATAATTACGTATGGATATGGAGAAAGTGATTTTGAAAATCCAGGAAGCGATTCTGCTTTAACTTCGGTTTTGGGCACTGAATTTATTTCAGGAGTAGCTTTTCCATCTGTTTCTACCTTTGAATCACCAGCTACTGCTTTTTGTACAGTATTATCAGTGGTAGCAGGCTCTGGGATTGAATCAACAGCTGGAGGGAGAGCATTGATAATCACAGGTGATGGTAGAAGAGCCTTTCCAATTTGCTGAAATTCCGGACAATTCAGAATAAGTATAGAGGATATAACCGTGAATATTTCTGCAAAAGTATTTGCATTTGACTTTTCAAGATAAGTAATAGAAACACAAATTTCACACGAAGTTCAGACACCTTTATTTCATCACCAAGCTCCTTAGGGGCAACCTTTGTGTTCAAGAACTCATCAAGTTGTTGTATAGTTTCCTTTCGATTCTGTCATATGAAGCAATTTAGCAAAATTCTAAACTAGACTTGGATTATATGGTACGGCTGATATTTTATAAACGAAAAACTAAGTACAGAAGGGCATTGGAAACTCACCTCAGCAAATAGGAGTTTCTTGCTCACAAACTGAATAATTGCAGCTGAGCCTAATACTTGGAGTATTGTTTCTATCTAAAAAGATGTAATAAACCATCAAATGCAATTTCTGATCATGTCACATAGAAAGTCAAATACAGTAAGAAAATGAAAAAAAAAGGAAACAAAATTAAGGAGTTTTCATCCAAACCTCTGAAAAAGCCAATAAACCTAACCCAGCGGCTGCAGCAATCCCAAGGGTAACATTCAAGGCATCTAAGCCCTCCTGCACAACAGTCATCATCATAAAGCATATAACGTCCATTTCAGAAAACATAAAGGCAAAAATGTTTAAAAGAATAGATAAGCTAATGGGTAAGCTGCTGGCCCCATGATAACTGAGAATTGATTCTGTTTTGGTCAATTCAATAACTGTACAAGGAGTGCCAGAATATTCTAGCATATTTACACAATAACAAAATGATGACGAAATGTATTTACCATCTCTATTTAGGAAAAAAAACATTTATTTTTACACATAAATGCCACTATCAATCCCAATATAGAGAACAAATGCATTTATATTACATTAAAGCTGCGTTTAGTTGCAAAACTCAACTGAGCACAGTCTAATTTTAAACTGAGTCTAATATTCAAACATCTAACTCTCAAATTACTAAACTTATCTCAACTCAAAATCTCCTTACACGTGGAACCCACAACCTTTTTCAATTTAACACATCTTTATACGTGTGACCCACAACCTTTTTCAACTTCCCATAAAAAGTATTGAACTCATCTTAATATTCAAACACATTTTAAATTCAGTTTAGATAGGCCCCACATAACTCCCTCCACTACTCAATTCACTACTATTCATAAAGAGTTGAGCTCAACTCAACATGCAAACGCAGCCTATTATCAGAAATTAAAAAAAAAATCATATAGCAATAAATTCCCCCCCCCCCCCCCCCCAACTTGTACTCCTTCCATGCCGCACTAGATGAAAGTTATATGGATAAATCCTTTCATTTCTGAGGCTTTCATCATTGGATAGCCTGAAAAGGAAAGCACATCATCTCTTGTGGACTGTAGGGAATATTATTGTAATTGGGCAAAGTATTAAATGTTCGAAAATTTCCAATGAAACTTGCTTTCCATGTCCTAAATGAACCAGATATAAAATACCGAATATTTATTAGAGTTGTCCAACATATGAACCTAGCAGGATAAAACCCCAGATCAACCGAGTTCATATAATTTATAGGTTTCCTATACTATCTAAAATTGTATTAATGATCAACACATCAACAACAATAAATTTGACTTCAAAGTGTAAGATTGACAAAAGAAGGGAAGAAAGGCTAAGAGAGATAAAGTCAAATGGGCATCCCAATAGTTCAATCAGAAGACAGATTTTCCATAATGCAGTAAACAAATAACTAAAAGCTTAGAAACATACTCCGACTGTGCCACCAATAGCATCTGTCAAATTGCTAAGATCAAGACTCAATGCTTTCCTTGGTGGTATCCATGGAAGACCACTATTCTGAAAATTTACACAATAAAGTTTCTGAGTGATAATGTTTCAGGCATACAAAAGATTTGGATGTTATCTTCAAAGCATCCAAAGAAAATATCAGAAGAAGAAAGGGAAGACCATCCATCCTCGGGGTCCTTCTGCACCATCATTTATTGCATATGCAGCTTTGAATCCATTTACAGTGACCAACTCCGCAACCAATTCAGAATTTCCGTTAAATCTGGCTTCACAAAAAGTTCAGCAACATTAGCTCCATATATTAGCCGTTATAATAACAAAGATCAAGTGAGATGTCACCCAGTCTGCTAGGCAATTGCAAATCATGTGAAAGAGAAAATGATCATATGATTGATTGATCTGAAATTTCAAATATGACCAAGCCTATGGCTATTAACTGCTTGAATTAATTAAGAAGTAATCATGATACAGACTGCAGATGTGTAACCAATCTCAACAATGTGGAAGATGAAAAATATATAGCACCCTCATATAGTCAATAATTCAAATCCGGAACCTGCATGATTGGACAACAATACATGGCATTCACGTACGTTCACACCAATCTTGGCTGCTTGTATTTCAATTAAATGGGACCCCGGGGGGTTGGGAGCATTATGTTTTAAGAATAGTTTGGAATATCCATAGCTATAAAATCTCCCGAATCTGTTCTACCTGCTATTTTACTACGTCTTTAATGGAAAGAAATTGATCCAGGACACCACAATCTCTGCATGATTTGCTGATTTCAGCTCAAGCAGTAGATATGGTTGCCCATTCATCTGGATTTCTTGAAATAAAAAGTCAACGATTTATGATATTCTATATATCTATTAAGAATGTTAAATTTCACAATGAATAGTATGAATACCGCATGTAGATTTTTTTTTCGGTAGCATAGTACTAGTCAAGTCTTTTTTCTTTTAAATTTATTTCTATTAGTTTTCCAATGCAGTGGAGCAATAGATATGCTCTATGTTATATACAAGAAAACGAGGGAAAATTATAGGAATGCGTTTTAAATTCTTACTTGTCTAAAATGAACAATGTAGTATTTTCTGGTTCTCTGAACTTCAAAGAAAGCTTTTTCAAGAACCCAGGCTTGTCTGCTCCTTTATAAGCAATAGACACCGGCTTCTTTCTTAAACCCCTGATATCTGGGCTACCCACTTGCCTAAATTCCGCCGGTGATCTTATATCAAGCAACTGGGCATTGGCATCATCACCTAGTTTTGCATAAGCAATTTTGGCTGACTCAAAACCCCATGGCTTAGGCTGCTTCAGAACTTGAGATAAAATCAAGGGAACCACCAGAATGGCGGCACCACCCGCTATTACCGTAGGATTCTCTGTTACAAAACTTAATGCACTATCAAGAACCCCACTTGGATCAAGTTCCACAGCTGTAGAGCTAGTCACAGACTGTTGAAGTGCTTCCTCATATGATAAAGCTCTAGCAAGCCCAGTATTAAGAGCTGAAGATAGAAGGACAAGACCCCCTTGAAAACCCCTTGAGAAACATTCTTGTAAAGTTGATGGATGGTTGCATAAAGTAGCAGAACTTGAGAACTTGAGTGGAAAAGTAGTAGGGACTGATGAAAATTTTCTGGGTTCTTTTTTTCTGTCACGAAGAATGGACAAGGGAGTCAAGCATGCTGCATTGAGGGCCTCCATGGCATATTCTGTATCAAACAATTTCTGGGGAGCTCAGTGGATTGATGGAACAGCTTGAACCACCATGAGAAATGAAGGGTTTATGCAGATTTTGTTTCTTTCTAGGATGACTGGGTGGAGATGGAGCAAAGGATGACAAGCTTAGCCTTGGGGTATGTTTTGCAGATTGTCTTTTGAGTGGAGGGTGGTGCTGACATGGCATGGGAGATAAGGTTTCTTCCAGTGGTTAAATGACATGTTTCAATTGTGGATCAAAGTTTGGAGGTGATGGACTTTTTGTATTCCCATATTGTGTGGCTAAGAAGGAACTTAGAAAGTTTTTAGATACAACCTACCAAAGTACACGGTACTTAAGTCGGTAGTACAAGAGCGTGCTGTGTAATGTTACGAAGGTGTAAAAGTGTTAAATAATTTTTTTTTAAAAAAATTGAAATTATTTATTAAAATATTAATTTTTTTTTAAAGTAGATCTCGTATTTTTTTTTTTTTAAAAAATTGTTATATGTTTATAAATTCTATGACTGTAAATATCAATTTTTTTAAATAAATATATTATTTATGAATATTTAAATACTGAACAAGTTTGGCAATTTAGGTACGTAATCAAGCCTAGAAAGATTAAGACAAATAAGTTACCAATCCAACACAAATTGCTTGGATGAAAAGGATCAACTTCTTGGATGGATCACACAACTTTGTCTAAGTTTGTACTGCCAGGTGTGATCTTTATTAACAAATTGATTTATCTCAATCAAAATTACGAGTATTTCATTAAAGAGTCAACTTCAATGTCCGGTAATGATGGAGATTTTTACTTCGTTCATTATCAGTGACCTCAATCCATTCTTCCATTATTTTGTTACATCCTTCTCCTTGGCCACTTGAAATCATACTATGCTATTTGTTGATTTCCATGAAGATATGCTTAATCATGAGATTGTTTTTCAACAACAGAGCTTGTAGCATCTGTTCCTTCTAATTTTGCATTACTCATGTAAAGGCAAGGCTTCCCTTCATCAACTCGAAACAACTCTCAACATTTTTCACAAGAAAGGGACAAAATCACATAACCTTCATACATGCTTTTTCTGCCATCTGCATTTCCAGTCTAATCAGCATCCGAATAGCCAACTAGTGTCAAGTTAGTGTCCTTAGACTATCAAATCCCATAATCTACAGTTGCACTTAGATATTTAATGATTTTTTTTTACTATAGTAAGATGTGATTCCTTAGGATTAGCTTGAAACCTAGCAAACACACAAACACTGAATGCTATATTGGGTCTACTTGTTGAATATAAAGTAAACTCCCTATTATGCTTCTATAGAGTGTCGGATCAATGTTCTTACTTGTAAGGTCTGTGCTGATTTTTACTGAAGTGCTCATAGGAGTAAGAGCATGACTTTTTCCTTCAATTCCAAACTTCTTAACAAGTTCTCTAGCATACTTAGATTGTGAGATGCAAATTCCTTCTTTAGTTTGTTTAACTTGAATGCCCAAGAAAAAAAATTAACTCACCAATCATGCTCATTTCAAACTAAGATTTTATTTCAATAGCAAAATCATGGGAGAGTGAGTCAAGGGTTGCTCAAAAAATAATATCATCTACATAAATTTGAGCAATGAGAAGTTGCTTACCTGATTTTCTTATGAAAAGAATCCTATCAGCTTGTCCTCTAGTGAAACCATGCTCAAGTAAGTAAGCTATCAACCTTTCATACCAAGCTCAATGTGCTTGCTTCAATCCATAGAATGCATTCTTTAACCTATACACATTATCAGGATAGAGGTTATTAATGAATCTTTTAAGTTGTTCTAAATATACCCCTTCTTGTAGTAGTCAATTTCTTGGAACCAACTCCCATACTTCATTTCTTGTGAATTGATGAAGTTCCTCATGCATAGCGCATCCAACTTTCATCACTTAAAACTTCTTCAACTTTCTTGGGTTCTACCTGCGACAAATCACACAAAAGAAATTTGAATTAGAACTCTTTTTCTAAGTCTCATTCCTTCATCTAGCTCACCAAGAATGTTCTCTCTTGGATGATTTTGACTAATTCTCGAGGAGGGTTCTTTGTCATATAGAGGAGAGTTTGGAGGTGTTTGCTCTACACGACCTGCATCACTTAGCTCTTCAGAATTCTCTTCCGTGGCCTGGGCTAACTCTCTTATGCTTTCAAGTTTTCCTTTTATGGTCTTGGCTGAAACATCATCTACAATCACATTTATAGATTCCATAATAGTTTTTTTACGTAGGTTGTAGACTTTATAGGCTTTGCTATTTGAGGAATATCCATTCATTACTCTTGCTGTCAAATTTATGTGAACTTTCCCAATCATGCAAGATGTAGCACCTGCTGCCGAAGACTCTAAAATATTTAACAGTGGGCTTCTTGTTCTTCCACAACCCGTATGAGGTATGTTTTGTCCCTAGTCTAAAGACAACTCTATTTAGAATGTGGCTTGCCACGTTCATAGCTTCTCCCTAAAAGTATAAGGCCATCTTTTTTTTAGCTTAACATCGTTCGAGCCATCCCTTGAATAGCTCTATTTTTCATTTCCACTACTCCATTTTGTTGTGGAGTAATAGGAGCAGAAAATTCCTGATGGATGCCTTGTTAATCACAAAAAGAGGAGAAGTTAGAGTTTTCAAATTCTTTACCATGATCACTACGAATTCTAGAGATAGAAAGGTCCTTCTCTATTTGTAGTCTCTTGAAAAACTTCTTGGCAAGGTCAAATGTTTTAGATTTTTCCCTTAGAATTATGGTCCAAGTAAATCTAGAAAAGTCATCCACAATAACCATGATGTACTTCTTCCCTCCAAGGCTCTTGATTTGTGTTGGACCCATCAAGTCCATGTGAAGTACTTCAAGAGGCTGAGAGGTGAGAATATATGAAATTTTCTTGTGTTGAGATCTTGTTTGCTTTCCCTCTTGACATGATCCACACACCATCTTTTTCGCTTTTAGAGACTTTGGTAACCCAGCTACTGCTTATCTTTTGGAGATTTTTGACAAGTCTTTTAGGTTGATGTGACCAAGACGTTGATGCTAAAGCTCGGCTTCATCTAATAAAACTCTATGGCAACACAAATTTGATGTTGAGGAGACTTCATAGCAATTATTCGAAGTTCTAGTACCCTTCAAGACCCATTCTCCATCTTGATTATAAACATTGCATTCATTCTTTGAAAACTGCACAGAGAGATCATCATCACAAAATTGACTAATGCTAAGTAAATTAGCCTTAAGGCCATTTACAAATAAAACATTATGAAAAGTAGGTAGTTTAGGTTTTTCAATACTCCCCTTTCCTTCAACTATGGCCTTGCTCCCATTTCCAAAGGTCACGGTTCCTCCACTTGTGGACTTAATCTTCTTGAATAGAGCTTTATCAACCAACATATGTCTTGAGCAAGCGCTGTCCAGGTACCACAAGCAGTTGTCCATTGACTTGAGTGTTGTGTGAGCAACTAAACACATGTCTTCCTCTTTAATCACCCATTTAGCTTTGAGTTTGGTCTTGTCCATGTCACTTTGCATATTTTTCCTTTGTTGAGAAGATAAAAATCGCTAGTTCACCAAGTTTACGACTGATGGTAGTTATTTGATGACTCAAGTCATCAACCTAATTTTCTAAATTCTTTTCCTTTTTTGTAGATTTTCTTTTTCCTTCATTTTCCTGCACTTTTCTGAAGAATACCACAATGAGGACAAGTAGGAATAAACTTACACTTGAACTTACCTCAATTAAGCTTCCTTGACGTTGATCTTTCATGAGAGGCTCTCAGAATGTTAGATTTTGACACGGCTTTCTTTGGAGCATCCTCACCTTGGCTTCCTTTAACAAAGATAATACCTTTCGATGAAGTGACAGCGCATGATGAGGCTTGAAGTTCTTTCCTTTGGGAAGTCATGTACTGAAATGACCCGATCCTATATTATTAGGGATAAATTATGGATAATTTCATTGGGTCTAAATTAGGTTAATGTGCCAATTATTATAAAAGCCCAATTAAGTGTTCGAGTATTTTTTGAATAGACTATGGGCCTAAGATCTTTATTCTGACGGATATTGAATTTTATTGGGCTTGCCATGTTAGTTAATATCATTAAAATTTTTTGACTAGGTGAAATCTTTTTATGGGACATGATAATTAGCATAAAATCTTTTAATGGACCAAGTGGGAATTGACCAAAAAATTTATAAGAATAGGTTTTATTAATTTTAGAGGTTGAGTGAGGCCTATAATTCACTAAAAAAGTCCAAATCTCGTACGCCCAAAACCTGAGGCCTACACCCATTTGCTTTAAACCGTGAAAACTAACTTGATTAGTTTGTCCACCTAACACGATTCCACTCCCATGCACATGCATGTCTCTTCCATTTGTTTTCTCTAGGGTTTTTATCAAATTTTTTTTTCTTCTATATATATGCTCGTTACACAGTACCACACACAACACCCTTTGTTTTTAGCGCTTCACAAACCACCTTCCCTCAGCCCGTCCAGCAGACCACCCACACGGCAACCACCAGGAAACTCCTCCACGTCTCCTCCCCTAGTCCAAGCAACACCATGGAAACAAGACCCACGACCCCTTCCTCTCTCACAGCCCACGTCCAAGTCACTCGCAACACGTCCAGGAAAAACAACCTCCACCACCTCCCCTCAATTCCTCCTGCAGCCTTGCCACCTCGAAGCCAAGCCAGCCACGCCGTAACCCGTTCCAGTTGCTTAGCCACCATGTGATAGCCACTGCACAAGCTCCATGCACAGCACCTCTGTTTTGCTTCTAAAAAATAGAGCACTTTTGGAGTCCCCCGTATAGCCACGTTCTCCCTCGTCAGCCACCACATCTCGCTGGAAACGGCCACACGTCACGGCCACAGCTTGGTCGTGCTACCCCAACGCCACCATCGCCTCAGATACGCCTTGGCCCTCACGGTGAGCCATCGTCGAACCACCCAGCTCATTGTGTTCACTCTTTCTCATCTCTCTCTCTCTCTCTTTCTCTCTCAAGCTTTCAGTTTCTCTCTATCTCTCCAACCTTGAGCCACTGAGGAACCACCCAGCTCCACCGTGAAGCACCACCAAGCCCAAAAGCCACGGCCATTGTCTCATAAGCCTCCTCTGAATACATGAATAGCATGAAATATTAAGTGTAGGTGGGTTAGTTAAATTACAAATATGCCCCTACCTTTTTAAGATTTACAGTTGAGAATAATTTAGTGTTAGGAAGATTAGGTTATTTTAGTAGTTTAGACTTTATATAAAATCACATGTTTAATTAGAAATTTATGCAAATTACATGTTTATTTTTATAGGCGACTGATTTCATGCCAAAAATAGTGGATTAGCACTGCAATGTAAGTAGCATGATCATACTCTTACACGTATGTACGGTAAATTGCTTGTCTTTAATAAAAATATTATGCATGTATGCCCTCCATTGGAAGCACATTTTTACGACCCAAGACATTATAAAATTATGAAAATCCATGATTTTTCTTGACGAATTATGCATTAAATTATTTATGAAAATTCATGATTTTATGAAAGGAGTTATGCATCAAAATATTTATGAAAATCCATGCATAATTTTATTTGAAGATTTATGTATCAAAATATTTATGAAAAATCATGATTTTATGTGAAGAAACATGTATCACGACATTTATGAAAGAATGTGATTTCATTTGAAATCTATGATATGATATGACAAGTATGCAAGTATGATTATGATGAAATATGAATAAAAATATATGTAACGGCCTATGTTATGATATGAAGACGGTACCTATGTTATGGGCGTATTGCATTGTCAGGTCGTACATGCTGGTAGTGCATCTAGTATGTCTTTCTTATGTATGGATTCCACAACCCACGGCCACAGGCGGAATCAGAATCTACTTAGATTCTCTAACCCTAACTCACGGGGGTCAACAGTGGGTATCGGCCTATGATAAGTGAAAGATAAGTTAATATTCATGTTATTTACGTATGTATTTATGAGTATGCACGTTTTTCAAGAAACCTTATGTTTATTATGTTTACTGTATGGTGTGTTGCTTATTGAATATTCGACTCATTTTTATATATTTGTATGTTTTTAAACCACCCCAGGTGATGACATTTATGATGATGAGATTGTAGGACAAGACTTGACCCAGGGAGACGAGGCATAGGCCTAGATAGTTTATGTCATGTTCAGTTTATGATTTAAGGTTTAAATAAATTATTTTGATAAGCACATGAGATTTTAGTATTTTTTTAAATAAGTGTTTCCGCAGACTCTATTTTGAATTTTAAGTATTTAATAAATTTTATTTTATTTATGGAATCTTTCGCATCTGGTGCGTCATTAAAAGAAAAGTTTTTAGTCAAGTTTAGTAGCACACTGGCTTCCCGAAAATTTTAAAAAGTGTCTTTACTGGGGAGTGGGGTGTTACATGTATCCCAAACCCGTGCGATCACAACTGGATTTTTGAAAGTTCAACATCTCATCTAAGTTATGAGTTGCAGTTTTTTTCTTGTATTCTTGAACTTTTTCCAATTCCTTCTCAAGTACCCCACTTTGAGTGTTCAATCTTGATACTTTAACTTCAAAAATTTTTAATGTCTCAGACAAATATTTCTTTTCATTCTCCATGGCTGTGAGCTTATTGTTCAGCTTCTTATTTAGTTTTTTCAGCTTGACCACTTGTTCACATAAATCATTATAGGCTTTCTATAAACTCAACTCATGATCAGCCTCAACTAGAGCTACCTCTGAGTCACTGTCATTATCATCACTTTCAGATTTTGTTAGCATAATTTAGGAATCTCACTAATAACAATAGAAAAGGCTATAAATAAACTTTCATCCTCATATGTTGAATTGGAGTTTTCAGAATCTGAGCTATCACTCAATGTGATATTAAGTGCTTGGGAAAAACTTTTCTGACGCGTCTGTTGACACCTGGTGCTAACTTCTTAACATCTCTAGATTTCTTCAACTGGATAATTCCTGACTTTTCGAACTTCAATTGTACACACTCTTGACTTGTCCAAACCATTATCTAATAACGTTTTGACATATTTCAAATGTTTATAATTAAATATAAAATACTTTACATTCATCCAACAAACTTAACAACAAATCTATATCCATCTAGTCACCTAGTCCTATCCAAAAACCTGCATTTACACTTATATTTGATCATTTGTCATCATATCCTCACAACTTATTATCGCTAGGCCCTCCATGGCCATGCTAAATTCTTTAGCAAGTACAGATTATTTCCATCTGATATTTTTTTCCCTCTAGTCTGCTCTTATCTGCACCTTAGCCCTTCACCTTCAATTACTAGGGTTGTACAAATAGTGGGTCATACAGATTAGATAGACCAAAACCTACAAATAGTGGGTAATATATATTATATCGATTAGTTCAATGGTTTAAACACGGTTCAAATTGGAACGAACCGATTGACGTCGGTTTCTAACATTTTCTACCATCGGCCGTCCGGTTTCAGCCGGTTCTAGACTCCAGCAACCGGTTTCGATCGAGTACACTCCTATCTCAGAGCAACGTCAAAATTCACTTTAATTTTTTCATTGAGGGCTTACTAATTTTTTGTCCTCGTGTTGGGAATGCCACCCTTTCTTGTGCTCCGGGTAGACTTTCAATACCATTTGAGTCCACTCCATCATGTTAAAATCTTCTTGATTGTGGCTCGCCTTTTTGTATTTTATAGAAACCATATCATAGCCATAGCAGTTGCTATAAATAAAATAAAATCATTAGAGTAAGAGTTAAGTGAAGTATCAATGTTTAAACTTAAAGTAACCTATATCCACTCTCCAATGGGATTTGCAGCGAACACTTGGGTGTTTATGGGCTACGGTGACTACCTCTATACTATTCTACTGAATTGGCAACCCAAGAAGAGATGCTTGAGTGTTTCTGGCATTGTTTTGCACAGGGGCAAAGTGCATCCTCTTCTTTCGTACCTACAAACCTAGCAAGTAGCTTTTTTACTAAGAGTAGGGATGCTACCCGTTCGTGTGAGCGGGTAACCACCCTTCCTACACCCTGACCCATCTTGGATAGGGTGCTAGTTTTTAGCCTCGTCCCTTCATTCCCCACACCCCCATCCATCCCCACTGTCCAAGCGAGCAATTAAGCACTACCGTTGGATGGCCTCCCTGTCAAAATGCAGAAACTTGCAAAAACTTATATCCAACACAAAAAAATACATCAATCTTCCATAATCAACTTAAAGAAACTAGATTCAAACCATCAACTCTAAGATCAAATCAATTAATTTTAAGAATTGAGATCCATGGCCGTAACCATAGGTCTCAAGACTATCACATCTAGGACCCACGGTCACGACTATGATTCTCAGACGCATTGGAAATGGGAGCGAGAGAGACGAGAAGAAAGAAACAAGGAGGATAAAAGAAAGAATAAGAAAGGAGACAAAGGATAAATAGGCCAGGAAGATGAAGAAAGAATACAGGAGATGGAGGAATAAGAGAAAAAAGAAGGACAAAATAAGAGATGTTTTTTTCAAGCTCGTATATAACCTACATGGGCGGGGGGCTTGCTTGTATCAAAAAGAGTCATAATCCTGCCTATCCTACACCCGTAGGTAGGTAGGTTACTTGCCCTTCACGGGACGGTCAGCTTAGGCGGGTGTGCCGGGTTGCAGGAGTTCACCGCCTAGTCATAACTAGGAGAATGTCACAAATAACTTTCAACTGAAAAAGTTTTAGTCACTCATGTATGTTGGTAGCCCACATTGTTTTTCGTTCCTTTGCATTGACCGAATTAGTATTCTAGAGTCGTTCTATCTGATCCAAAATTTGAGGGAATAGACTCCTTCCCACGGGCAAGGTACTGTGGAAGATGAGGAAACGGGTCAAGCAAAGTGCAGCTAGTCCAAAGAAGGGTGAGCGACACTATATAGAAAGCCTGGTTGATCGGTCCCACACCAAGTGATAAAGGAATTTTCACCCTATGCTAGGTGAGCAAGAGCTATGCTGACCATACAAGGGTGAGAACGAAGAGTTGAAAAGGCTGGTAGTTTTAGAAAAAGACAGCTCGCAACAAAGGATGAGCTACGGGCAAGGGCGAGATACAAGTAATGGGCGAGCTTGATTTCAGCATGGGAGTTTCCCAAGATAATACAGAGATGCTCAGAGGCGGCAGGTGTAGTACACAGAGGCCCATACTCCATAAGAGATTTCATGTCTAAAGTGAGCCTGTGGTAAAAGGATTATGGACCTGCAGGCCATATCGTTTAATCTCAGAGGTATAGTCCAACGCCACGTGGGAGATCCTTATTCGGGAAAGGACTGAGGGATTGGACCCAAGGCAAGCCACAGGAACGTGCGTGCCTTGTCCCATCAGTCACTCAGTCTCTACAATTCTTTAAGTCCATAGGGCAAATCGATAGTCGAGATCGAAGGTCTCCTATTCAAGCATATCAGAAGTCAGAAGGATGACTGATAGTCCTGCCTATAAAGACATTGGACAAGGGTTAAAATCTCACTTTTGAGATCGTAAAGTGCTTGACCATCCTTGGAGTCAGAGTCTTCCAAAAAGCAAGTGACTTCAAAGTGTGTGACGAAGGAATCGGCGCTAGCGCAACTGTAATAGTAGAAATGCTGTTCAGGTAGGTTAGCTCCTACGACTATACTAGAAATGTGAGGTAAATATTTGTGAGTATGTTGTAAGACTAGGCATTGCATATTATGTAACTCCCATTTTCTACATGAAAGCTAATACATCTTTTTCATTATGTTCATGGAATATCTTTATGCTGTGATTTGAAATGATGAGTTTGAATGATGTGAAATGGTGACAATCGTATTTTTGAGTGTGTGGAGTCTTACCATATGTCGATCATCATGGATGGGTTGAGGAGTCCTCGCGCCATTCCTAAGGCACGCTATCGCGAGTTTCATACATGTAGAGTGATTTTTTGTGATGAACATGGTGGAACGTCTTCGTATTGGCCTCACCTGATAAATGGGTTGAGAGATTCCTCGGGTTGATAATGTGTGGTGTCTTCGGGCATATTGACTAGGTTGAGTGATTCCCTGCGTCGGATGATTTGAAATTTGTGAATCAGCTTGCACGTTGACCGGGTAGAGTGAATCCTCACGTGAATGGTAGAATGACTCCCCGCTTGGTACTTATATAATGAGATATGTTGGGTTTTATGTGTTTTGATAAGAGGGTGATTCCTCACCTTAATAATAACAATGCATACATGTGATTTGCTCATAGGGTGAATCTTCGCCATGCTTATATATTTGTGTTTTATTCAGAGGGTGGTTCCTCACCATAACTACGACTACATGTGTTTTTGCCCGGAGGATGATTCCTCGCAATGCATAAATATATGTGTGCATAGATCAGTTTACATGAAATCATGCAGGCATATTCATCGATATTGTCTCTCATTGATAGTACAATCATAGATGTTTAACCTACTGGGATTTCTTAGAAGTCTCACTGTGGTGGTCTCACCTACAATTTCATTTACTAAAGTCATAGATCTTGATGTAGATGTAGCACAGGCAAAGTTCCACAAGGAAGAATGATCGATTCTACCCGAATCCTAGAAACTGATGCCTGTCTTCGTTATTAGTTATTTGTGTTTTGTAAAGATGTACTTTTTAGTCAGGTGACAACTCATGTACGGTTCGTTGTACTTGGATGTAAGCGGTGAATAGTTGGTGTATAATATTATTTGGAAAATAGTAATGACATATGAATATTATTATTATTAATGGATGAACCTCTTACCAGTTTAGACCTTTGGTTACAATTGGCATTTAGTCTCTGACTAAACCTTTACTTATTCCGTTGCGACTTATTTTCTTATCGTGTATTCTATCCATGATTATGCGCCTAGACTTGATGGTAACAAACAGGGGTATTGCCGATTGATTGGCATCCCTGGCATCACGGACCCTCGCTAGGCTCTTTCCCCAAGAACATGGCGCCACAACTTGGTATCAAAGCATTTTACAGCTTTAGGTAAATCCATAATGTCATGTAGGGCTAGTACCAGAGAAATAGGGATTGATCTGTAGCAACATGGGCTTGAATTTTAGTATGATGAGATTTGATTTGTAGTAATTAGGCGAGAGACAGACTATAAAGTAATAGACTTGGGTTGTCTTGCAAGGTTTGATTATGGTGTGACTGAGAGTTCCACGAAATAGGCGACCCATGGGTAATTGCTAGAGAGACTAACCTTGTGGTGAGGGGGAGAGTAAAGTAGCAAGGATGATTAACTGTATCAAGGATGTGCTACAACAACAAAATGAATTCTACCAACACCAAATGCAAATACAGCAAGCTAATCACCCTAGAAAAGTACAGAGAGGGTGTACGTATGAATAATGTTTGTGCCCCCAAGCTTGCCCTTCGTGGGGGGTGCCCCCATTCGGCTACAAGGGCGTTGGGGGGGGGGGGTGGGGTTTTAAAACAACAAAAAAACACCAAAACAACTTCGTTTTATTGGGTTGGGCAGATGGGTGAAAACCCAAACAGATGCCTGCAGTGTGCGAACTGGAGTAGGTGGGGAGGGGGGGGGGCTAGAGGGGTGACAGGCTGGATGCGGTGGCCCGCCGCCCACTCCTAACTATGGATTCTTGCTTCCATAAAATTTCTCCTTTTTCAAATTCTCTTAATGCTTTGATTTCAAAAGGCATTCTTGCAACATATTATATGGGGCCAATTATTCAGCCCAATCACTATTTGTGATGCCCTCGTTAAAGAGTTCAGCAAGGATTCGCGGTGCCAAGGTTGTCAGCCAGCTAGCAACACCCCAAATCTAATTCGAGTCTAGGCGTGCATTCTCGCATGGAGTGCACGTTAAGTGAAATGTATAGTAGTGTAATGGAATAAGTACAAGGATTAGTCGTAGACCAATACTAAGTGTACCAAAGATTTGTATCCATAAAAAATTTAACCTTCATTAATAATATCCATTTATCTTTGTTGTTTCTTCCCAAATAATATTATACTATCATTAGTTCCTCACTTACATCAAAACACAATGCCATACACGATTCGTTGCCTAAGTAAATATACATCTTAACAAGACAAATATTCTAACAATTGGAGATAGGCCTTCGTGTCTACACCTCGGGCGGGGTTGGTCCTTCTTCCTCAGGGAACTCTGCTTGGGCTAAATTTGCATCAACATCTATGGCTCCAGTAAACGAAACTGCAAGTGGGACCTACAATCAAGCTTCTAAGAAATCCTAGTAGGTTAAAATCCATGATAGTACTATCAAAGAGAGACAATTGAAACGAGTATGTATGCATTGTTTTATGTAAATAAATATGTGACCACATATATTTGTGCATAGCAAGGAATCACCCTCTAGGCAGAAACACATGTATTCATAGTCATGGCGATGAATCACCCTTTGTGCGACGCTTATATATGCACTCAAGGCGAGGAATCACCCTCTTATCAAACCACATGAAATTCACAATATCTCATAATATAAATACCAACAGGGAATTACTCCACCGATCAATGTGGGGAATCACTCTACTTGGCCATCATGCAAGCTAATTTACCAAATTCAAATCACCCGACATAGAGAATCACTCAACCCGATCAACACACGCAAGGACACTACTCATGATCAACCTAGGGAATCTCTCTACCCGTGTTATCAAATGAGACTAATACAAATATGTTCCATCTTGATCTTCACGGGGAATCACTCCACCCGTATTCTCATGGCAACGTGCCATAGAAATGGCGCGGGGACTCATCAACCCATTAATGATTATCAACACATGGTAAGACTCAACACATGGAAATCATGTCATCATCAAATCACAATGTTTAAACTCGTCATCTCAAAATCACAGTGTAAAGGTAACCAATAAACATAATGAAAAAAATATACTTTCATGTAAGAAAGGGGGTAAGTTACAAAATATGCAGAACCCTGAACTTACAACATACTCACAAACATTTACCCCACATTCTGAGTATGGTCGTATGAGCTAACTAACATGAACAATACTACAATATTATGGTGGTGTCAATGTTGGTCCTTTCGTTGCACGCTAAATTCACTTGCTCTCTTGACGACTCTGGAGAGAAGAAAAACATTTACGATCTCAAAAATGAGATTTTACGTTTTACCCAATAGCTTTTATACTATGGGACTGTCAGCCTTAGATCTGATGTCTGTGCAACTTAAAATTTGCTTGAATGAGAGACATTTGATCTCGTCAATTCATTTACCCTTTGGCCTTGCAGGATGGCAGAGACTAATGGGAACAAGGCGTGCATGTCCTTTGTAGTTTGCCTTCGGTAAAATCTTGTAGTTTGTCCCCTAATAAGGTACGTGACGCTGGACCATACCTCTGAGATCAGATGATATGGCCTGCAAATTCAGAATATTTTTTCCACGGGCTCACTCCAGATGTGATATCTCTTATGGAGTATGGGTCTTTGTGTACGACACCTACCACCTCTAAGCACCTCCGTGTTATCTTGAAGAGCTCTCTTGTTCGTATCGATCTTTTCCTTCACTGTTGCTCGCCCTTGTACTGTGAGTCGTCTTTTTCCAGAACTACCAGCCTTTTTAGCTCCTTGTTCTTGCCCTTGAAAAGTCCTTTATCACCTAGTGCTGGACCGTCTTAGCTAAGTGCTCTACAACGTGTTACTCGCCTTACTCTCAGATTGGCCACACGTCGTTCGCCCAATTGCCTATTCTTTGCCAGTCTTTCTTCATCAAGAGGGGTTTCTTCCCTTGCTTCGGTGCAGTCCTCACACTGTTAAATACAATTCTCAAAATTAAAACTTTTCATAATTTCATTCCCAAATATCACTTAAACACAAAATACTTTTCGATTTCAAATTTTCAACTTTTTCATATAATCATTACCTAATCATTATCCAAACACAAAAACTAATACAACTTTTATAAAATTCAAAACAAAACACAAAAACAAATTTTTCAAACTTTAGAATAAATATAATATTAAAATATTATGTTCAATCAATTTTGTAACTTTATAATAGTTTTATTCAATATTTTATTTTTCATTTTCGAAAACCTAATAAAATATCTTAGCTCAAATCATTTAATTACTATTCACAGAATTATGAGATACTCCATGTGTCCAAAGGAGCCCTAAATCTTTTTGGATATGTCTTTGAATCTCTAGCCATGTTAATAATGAGCAGCTTATGATTTTGAGGATGTTCTTGATAAATGGACCACATTGACTCGTAGGATTAGAACTTTCCTCTCCTTATTTGGTTTTTCCCATGCCAATTTTTCTCTGATGTTCGCTCTACCCGTTCTACTATTTGACCTTACAAATAGACTCCCCTTAAAACCTAGGTCAATTAAGTCGTTCCTATACACGAATGAAAATGTCTCCCAGTAGACAAAGAAGTATGGATTTTTTTTGTTTTTGTCAATTTGACTTAGAATGGAATTAAAATTCCCCAAGATTAACCACAACCCACTGAAAGAAGCTGCAATAAGATCTAGGTTATTCCCAAAAAGAGACTTTTGGTTCCATAAACTGGGGCCATAAACAAGAGTTAACATCCATAGGTCATTATTAGGGTCCAAAAACAAAAGCAAACTAATAATATCTATTCTCTATACATTAAGGGAGAGTTATTGCTGTATTCTTGGCACTTGAATGAATGGAATCTTCCTCCAATGTTTTGCTTTGGTGGGACTAATTTGATGGCTCTATTGGTAATTTCGTGCCTAGAATAGATGAGATTATCCTTACTTCTTGCACTTCTACCTGCTAATAGCTCTGTCCTTTCTAGTCATTTTGTTGGTCTTCCCATTTTGCTCCTCTGATTGCATCTGGCCCCTTTTCACCCGAGCAGAAACCGCTCTCTGTCATGTTTAGATCGTTTGAAGTAGATTTCCCCTTTATTGCAATATTTCACCAAAGCCAAATTCCCCTCTGTGGCTTCTGCAAGATTTCACCAAATTTTGGCCTTCTGATCAACTTAACTTGCCCATCGACTCCTCGATCCTACTAGAGAAAAAGACCTTCAAGAGAGTAAAGAAAGAAAACCATTTTCAAGAGACAAACTCCAGTGAATTACTTTCTTTCCTCCTCTCTTCTTTTCTTCATTCCATTCATTCTCGTTTGAAAGAAGTAAAAAAAGAAAAAAAAGAATCTAATGCTCTAGTCTAATTGAAGACTTTCAATGCTCATGCTATTTGAAAGAGCTTTCAACATGGATTTATCCATTGGGTGTTCAAATCGGATCAGTTCTACATGCTTTCAGCTTGCTTATGGTCCAATAGTTCTTCAATGGGACTAGTCGATGGATGTCCATCTTTGTAGGCCTCCTTACCATGCTTGGCATCCTTGATTTGATTGAATAGAGGTGCCAAAATGAGTGTTGATTTTCATGAAAACGCATATGTTTATCTATCGTGAAAAAAGAGAGCATAACAGGAGGTAATAATATCGATTGTCCCATAATAATGGATTTGGTGGTCCTTTAAAATCTCAATCCCTCTCTAACTTCCTCTTTGTTTGGCATTGAATTGATATATCAAAAAAGATGGTGCTGAAATGTTTATTGTGAGTTAAGTTCCTATGTTTAACTTGGTTTTATTTTCCTCAACTGTTTTTATTTAAAAATAAAATAAAATCAATTTATCCACTTAAAGGCAAGGTGCTCACCACCTAGGCAAGCATCTATAGAACAAAAGATGGTGTTGTTCTCTCCCAAGTGAGCATCACTAAATGGAAAAGTGCTCGCACCCATGTGAGAAGCACAGAGAGAAAGAGTGCTCACCCCGCAACAAGCATCATAGAAAGGTAAAGTGCTCGGCCTAGGCGAGCACCATGGAGAGCAAAACTGCTCATGCCCATGCGAGCATGGCGGAGAGCAAGAGCTTTACTTTTCACCCTAGGTGAGCATCGAGGAGAGCAAAGTGCTCGCCCCTTGTCAAGCATCACTGAAAGGTAAAGTGCTCACTCCAAGCGAGTATCGTGGAGTGCAAGGGTTCTCGCCCCAGGTGAGCATAATGGAGAGCAAGGGTTCTTGCCCTCAGGCAAGCATTGGGAGAACAAAGTGCTCACCTCGAGGCAAGTATCCCTAGTGCAAGAGTATTCGCCCCATAAGAGCATTGTGGAAAGCAAAAGCATTGTCATCTTGGAGAGCATCACGAAAACAACAACGCTCACCCCAAGTGAGCACCACTAAAAGAAAAAGTTCTAGCTCCCAGAAGAGCACCACTATAAAAAGAAGTTCTCCCCAATAAAAGTGCTTGCCAACTCATGGAGAGCTTGATGCTCACCTCCCAGCGAGCACACAAAGAGCAAAGTGGTCACCACCAAGTGAGTATCCTTGAGGGCAAGAGTGCTTTCCATCAAGTGAGCATTGTGGAAAGCAAAAATGTTTGCCATCTCGTAAAGCATCGTGAGCATAAAAGTGATCACCCCAGGTCAGCATCTTTGAAAGCAAAAGTGTTCGCCTCTAGGCGAGCACCCAATGAAGACAAAAGTGCTCTCCCCTCGGCAAACATTGCAAGGAAGGCAAAAGCACTCACTCCTAGCCTAGTGTAACACTCCACTTAAAAGCACCTTAGGACTTGACCATAGTAACCATGACCCTAGCCAAGTAGAAGTTGTGATCCTTGAGAAAAAGGAAAATTTTGGAGTTTGAGTTGGCAAAGAAACTTACACCATTGGTTTAGTTAGTATTTTTAGAGAATTCTAGTGTATATTAATTTTGAAAAAATGTGCCAAGAGGCAAATGGTAGAATGACAAGTGGCATATTGGAGACTTGCCACCTTGGTAGGCTAAGTAACTTGGTTAAAATACTAGATGAATTTGAAGAAGGCCCAAAAGTTGGTTAAATAAGAGCACTAACTTATTAAGATAAGAGGGCTAAGGATAGACTCAAGTCTATAGGCCCAACTTAGTAGACACAAGACTATTGGGGCCAACTTATTAAGATCCAAGACTATAGGTCCAATTTAGTAAGACCCAAGACTAAGATCCACTTAGTGAACTATTGAGGCCAAGGAAAGGCCCAACATAATCTAAACATGGGGCCCAAGGAAAGTTCCATTTCAAGGCCCACACAAAAGGCTTGAATATTTGTCCCAATGAGAACTCAACACTCGGAGCAAAGCTTAGTATTCCTATCACTATTTCAAGTTGGACCCATTTACACCATACCATTAGTTTTCTTTCTACTAAAACCCATCTCACACACCCCTAGGGTTTTCTTTTCAACCATGTTAAGATCTCTAACTTGAGTTTAGGTTACTATTTCAAAAACCCTCATCATTTCCATGAATAGGAACTCAAATATCACGACTTTATAGTTTTCTTCTAGTTCTTTTCTTCATATTTTTTTATTTACAATTTTTGTCTTTTCCACTTGTTTTCCTTAGAATAGTAGAACCAATCCAATCAATGTAACTTGAGGAAAAGGTATGACAATGCCTTTGAAGTCCACCAATAAGCACACACAAGTGCAACTATGCATCCCTAAACAAGCCATTGAAACAATGGCTTTTCAATAAGTTTTCAGGGTTTTTCTGCAACTCATTCAACCCACATCATATCCCGTAAACTTAGAAAATCCAGACCTAAAACAAGGCCAAGAACAGTTCCAAGAATTAAGCCAAAAGCTCAACTATTGATCTTGGAAATAAGGACTTGACCAAGTTGACTGCACATGTTTTTTCAGAAAATATTTCTGCACCAAAACCAGCCACCACGTCTGCCATTTAGTCCTAAACAAGTACTTCAAAGTAATCAATGGCATGATTGGCCAATCACCTCCTATGGACAGCAAAACAGATTGATGAATTGGTGCTACACAAGATGCTCACTTGGTTGAAACCTATGCACATTCAACCCTTTTTTCATTTTCTGCTCAAACTAAAACAAATGGCAACCATTCATACCTCATTACCCACCTGTAAAAGCTATGCAATAGTGGTTACTATGCTAACAAAACAGATCACAAGGATGTGTCAAAGAGGGAGCAAAAACTTGATAGCTTTGGTGAAGCCAAAATCGTCAGCTTCCCACTTGGTTTCTCATGGAAATCATTTGAATCTGTTTCTGAATTTTGAGGTCATTCACACACTGCACCAATGCAATTCACCTAGTCCTTGTCCATGGGATAATCAAGTGATTTATGCAACTATTCACTGTCCAAAGAGATGACAAATATGAAAATGCAATCAAGCACTCCACCACCCACACACACCAATCACCTTCAACACTTTAGCCCTAGCCGTGCAATCCCTCACCCCTTTCATTGAGTCCTATAAATACCTCCTTCATCCCTCAACACCTTTTTCAAGCTTCCCCTTAGTATTCTTGAGAGCAAAACACTCTTAGTGTGTGTAAGGAGTGAAATTGAGTAGTGAGAGTGAAGTCTTTGGAGTGAGTTGATCTTGGGAGCACCATAAGCCACAGTTTGGTGAGTAATCCTACCCTATCATTTTTTTGGATGATTGAGTAACATTTTAGGTTTTAAATTATGGTATGAAAAGGAAGATTGGATTGAGTTATGTAAGGTTGAACTTGAGAATGCACATACGATTCAGATTTGGAGTCTTGCATGTGTAAATTGCTTTGGAATAAACTTTAGCCATGACATGTCTTGATATGATATCCTAAGCCTAGCTAACATATTTATTAATTGATTGAAGGTTTATATTTGAGGATAACAACATGTCATGATAAGTTTATAAGTCAATATCTTGGGTTGATGATCTAGCATATTCGATTTCCACTTGCATAAAGGTTATCTTGTGATGCCATGATTTATTTTCCAGAATTTTGTGTTATAAACATTTAGAAAGCTATTTTCATCATGTTAAGAGTTAATATACATTATCTATTTAGGCTTTAAGAGTCCACATGACAAAGAGAAGCTAGATACATCATGCATATACCCAGTTTGAAAGTTTTGTAGTATTTTTGTGTTAGTCAATGCATGAATGAGATGGAAACTCATGTGACCTGAATATAAGTTGTTGACTTGTCCTTTGGGCCAGTTTTATTATTTACTACATGATGAAATTCGATCACACATGCATTTACAGAAGTTATAGACTTGAAATCACATACGGTCACAATGCATGCCACGTGTTGGATGGAGTTAGGATAGTAGCTGTTTGATTCTTGCAATTATAAGATCATATATGGATTTAGAACATGAAAAATATGAATTTCGTACAATTTGGTAAAACTTGGGATCAAAATATAAATAGTGAAAGTTTAGGGTCTAAGTGGCAATTTCGGGAAGTATAGGGGCAATTTTGTAAATATTATTTTGAACACTCTTGAATCTGAAAATCTTCCTTAGTTATATGATTCCTAACTTAGAAATATCTCTTATTTCAGCTGCACCATTTCCTAATAACCCGAGAAGTTTGTAAATTAGCTTCTAACTTACTCTTGGACAATTTATTTATAATTCTTACATAAATGCCACATTCATATTATAAATATCATTTTGAGCATATAATATCATATGATATATCATTGAATATTTGACTACTTGCTTATATGACATGTGATATTTTCATTATTTTAGCATGTTACATAAAAATGCCATTTTTACATGAAGCATACTACATAAGCACATGTCATGTAATACATTTTGAGCATAGCATAATAGTAAATTTGGTCACGACCCCAAATACTAGGATGCGAAATTATCCTAGTGGAACTCTTTTGTCCACTCTAGAGTGAGTAAAAATGGAGTAGTAACCCCTAGGTTGATAAAGAATCGTCAACAGGTTTTGAATGGATTCTTTTTAAAGAATACTAGAGCGAAGTCGTTTATGACAATTAATGCTGGTGGGTGCATATGTTATGATGATGAAAGGTTATGATATCAATGCATTGAGTTATGAGTCTGCAGACAACGTAGTTTCAAACTCGAGTTGTACTACGATCATCAGTAGGTACTCATAGTGCAAATTGGGAGTTGTGATGATACCAAATGTTATATTATGTTAATAATGGATCTAATGAATAAGAGATATTATGTTTTTAAACAGATAAAGTACAAAATATTCTCTATAAGAAAATGTGCATTAAAGTTTTTCTGAAAGATGTTGAGGAATCTGGATAGGAGACAAATACGGGTTTTCTGCATATCTGGCGTGCATCTCATGTTTAGTCTTAATCATGCATATAGTTGGTTGTTTAACTTACTAGGATTTCAAGAAATCTCACTGTGGTAGTACCACTACCATTACCCCCGGAATGGTAGAAGATGTGTCAGGACCGACCTCTGACGAACAGGATGGAGATGAACTCCACCCCTTGGCTTCAGATGATTGAAAATGAGCCTGATCCAGACCGAAATATGGAGTTAATAATGATGTTCTTAGAGATGGTCCTGTTCACTATGGAGGGTATTAGAGAGATATTTTGACCTACATGTTTATGGAACCTGCTGTAGTTGTCTATAACAAGGAGATTCTATCTCCCACTTTATGTCTAAACTTATGCCTTACTATTTAGATCTCTTTAAGTAAAGCAGCATCTATCTATGGTTAACTTGAATTTTTGGGATGTTTAGTTCATTCTAGAATGAAATCTTATCAATTAACCTTTTTCCGCTGCAAATATTGCATACTGCTAATTGCATATTAGGATGAATTACATATTAATTGCATGAATGAGGGTATGTAACCATGTGTTACATGTCCCGATAATCCAAGTCTCCGTTCATCACAAGCGGAGATTGAGGGCGTCACACCTAGCACCGCTGAAAGGCAAAAGTCCTCGTCCTCGAGCGAGCAACATTGATAACAAAAGTGTTTACCAACTCGGTGAGCCTTGCGAGAGCGAAAGTGCTTGCCTCTTACAGTTGTATTGCCCATTCTATTTTCAATTTTAGTAGTGTGTTAGTTTGCTAGCGACTTCTTCTACTCGGTTTTGGTTGCTTCCCTTTAGTCAATATGCATCCATACTCAAGGTCGGATTGTTGAGGGGCTAACCAAAATAAATTTAAAAGTATGTAGCTAACCAAAATAAATATAAAAGTATGCAAGTTCTTGTAGTCTCCCTCTATATGATTACGCCTGCATTATCAAATATCTATTTAAAGACTTGAAGTAAGAAATCAATATTGTAATGCTCATAATCGATCTGATAATGGAAAGTCAACATTGTTTACAAATACATTATAAAAGCATAAGCAAATGATAAAAATTAAGAAAACACAAAATAAATTTCTTTGTTAAATCTAAGATTGAATGTTGTAAAGCCTCTATAAAATATATAGGAATAACCATGTGAGATTTTTTGCTTTCACTTCTAATTGTTAACTTGATGGTAGCATATATGTTACTAACAAAACCAATAAAAAAAAGCTAGTTAGTGGAAGGCTCGAAAGGAAATTTGTAAATAAATAGGAAAAATGAGGTGTAAATTCACGAAATAAATTGTAAGATGTGGAAAAAAAAAATCAATGTGAGAATGTAAGATTTTATTAATGACAAAAACAATAGGTGCAAGTATGAAACAATTGGTGAGAAAATAAAAAACCTGGGAAACTAAGAGTATTAAGTGAGATTTTGGAAATTTTGGGAGGTGTAAAATTGTCTTTATATTGAGGAAATCTTTAAGAAAACTATATGCTAAAAAAGTTTTTGAAAATTTTTGGGGAGGGACCAAGGCGCCCTGCCCTCAACGTAGTCCCACCCCTGTCCATACTTTACATCGGCCTCTAGGTCTTTCTCGTTCTTGCAAGAAAGACACAATGGTCAAACACCATCTCTAAATATGAATGTTTTCTTTTTTGTAATTATCTCTATGATGACTCATCTCTTCTTGCTCATGTCCTTGATTGTGGAAAGAAAATGTAGAAATCTCCTGCCATGGGGAGGCTTCCCACCACCAAGGATGTCCGGGGGTGAGGAAGAGTCTTGGCTTGTTGGACTTGATGTTTATGTCCATGGGTTAGGAGATAGCTTGTTTGGGTTTAGAATTTGAATCTCCATGCAATTTAATTTTGTATGGGTAATATATTGAGCTTGCATTTGTGGGCCATGTGATGGGACATGGCTTTGGCCCACTTATAATCCTTGCTCCAACGTTGGGAAAAAGAAGGACGGAGGGCTCGAGGCATCAAAAGGCATAGCATGGTTGGGGACTAATGATAGGCAAATGCTTTTGTATCATGTATTGGAGGAGTGACACTTGAAAGTAGGGGAAGCTGAGAGTGCAGTAGTTGGGAAAAGAAAGGGAAGGACAGATGTCTAGTTCTTTATAATAGAGTACGATGTCTTTTGATTAATTTGTAATAAGTAGAACGGTGTCGTTTGATTCATTGTAAAAGAATGACTACTATAAAGGGTCAAACGTAAGGAAGCATAAGGGAATTTTTGACGTCCAAATACAATCTCTCTCTCTCTCTCTCTCTCTTCTTCTTCTTCTTTCTCTAATTCTTGGAGACTGACTATCTCGAAGCAAGTCATCTTAAGGAGTCCATTATAGTTGATATCGGTTAGCCATGGTGGAAGGTACATGATCCTACTCTCAATTATAAGACTCATTGAATCATCTTAGACAATAGTTGGAGCGGCAACAAAAGCAAATTGAAGAGATGGTCGCCATTTTGTTGCAACAACAAGAAACAGTTCATGTAGACAGAGAAAACCAAGAAAAATGATTCAATGAAGTCTTCCAATAAATTTCCAGAATCTTAGTTAATAGCTCAGTGGGTAATGAAGTAGGTAGAAGAAATCGCCACGATAATCATACCTTTGGTCGAAATGGGGATGTCAATGAAGTTGTGGATGAAGTACATCATTGCGACACATTGGACATGGGTTTTAAAAAGGGAATTAAGCTTGAACTTCCAAGATTTGGTGGCAAGAACCCTTCAACCTGGGTGTATATGGATAATCAATATTTCTTGTATCATTATGTTCCACCTGGCCAAATAATTTTTATAGCTTTTTCCGACATGAACAAGGAAGCATTAGTGTGGTTTCAGGATGCTAGTGAGGCAGGGGTCTTTTGTTCTTGGGAGGAATTTGTGCAGGCAGTTCAAATTAGATTTGGTTCATCTCCTTATGATGATCCAATGGAGGCTCTTACAAGATTCAAGCAGGTTAGCAAAATGACTGCCTATAAGGTTGAATTTGAAGCACTTTCTAATAGAATTAGCGGCATTTTAGAAAAGAACAAACTTAGTTGTTTCATGAGTGGCTTATGGGATGAAATTAGACTGCCTGTGAGGATACTGAATCCTACTAACCTAAATGATGAATTTGGGATAGCTAAGATTCAGGAACAATATGTGTTGAGTAGTTAGAGGCCATGGAAGAATGGGTTTTTTTACAACAATCAACAAGGCTCAGTGATGAATATGTACAAAACTGGTCAAACTAGTTCCGTTTTGGAACTCCCAAAACACAGCTTATAACAAAGTTGCCATATCAAAAAGTCATTGATGCACAAATGCAAGAACGTATAAGGAAAGGTTTTTGCTATTTTTGTGAAGAAAATGGCATCGAGGTTATAAATGTATTAAGCCTAAGATTGTATTTGTTAGAAGGAATGGAGTTACTTGATCATATTGTGACTGAACCAGAGGTGGAACAGGAGGAAGTTGTAGCACTTGTGGAAAGAGCAATTGGTGATTTTGTAGAGATTGCTTCTATTTCACTTCATGCTATGGTGGGTGCTCCGAGTCCTAAAACTATGCGTGTGATGGGCCAATTGAAGAAGAAATGGGTAGTTATCTTAGTTGATATTGGAAGTACCCATAATTTTGTGGATACTTCAGTTACTTCTAAGTATAACTTATCTTTTCAGAAGTTACACAAAATTTAGGTGAAGGTGGCTAATGGAAATGTTTTGTGCTGTGAAGGCAAATGAGCCGCAATCAGAGTTCATATGCAAGGTACAACCTTTGTTACTAATTTTTTTACTCTCTCATTGGGAGGTGGTGATGTTGTACTAGGGTTCAGTGGATGTTGTCATTAAGGCCTATTCTTTGGGACTTTATTGAATTAAAGATGAAGTTTATTTACAACGAAAGGTTGACTTGTTTAAAAGGGCTCACTTTCACTTGTTGTGGATTAATTGATGACAGAGAATTTTGTAGAATTTCTAAGATGGAGCATAATGGTCTGTTGTTACAGTTGATCATAAGTGAGTCTCAGCAGTCCATTATCAAAGACTGTGATAGTGTTTCTAAATTGTTGGAACAGTTTATGAAAGTTTTTGAGGAATTTAAGGGTTTACCTCCATAGCGACCACATGACCACCAAATCCTTTTAAAGGAGGAGACGTTGCTAGTTAGTGTTAGACCTTACCATTATCCTTATTATAAAAAAGCCGAGATTGAGAAAATTTTCCGAGAGTTATTAGAATCTAGGGTCCCCATTTTCTTCCCAGTCTTACTGGTCAGGAAAGTTGATGGCACATGGAGAATGTGCATTGATTATAAGGTCTTGATTCAAGTCACTGTTAAAGATAAGTACCCTATACCTATAGTGGATGAACTTTTCAGTTCAACTGTTTTTTCTAAGTTAGATTTAAGCATGAAAAAGGAGGAGATTCATAAGATAACATTCTGAAATCATGAAGGTCATTATGAGTTCTTAGTAAGGTCATTTGGACTCACTAATGCACCTTCTACATTTCAAGGACTTATAAATGATGTGTTAAGACGTTTCTTACGTTGATTTGTCATTGTTTTATTTGATGTCATCCTTGTTTACATCAAAGATCATTTGTAGCACTTATCTACTGTTTTGTAGGATTTGGATAAATACCAGTTATATTCTAAAAGGTCAAAATGCAAGTTTGCTTGTTCAGAGATTGAGTACTTAGGACATTTGATATCCCATGAGGGGGTTAAAGCTAACCCTAAAGAACTTGATTCTATGATGCATTGGTCTTTATCTAAGAATGTGAAGTCTTTGAGAGGGCTCTTAGGTTTGACATGCTATTATTGGAAGTTTATAAAGAGTTATGGACAAATAGTTGCTCCCTTAACTACGTTGTTGAAAAAAGATGCTATTTTATGGACTAATGCAACCACTGAAGCCTTCCATCAACTCAAGCTTGTAGTCACAAGTATGCCAGTATTGGCTCTACCATTTTAGCAAAGTCTTTGTAATTGAATGTGATGCTTGTGGGAATGGAGTGGGGGCAGTTTTGATGCAAGAGTAGCGACCTTTAGCCTTCCTCAATCAGACCTTAAAGGGTAGAACTTGCAGTTGTCCACATATGAGAAAGAGTTGCTTGCACTAGTGATATTAGTTAAAACATGTAGGCTTTATTACTTGGAAATTCCTTCATAGTGCGTATAAATCATCACAGTTTAAAGTCTTTGCTGGAACAGAAGGTTGGAACACCTGCTCAACAAAAATGGATATCCAAACTACTTGGACATGATTTTTGCATTGAAGAATCTGTCTCTTTGGCAGCTATCACATTTCCAACACCTACTTGGCTTGAGGAGTTGAAAATTGCTTATTTGGGGGATATGGTGGTACAACAGCAGCTTAGCCTTTTTCAAGAGGGTTCTTACTCCGATTCCTATTTTACTCTCAGGCAGGGGGTTTTGTTTAAAAAGAGTAGGATTTATATTTTTAATTGTGCTAACTTGAAAATAAAGATTTTACATTTTGTCAATGCTAGTCCTCTTGCAGGACGTTCTAGATTTCACAAGTCATTGCAGCATGCAAGGGCTAGTTTTTATTGGCCTAGATTGAAGGCTGATGTAAAGCAATTATTTGTGAGTGTGAGCTGTGTTAGAAGAATAAAGTGGAAAGTATTCATCTATTCGGATTTTTACAAGCATTGCCAATTCCCAAGCAAATTTGGACTGTGACTCTATGGATTTTGTAAAAGGGTTGTCTATGTCTAGAGGTTATTCTATCATTATGGTGGTTGTGGACAGGTTATCGAAATATGCACATTTGATGGCTCTCAAACATCACTTTACAACATCTAAAGTGGATTCCCTATTTTTGTCTAATGTTTTATAACTCCATGGGATGCCTAAGAGTATTGTGTTGGATAGAGGCTCCACCTTCACTAGCTCTTTTTGGAGGCAGCTATTTAAGTTACAAAGGGTTAATTTGTCCTACAGTTTGAGTGATGGTCAAACTGAAGTTGTGAACAAATGCTTGGAGCATTTCTTGAGGTGTTTCTCGAGGGACAAACCTTGACTATGGTTTGATTGGCTTGCTTTGGTCAAATGGTGGTATAACACCGCTTTTCAATCTTCCACCTAAATTACCCCTTATGAAGCTGTTATGGGATGCCTCCTACCAAATTACAAGCTTATATACCAGGATTGACTCCTAACCAAGTAGTGGATGAGCTATTAAAGACCCGAGAATAGATTATTGTAGTATTGAAGACTAATTTGGTGGCTGCACAAGAAAGAATGAAGCTTTAGTATGATCGACATAGAACTGAGAGGGAGTTTGTAGTTGGTGACTGGGTTTACATTAGGCTCTAATCCTATCGACAACATTCTTTAGCATTTTGACGCAATTTGAATCTGTCTCCACGATTTTTGGCCCATTTCAGATCACTCACAAGGTTGGTAAGATGGCCTACAAGCTCGATTTACCTCCATCTACCTAGCTTCACCCTTTTTTCATGTTTCTTGCTTAAAGAAGAAGTTGGGTCAACATTTATATCCTCTTTCTATCCTTCTACCTGTGGATCTTCAAGATGAGCTTTTACTTGAACCAATACAAATCCTTCAGTGTCATAGTCGAGAAGTAAATAATCGAGCATTGGTTGAGGTTTTAGTCCAGTGGCAGGGTGCTGGTGTTGAGGATGCTACTTGGGAACCGTATTGGCAACGCCGTGAAAAGTATCCTCACCTTGTGAGCAAGGTGCTTAATTTGAAGGGGAGAAGTATGTCATGTATCGAAGGAGTGAAGCTTGAAGGTAGGGGAAGCTGAGAGTGTAGTATTGGAGAAAAGAAAGGGAAGGACATATGTTTAATTCTTTGTAATAGAGTACGTTGTCATTTGATTCATTGTAAAAGAACAACGGCTATAAAGGGTCAAACATAAGAAAAATGGGATTTTTGACGTCCAAATAAAATCTCTCTTCTTCTCCTTCCTTTATTTCTTGGAGGCTAACTATCTCGAAGCAAGTCATCTTAAGGGTCCATTACATTTTGTTTAGGTAATCTGGGCTCAAACTTTAGTGTGTAGACTATGATTGGTACTTGCTTGGTAAGCGTGGGATTGTGGTCAGTTGGGGAGTTCTGAAGTTGGCTTTGAGCATCGAGATTTTCCAATGCAAGTGGGTTTTGTGCAAGAGATTATGTCAGATATCCGGGATATCTTATATCGATGGTGTTTTGATGGGACGACTTTTGTTGGGTACTGACTTATGGGTGGGGTTTTGATAAATTCTTGCTTACCTCAATTCGTACAGAGCCTGCCCATAAATAAGGACTGGCATGTGGGGGAGCATAACCACCTACATATTCCCCTTCTAAACTCTTACCATGCAACAACAATTAACAGATAAACACTAACAGATGAACCTATCGGCCCATTGAACTCAAGTTAAGTAATGCCAAAAAATTTGTAATTTGCGGGAATTTCTTCTATGTTAGTTAGTCATGAGCTTTCAATGTATCCGATCCTCCCACGTCCAAAACGGAGGTCTAAGTTTGTTCAAATCTATATTGGACCCATGCATGATCATTTTCAGATAGAAAGATGGGACGACCTGTAGGTAGAGGTTGATTATTTTCGCTTGCAGGTA
Organism: Juglans cinerea; assembly: GCA_961763995.1. Taxonomy (NCBI): domain Eukaryota; kingdom Viridiplantae; phylum Streptophyta; class Magnoliopsida; order Fagales; family Juglandaceae; genus Juglans; species Juglans cinerea. Next base: position 41,506,860 of record CAUIVZ010000001.1, on the reverse strand, counting down.
CGAATTGGTGCTGTCATCCGAGAAAAAATTTAGGCGGTCAAGAAGAATGTTCGGTGGCCATTCCTAAAGAATAGAGGAACCCCTCTTATATTTCAGGGGCTTGAGATTAGAGCTTTGTGCCGGTCATCTGCACTTGTGAAAGTGGAATGTAGGTGTGCATGTTGTTTTCGTCCAAGGTGAAGCCGAAGGAGAAATTCCATGCATGTTTAAGGTTGCCTCGGTCCACTGCCTTGGGGTTGGATTAGTGCAGATGATTTTTCCCGGTGCTAGGTCTTCTACTCTTTATGCGAACTGGGAGTTTGGTTACAACTGGATTAGCTCTTCCATCCCTCCAAAGGATTTAGCTTTGAGATCAGTGAATCGATATCTATGCATTTTCTGAATTCAGGAGGGAGGAGAAACTCTGTGCTAGTCGGGAGAGCAATGGTGAGGCTTGGATTTAGAGTTTGGAGGAGGAAATACATAAAAACATCCTTAGGGAAGGGGTAGCACACTTGGAGGCTTGTGCTTGACAGTTGAGGAATGACACATCTTTAATGTCCCAACGTTTGGGTGCTTGTCCAAAGAATTGTCATAGAAAGAGGTCAAGGTATACGTTTCGGCAAACCGGCAAAACCGTTCAGATTCGAAAAATGTTCTCGTCTCATCATTACAACTTTTTCAAATTTCTACAAAATATAATAACTAATTCAACTTTTTCAAATCCCAATTCAACTTTTTCAAATATCAAAACAATAATAATATTAAAAAAAATATTCTAACAATATTTTTTTCATCTTTCATATAAAATCATCTCATCTCATATTTGAATCCAAACCAACCCTAAATGACTGTCTTTGCAATAAGATCAAATATCAACCAAACAGATTTTACAAGAACTCTTTGAATTAATTTTACCGTGACAAACTTCTAGAATTCAAATTACCAGAAGGGTCTCCACTTTACACTGATAAGAGGAGTACAAATGGCAACTGTCTACAGAAGGTCATAAAAGTAATCCAGACCTTGCCCAATCTCCCAGACTGCAATGCCACATCCCCATGCACGAGCTTCTTTGAGCCGCATGGAAATTGACAACAATGACGGATAAAAAACTGCATGCTTGATGTTGTTATCATCGGAGTAAAAGAACAAATGCTCCGCACTGTTCTTTTCCCACTGCAAAACAGGCTTGTGCTTTTCCAATAATGACAGGTAATCCCTTCCAATTATAGCTCCACCACCCATTCCTGCAGTTTTGAATCACATATCAAAACATGGAGGGTCCTCTAATTTTGCAAAAGGAAAAGCTAATTAGATAATTCATCTAAAAACAAGCCTGATGTAACAGCATCTAGAAGTATCAGGTTCCACACACTTATCCATAACTGCTTTATTTTTTTGTTTGAGTTGGGAGAGGGGGTTTCGAACTCCATACCTCCATTTTGGAGGATGGGGGTTATGTCAATCAGGCCACATGCCTTTTGACCACTTATCCATAACTGAAATACAAAGATAGCAAGCGCTTAAAGTTAACTCATCTGTTGGAGATAATAATAAAATCAAGATGATATCAAATCACAAATTTGATGTTCATATTATCAAAATATTTATCTTATCAAGATATTTGATTTTCAAGATATTTACCTCATCTTATATCTATGATTTTACTATAAATAGGAATCTATGCTTTATATTCAATTCATCGAGAATAATAAAGATCTAGCCCTCAAAGTTTCTCCCACTCATTCTCCTCTTTTCCATCTCAGTTTCTATTATATTCTAAATTCTGTAATTATCAATTCATAATGAAGAGGTCAATCCCAACACTTGAGCACTTTACATAGATTGTGCCCCAAACATTGTTATGATTCTTGTTTTCCTTATTATTTGAAACCCCCTCCAAATTTAGTATAAATTGCATAGGATAAGTGGGCACTCAACATTGGCAAATGACATAGAGAAGATATTATGCATAAATTAGTACAAGACCCTAAAGGGAGTGCATGTGCATGCCTGATCTCTCATAGCTGGGACTAAAGTCATTTAAAACCACCACCTGTCATTATCTTACAAGTTCAATAGCAAATATATAGCTCCTCCAACACAATCACATAAAGAAATAGCACATTGAAGAGAAGAAATAAGAAAGAAAGGATAAAGGAAGAAAGAAAGAAATACCTCCTGCTACGACAAAATCATTTCCATAGAAATTGATGCCAAGAAATATTTTGTGAGCCAAGCTCTGAGCGCTATTGCCAGTGGTACCAAGGAGCAGCTGCAGGGTGAAACGAATCCACTTTAGAGGTGCATTTGGACCTGGATTTTGAGCACTTGAGAAGTCATAGGTCATTAGTGAGAACCCATCTACTGCATTGCTCAAGCTCTGAAGATCTTCTAGTCCAAAATCATGCTTTTGGAGCTTCTCTGAATGTGGCGGACCTATAACGTAAACCAACTGCAACCGTTGTTTGTCATTCTTTGCTGAACTCTCAGAATGCAGTGCATGTCCAAGCTGTTCTATAAATTGCAGTGCCTAGGCTTGCAAAACAACAAGGATTCCTCAGTAAAGCAAAAAGATTAAATCAATAATCTCCCAGAAAAAATTACCACTTAACAAAAACTGGGAGAGTTAATTTGAGGATATATGCATGTTCACAGATATCTACAAAGCAAACAAATTGACATTAAAAAAGAGCTCATGACAAGCTATCCTTCTTTCATTGAGTTATGCTTTATACTAAACCCTTATCTTACTCTCATCTCATTGTGCTAATGTGACACTGTCCATCATAAACAACTGTTGGATAAGCTCTTAAATTTCAACAAAAAAAAAAAAAAAAAGTGTTGCTCGTGCAATCAACGACAAATTCCTTAACTTTAGTTAGCCATCTTTGAAAGCTATACGCAAGCCTGGTTCTCCGGGCACCTCGGTAGAACGTGGATTGATCATGACGAGAAAATTTTATTAATTAATAGATAGGTACTGCTGTTGAGTACACAGGATGTATACATCATAGACACCCAATAAGAAAATGGAAAAAGAGCTAAAAATTCCTGAGAACTGGATATTAAGCAACCAGAATGAGCACATTAATTTGTTATCAGAAATGTATAGTGGAAACACAACAATTTAAAAAAGAAAAGAAAAAAGATTAAACTTGAGATAATTGAGAAGTATGAGTCCTTAAATCATTCTATCATACCTAAAACTTAAGAAATTACAGACCATGAAGGATAATAGTATTCAACATAAAGAAAAGGTTTGATATTTACCAAATTCCGCATGGTTGGATCATGTAAAATACCATAAGCTGCCCACCTTGACCAAGATTCTAGCACAATACCATCATATCCCATATCCCTGAAAGATAGTACACAAAAACATAATTTAAATTATTTAGTTTAAATTTTTTTATTGTTTTTTACTCATTTATTAGTGAGTAAAAATGTTTTATCCAAGTACACAAGGCATATACAAATAGATAAACTTATTTAGAAAGAGCAAAAAATTAATGAAGTCTTGAAAGCTAAAGCTGGAAGGGCATGTGTACCGACATTCAATGATAAAGTGTTCTAAATAAGAAATTCTTTAGTTCCTCATCTTCTCACGATCATCAAAGCTTTGATCACGTCTCTCCCTCAATATGCACCACATTAGACATATTGGGATCATTTTTTATAACATCAGGTATCATTTTCCAGAAAGCTTCACTATGTTGACTCTCAAACCGGCCTTTCTGGCACAAGAATATAGGTCCACCACCCGTTTGGGCATTCCCCAATTCGAAGTAAGAAGGCTATAAGCATTAACACCAATCAATCACTATAACCTGTCGCCTCCTTAAATTATCCAATGTAAAAATTTTCCCTAATGCTGCCAAACAAACAAAGAATTCTGCTCTCAAGGGAGCTTTACTCCAAATATTCTTTCATAGGGAAAACAAAACTTTCATGGGGAGTTAGCACACGATAAAACAATTTCCTTCAAAAACCCTTCCGGAAGGGAATGCAACACAATGGAGCTTCTCTCCCTGATCCCAAGATAACAGATTACTCGGGCATATAATGATATGAAGAGATCCAGCTCTTAGTCATCTACAGCTCTATTTCCTATTAATTAGAGTCGTCCAAAAACTGCAAATTATCTGCCCCAGGAAGGATGCTTGATCTGTGTGATATTTGTTTTTCATCAGTAAATAAGAATTTTATTGATAATAGGCGAACCCAAGTACACGGGACATATACAACAGCCACACCTAGGCATGACTGTCTAAAGATACAAGAAAATCATGTACGCTCATGCCATTAAAATAAAGTATAATCGACCAATGGAATAAAGTGAGAAGAAAAAAACTTTTAAGCTCGTCCATTGTCCGTTCACGATCCTCAAAACTCCGACCATTCCTCTCCATCCATATGCACCACCATAGGTAGGTCGGTATCATCCTCCACATAGCTGCAATTTGAGAGTCCCCGGATGCCTCACCAACTGGCCAAAAAGTCAACAACCCTTCTTAGCATTACCCAAATAAGTCCCACTCTCGCAAAGATATCATTCTATAAACTCATGGTTACATCACAATATAATAATAGGTGATCCACAGACTCAACTTTTCTTACACATGTAACACCAATCCAATACAATGAGACGGTGTTTCCTTAGATTATCTAAAGTGAGAATCTTCTCCAACGAAGCTGTCCATACACACACACACACAAAAAAAAAAAAAAAAACACTTTTAGGGTGGCAGCCTTAGTCTTCCATATGTTCTTCCAACCTGAACTAATTCTGACTTGGGTAAGATTCACTTTCAAGCCCGATGCCGCTTCAAAGCAAAGTAAAAGAGCCCGCAAAGCTTGAATGGGATTATGACTAGCCCCACAGAATACAAAAGTATCATCTGCAAATAAGAGGTGGGTCATCTCAAGTGTGCCGATTCTTGCATCCCCAACAATAAAGCTAGATAGAAATCCCCCTTCTACGAGACTTGCAATCATTTTACTAAAAGCTTCCATTATGAAAACAAATAGTAATGGAGACAAGGGATCACCTAGCCTCAAACTTCCAAAGAAACCCATTGGGGTACCGTTTACCAAAATAGAAAAACGCACAGTGGAGATACAAAATTTGATCCAAGAACACCATCTCGCTCCAAGTCCACACTAGGGGTGGGCTATGATTCCGACTCCGAGAGAGAACTAACTCCAGTTCCACTCCATTGGATCGGTATTGGAGTCGGAGTCGGAGTTCCATTCGAAGTTGGTGTTTTTATTTCCCATTAACTTACCCACTCGCACTTTCCCAGCATCCAAACAAACAATAAGGCCTAATTTGGATAGAGAGATGCTTTCATCTCATTCTGTCTCATCTCAATATCTAAACACCACAAACACAAACACTTTTTAATTTCAAATCTTTAATTTTTTCATCTTATCATTACCAAATTATTACAACTTTCCCAAACTTTCAAATAAAACACAAAATAATTCAATTTTTTCAAATCCCGAACAAAAATAATATTAAAAATTTATATTATAACAATATTTTAACTTTATAATATTTTTATTCAATTTTCTCTCTCTTCTTTTCCAAAACCCTAGGTCCCCATAAAATATTTTAACTCAAATCATTTATAATTCATCTCATCTCAACTCAAATATTTCACTACTATTCACAAACAATCTCAACGCATCTCATCTCAATTCGCTATCCAAACCAGACCTAAGAATTTTTCTTACCCATTATTCGCACTTCCCAACATCCAAACAAAGATTAAAAAAGATCTATACTACTAAAAACAAGATTCCAAACTAGTAAACACAATCAGTGATAGAGAACAATGTTGGAGGGTCAATATTTGTTGTCGACGACATCCTTTCCATGTGAGGTACGACACCGCAGTCCTAGCCACGGGCCGGTATATATGAGACGACGGCAAAACAAGGTAGAGACTGAGGAGGTAGAGAGACTGAGAGAGAAAATGGCTGAGGAGAAACAGAAATGCGTAGGGCTAGCAAAGAGATGAATATATAGGATTAGAAAAACGACGTCGTTTCAATATTTGTTTTATTATAAAAGAAAAAAGAAGTTGTAGGTGCGTGATTTGGTGTCTGCGGGGGCTCGAACCGTGTTCATTTGGTTTGCAAAACTCAGCGATGACCGTTAGGCTACTTAACCAGTTCTATCAATTATGTTACAATATCAAATCTATTAAGTATACCTATCGGGGTCAGAGTTGGTAGTCTAGAGTCTTGTTCAACTCTGAACTCCGACTCCAAACTCCAACTTTTCCGACTCCGTTGGAAATGGAGTCGGAGCAGGTGTCGGCTGAAGTCGGAGTCCGCACCTTTCAAGCATTTGTAACAAAAAATCTCAATTTACATGATCATATGCCTTCTCCATGTCAAGTTTGCATAATAATCCTAGTTCACCCGACTGGATGCGACTCTCCAAACATTCATTGGCAACAAACATCGAATAAAAAATTTGCCGATCTTCTATGAATGCATCTTGGGGCTTGGATATGATCTTCTCCAATACTGTATTCAATCTAGTAGCCAATACCTTTGAAAGGATTTTGTACATACTGCTCACCAAGCTAATAGGACGAAAATCCTTAATCTCCACCATCCCCGGCTTCTTTGGAATAAGAGAATGAAGGTAGCATTTAGACTTTTTTCAAACTTACCTTGTTCATGAAACTCATGGAAGAAGCTCATGATGTCATCTTTAACTACCTCCCATGTACACAAAAAAAATCTCAGTTAAACATCGTAATAGGGCTTGACCAAATCAATCTTGCACAACACGCCTGATTCTCCAGATCTAATTCTGCTTTTCAGGAACTGATTGACAATAAGGGTGGAATCTACAATTCGCTTGCTCCTAATAAAGGTATTTTGAGAGTTAGAGATAACCTTTTCCAGCATCATTTTCAGCTTGTTAGCCAAAACTTTGGCTATGATTTTGTAGATTGCACTTATAAGGCTACCAGGACAAAAGTATTTGATATCAAATGCTTCAACTTTCTTCTGTACAAGGAGGGCTAAATGTTACAACAAGGCTTTTAACAAATTTACCCTTAGCCTAGAAGTCCTGAAAGCTCTCAACTCATCTTTTATCAGATTACCACTTGAGTGGAAAATGCCATTATGTAAACATCTAGACCCGAGTGCAATCCATCCAACTTGGGTCCCCAATGGAATTGTTTTGTGTCAGCTCCTTATAAAATCGTAAAATATGATCACCTACTTTTTGCCCATTAGTAGATATTGTAGCACTAATTATTAAGGAATCAATAAAGTTGTTCCTTCTATGCAGTTCACCACCTGATAGATAAATCCCGTGCACCTGTCACCTTCTCTCAACCACAATACCCTTAATTTTTGTCTTCGGCTAACTTCCTCCAGGATATAATTAAAAAAGCACATAATATGAAGAAATTTTGCATGGAAAGGGCCTTTCATGTCACCAAAATAATAATCTTAATTCTTAACCAGTGCTGTTAAAAGCACTAGGCACACTTAAGTGCATAAACCACCTAGAGCCTAGGCACAAGCGCACGCCAGAGTGAAGTAAAGCGCAGGCTTTTTTAATAATGATAAAATACAATAAAAACGGTTTTAAAAAGGCAACATAATATTATATTTAGCATATTAACTCTTTTATCAGAGTACTCTGAAACATGACAATTAAGTGATCAACTAATTATATAAAATAAAAACATAAAAATTTTATATACTTCTCTTATGGCTTACAAAATATCCAGAACAATGATATTTGATAACTATAAGCAAAATAAAGTATATAGTTGAATAAAAATTCAAAATACTTCTCAAAGGCAATGCCCAAAACAGAACAAAAAACGTTGGAGTATAGTAAAAAAAATACTCCCAATACAATGCAATCCTAGAGCATATAATGATGCAGTTTATTTTATTAAACCATGTGTTATATATTTATTACTTTGGTGTCTGGCTAAAGAGTCATGTGCTTAAGGACTGAATAAAAAGGTCATTAAAATGTAGCACAGCACGCTTTTTGCGCCTTTTCAAAACCGTTTTTAATGTATTTTATCATTATTATAGAAGTGTGCACTTTACTTCACTCTGGTGTGCACTTGTGCCTAGGCTCTAGGTGGCTTGCTTCGCTTTTAGTAAGCAAAGTGCTTAACCCTTGGGGCTTTGCACTTTATGCTTAAGCGCCCCTTTGACAACATTGTTCTTAACAGGCAAAAACATTTGTTTTGTCCCAATCCACAGACATGAAAGAAAGCAAAAGAAATAAACTCTCCAAAACAATGTTTTCCTGTTTTGTCAATTATCTCCCCCACGTAAATAGGGTCTGATAAACATACTCTGTAAATGCCAAACTTAGGGCTTGTTTGGACACTTAGATATTCCCCGATATTCTCAAAACTTTTCATAGTTTCCTTCCCAAACAACACTAAAACACAAAACACTTTTCAATTTCAAATCTTCAACTTTTTCATCTAATTATTACCTAATCATTATCTAAATACAAAACCCAATACAATTTTCTCAAACTTCCAAACAAAACGCAAAAAAAATACAACTTTTCAAATTTCAAAACAAAAATAATATTAAAAAATTATATTCAAATACTTTTTTAACTTTATAATATTTTTATTCAACTTTTTCTCTCTCCTTTCGCAAAACCCAATAAAACATCTTAACTCAAACAACTTCACTACTATTCACAAACCATTTCATTACTATTTATAGAATTCTGAGATATTCTAAGGGGTTGTTTGGATACAAGAAGCCTCTCAACTTATCTCATCTAATCATTAGAACTTTCCAAAACTCCCACACAAAATCAATAAACAATTCAACTTTTTCAAATCTCAAAACAAAAATAATATTAAAAAATAATATTCTAATAATATTTTATTTAACTTTCATCTCATCTCATCTCAACTCACTATCCAAACCTCCCCTAAGTATCCAAACGAGCCCTTAATTTTGTAAATTTTGCTTTATTACTTTCAATTGTGGCTATAACCATCTAGTATGTGGAGCTTACTTTGGTAAAGCTTGAATACCTTAATCCAAGTTCAACACTCTCCCTCCCCTCCTCCCCCAACCCTTTTTCTCTCTTCTAACTTTCTATTGAGATGTATTTGCTTTTTTTTCCTGATAAGTAAAAATTTATTAATCCACATAATTAGGCATAGCCCCAAGTACACAGGGAGTATACAATAGGAAATGCCTAATTACAAGCTATGAATTGGAAAAAGCAACTTAGAAATCATGGAAACTAGTCCCATCCAATACAATAGCTTATGCACAAAGTAACAACGTATGAGAAAAACTAGTTCTTGAGATGTATTTGTTAAATGCACGTTTTATTGAATCAGGACAAAAAAGGACAAAGAAAAAAAAAATGTAGATGGGATTGGGTTTAGCTGAATAGCTATGAACCCTACCCATATGCCATGCTACACAAATCTCATCTTGCCTCATCTCATCTCAACATTCAAACATCACTCAAACACAAACACTTTTCAATTTCAAATCTTCAACCTTTTCATCGAATCATTACCTAATCAATACAAAATTCCCAAACTTCCAAACAAAATACAACAAAAAAATTATTTTTTCAAATCCCAAAACAAAAATAATATTAAAAAACCATATTATAACAATATTTTAAATTTATCATATTTTTATTCAATTTTTTCTCTCTCATTTCTCAAAACCCCATAAAACATCTTAACTCATACCATTTCAATATTATTCACAGATTTTTCATCTCATCTCAACATCCAACAAGGCCTTAGTATATGTGTTTGTAGCACAAAATTCTTCTCATCCTCCAGGAACCGAATATCCAATTCATAGTGTAAAGGAATATCTACTTTTATTTCTTGGCACCGAAGTGTCCAAAACAATGTCCCAACTAACCTCGAGGGTGCATAGGCTCTCTACAAGGAGTTTCTCGCAAGTGCAACTCAGATAATTCAAGGGAAAATTCTATCAATCCAATGCCCCCTAGAAATTGTTTACGCCCAATGCTTCGAACCGTAGACTTAGAAAGAGCATACCACCAAGACCAAGGCTCTTATGTAACATGCGGGTTCAAATTTAGGGCTTAAAACTAGTATTATTTCTTTTATTATTTATTATTTTATTATTTTATTTTACTTTTATTATCATCTTAGGAAATATGCTAACAGTAAATTAGTGATTTCCTTCCCTATCAAAACCTCTATATAGTTATCCGTTAGTTTCCATATTAGATTAGTTTCCTAGTTTGAAACCACAACTCAACTCTTCCAAATCCTCTCAGAATCCGTATCCTCGTAGGAATAATTTTCCAAGTGTAGCCAACTTCAAACCCTAGCATATCTACTGAGGACTCACGCCGCTCACCTCCCCATTGTCTATAAACCCCACGAAAATCCTCTGTTTTTAAACGCATTGAAATACCTGGAGGAACGCTTCACATAGGCCTTATTTTCTGCCCAGCCACCGCCGATCACCCTAGGATGTCGAAGCACCAACCATGGTGCCAAAAACTGCTGGCGAACTTAGCCCTGTCGCACCCACTCCCTTCCGGTAAGCCCATCGCCGTCGGCCACCATTTCCTCTCTCTAGTGTTATTTTCGGTTTGATAGTTCTCTCTCTAAACTCACTCTCTCTCTTGCGTCGCACAACTGCCCAGAGGACCCAGTCACGTCGCCGGTCGCTTCCAGCCACTCGAGAGCCGCCGTCGCCTCAGCCTTCTTCCCTCGATGAGTTCCATGTTATCGCTCGACACCTTCCCTCTCACAAACTCCTCTCAGACTTGTGTTTTTGCCTTTGATGTTAAAGTGGGCCTTGGGCTCTGAGGCCCATTCGGCCTAGTAATTTTATTCTTGTAAGGGCTGAATTATCAGATCGGCTTTGTCCTATACTAGGCTCGATCCTTATTCCTTTCAACACCTTGTGTAGTAGGCCAAAATCCCTTATATTACGTAGACAATACTTAGGAGTTAAGTAGATTATTGTTTTAATTTATATATTTTTACAGGATAAAACCTTAATTTCAGATTTAGTTCTACACTATTTATCTAGCTGATTTATATTAAACCCAGTTATACTACTAAGCTATTTATTCTTGATTAATTATATATTACAAGTATTCATTAATTTTGCATGGAAACAAGATAACTAATATGTTAAATTCCAATTTTGTATTTAATCACGTAAAGAACTGCGACACGTCCATTTAGAAAATTAGTAACATCGAGTACCTTGTATAGGTAACGCGCTACAAGTTGGAAATCAGGAAGCAGCGCTAAGAGGTAAATAGTATGATCATATAAATGCATGCATACTGTGAATATTATTGTTATGTATGAAAATATGATGTGCTTATGATGGTTAACTAAGCTACGCTAAGAGGCAAGTCAAGGTTAGATTCCTTTTACGATCTTGATGAAATATGAGATTATGCTTGAATGAATGAATTTGTTGTTCTTGATTGAATGTTACTAAAATCATATGAAAACCATGAGATGTTCATGTAGTAATTCAAGTCAAGTATGCCATGTAATGGAATAGTCAGATTATGCAAGCCATGTCCATGTAATACATAGGTTATGTATGCCATATTCATATAGTACTTAGATCATGTATGCCATGTTCATGTAGTACTTAAATCATGTATGCCATGGAATATCATAAAACGTTCAGAGCATGTTATGTCATGTCATGATATGTTATGCCATGTTATGCTATGCCATGCTATACCATATACAAGAATATGCCATGCTATACTATGTCATGTACAAGAATATGCCATGTTAGAAATGTTCATGAAACCTAATAAATTCTCATGCATTAAGAAAGATAAGAAATGTTACGGTGCCACGGACTCAAGCGTGGTTAACCACAAGTAAAGTGAAACACAGACTCAAGCGTGTTTCACCACGCTTCACTCCATCTTCACTCCATGTTATTCAGTTAAGTGAAACACGGACTCAAGCGTGTTTTACTCCATGTTACTCAGTTAAGTGAAACACGGACTCAAGCGTGTTTCACTCCATATTATTCAGTTAAGTGGAACACGGACCCAAGCATATTTCACTCCATCTTATATAAGTTAAGTGAAACACGGACCCAAGCGTGTTTCACTCCATGTTATAACAAGATAAACAAGTTATTATGCACTCACGTTACATGTTTGCCATGATTATGTATGCTTCCGCTCATGTTAATGATGAATATATATATGCTATGTGAATATGTGATTATATATGTATATATGTGAAGTTTTTCAGAAAGTTATATTACGTTTATGATTGGGAATATGTGATGCTATATGTACGTTGTTAAGAGTCTTCAAAAATTAAATCCATGCTAGGCCATATTATATTTTATAGCATGATGTGCTATTTACTGAGTATTCGACTCATTTTTGTTTGTCTTCCTGTTTTCTTTCATGTCTAATTTTTACAGATGGTGTTTATGATGACGTAGAGCTGGATGGCCAGGAGTAGATCTAACATAAAGACTTAGGAAGAAATAAGTGATTTTTACACAAGAACTATAATCCTATTATGTCATTCGTAGGATGGGTTTATGTCTTTCCACTTTACGTTTAGTTTTGAAACAATTATGTTCATTTCAGTTTTTTATGCTTTTTAATAAACGAGGTAATTCAGAATATGAATCTCTTTACCGGGCTTTATGTTATGAATGTTAATAACATCTCTATCCTATGGGAACGGGGTGTTACATCTTACCACTTGAGCCAACCCCTAGCAGTTGCAAAGGAATATTTGATAAACAAATCAAATATGAGACCTAATGAGAGCTGAATATGATAGCTAAACAAAGAACGAATAATACTTATGACGACCTAATGAGACCCTAAGAATGTTGTTTTTAAAAGCAGTGAATAAATCATAACTTTTAAAACATGAGATAAGGTTCATAGCTTACTTGCACTCTGTTACTATAAGGTTGATAGCTTTATTCCTTTGCTTTTTCTTTGTAAGAAACTCTGCAGGAAATGCTTCCAAAACAACTCTGGGCAGCACCTATGCATCCAAAGAATATTACCAATAAGATTAGATAATCTATCTAGGTTTCCAGAAGATTAGCACGCTTCACTAAATTCAGTTATTTGTGGTTGAAACGACTTCAATAAATGAATTGCCTCACAACATAAAAATGGCAAGTTTAATCCACAACTGATGGGTGTTGAACCCCCAACCTCATCCTCCACCATATTCATATAGTGGGAGGGGATGCCAAGAACTAGTCAAGGCATGCACAGACATTTATATCTGGCATTAAATTATCACAGCTACTTAGGTGTCAATTGTCTGAAGGGGTAACAGACCAAAAAAGACTACAAAAAAAAAAAAAATTAAATAAAGACAACTTTTTTTTCATACCAAAGCATCTCCAGACCTTCTAAGCTCCGAGATCCATCCTATATCAGCATTATGTCTCCCCTCGAGAATTAAAGTGGTCCCTTGGCTGGAATTTTTTTAACAGACAATTCAATAAAAATGCAATAGCATGCACATTTGTTAGTCAAAGATGCCTTAAAATAATAAATAGCAAGGATATTCATGAAAGTTTTTGAATAATATGGACTTCATCAACAACTATGATGTTTGAGACAATCAAACCCAAGAACTGCCCCAACCCCCCAAAAAGAAGGTATCCACTGTTACAAAAATGCACAACTCTCTGGAACAATATGCCACACCTTAAAACCTTTATTTACTCGCCCTCTTCTATTTTAGCCGACAGAGTGGCTCTGAAAAAGATTGTCAATTGGATATAGCTCAATTACCCACTTTCATCACTTTGTCAAAATTTACAATTAGGGGCTTACCTCTTTAGATCATACCAGACAGGTGATAAATGTGTAAACTTGGAATTAAACCTTTTTGCTAATTCATAGCCCTTAGAGTTCCTGCACCGTTCCAGAAGACGTAGTTTCAGTATCATATGAATCAGCATATACCTAACTAAGACAACTACGATGTCCCCAATATATAAACCTCAACCTCTCTCTCTCTCTCTCTCCCCCAAATCCAAAGAATTGAAGCGTCCACAATCAAGCTCTACAACTTTCACTTTGATTAACCAGGCGGCAGTAGTCAAATACGGCAAAGAAGACAGCGTACACTCACTGACAGTTTTGCTTCAATTAGAACTATTAATAGAATACTTGTAGCATTTCACCCATCAGTTTCGTCCCAAAATGATCCGAAAATTAAATGTGACAGAAAAAGAGCTATAAGAAATACCATGGAGTAATGTAGGCCAGTGTAGGATTAGTAAAATGCCGGCGTGACGTATTTTCTGAGGCCTTAGAATTCTCCTGAATTTCTTATAACATCAGAAGGAAATAAGAAGGCAAAACAATAATAAATTTCTTGCTTTCACTACGACATTAAAGCAGAATACTATATCCTCTTTTTGGTAGCTGAGAAAAACCAGGAAAAGAAGAAATCAAAGCCCAAAACACTCCGTTCAACAAACCCTAAAAAAATCCTATCTTTCGTTTCCCAGATATCATACAGAACATAGACAGACAAAATAATGATACGGCTCAACTGATGAAGAAAGACTTATTTTTTCAAAAAATACAGAGTAAACTAAAACTGGGTTACTCTCATTATCCTTATCTGTCTCAGCAACCAAACAGATTAAAGCAGCTTCCGAAACATGCTAGTCTCTGGAGTACAGTACTTACAGTGAGGATCTCTTGGTAGTTGACGTCGGCTTTAACGAGGCCTCCTTGAAAAACGAACGAGTCCAAAGGAATTGGAGGCGGAGAGTCTATTATACGGTACACGAGGACGGAAATAGCGGGAGATACGATGAAGAAGATGACGAAAATGATGATGAGCCTACGATCCGATGAGGCCGAGTTGCCGAGTTGGTCTTGCTCTGTGGACGGTTCGACTATTTCCTTACTACAATTCGAACCGGGTGCGAGTCGGCGATCTCGCTTCTTCGCCATTTGCTGTCTCCGCCGAGGCACCGTCGACACAGAAGATTTTAGCTTCTTCGGCTGCAATTCTAGCGTAACAAAGCGAAATGGCGGGGCTGTGGCTTGATTCGGTTTCAATCGAAACCGATTACGCCTGGTTTGTTTTCCTTCCAAACAATCTAATCTCGCGTCATTTCCATATACGACCACTATTTAAATATAAATATTTTTTAATTTTTAATCTTTAATTTTTTTTAATTAATCATTACTTAATTATTATAATTATTTTAAATTTTTAAATAAAATACAAAAAACAATTCAACTTTTTTAAATTTCAAAATAAAAATTATATAAAAAAATTATAATCTAATTTTTTTTAAAATTTATAATTTTTTATTCAATTTTTTCTCTTTTCCCAAAAATTTATTAAAATCTTAACTCAAACAATTTCACTACTATTCACAAATTATCTCATTCATATTTACATATTTCTCATCTCATCTCATCTCATCTGTGTAACCAAACGAAGTCTCGGTCTATTTATGACTCGTTTGGATGTTGGGATTGGAATAAATTTGTTAATAATAATGAAATAGTATATGCATAGTAATAAAATAATAAGAGTTAAGATGTTTTATACAATTTTGAGAAATGAGAGAGAAAAATATGAATAAAAAAATTATAAAATTAAAATATTGCTAAAATATTTTTGTTTTGAGATTTGAAAAAGTTAAATTATTTTTTATATTTTATTTGAAAGTTTGAAAAATTTGTAATTATTAGTTAATTATTATATGAAAAAGTTAAAAATTTGAAATTAACTGTTTATATTTGAGTGGTTTTTGGATATTGAGATGAGACATGTTTAGACTATCTCAACATCCAAACGAGACCTTAATATAAATTTGTCAAAAATCAAATCAATTAGTACAATATTTCGAATTTGGTAATAAATGTAACTTTAGACCATGTTTGGCAACGCAACATATCTGAAGTATTCATAGATATTTTCTTTCCAAATATCACTTAAATACAAAATACTTTTCAATATCAAATACTCAACTTTTTCATTTAATCTTTTTTTTTTATATATAAGTTTTTTATTTAAGTAAAATAACATAGTTTTTCATCTAATTATTATGTAAGGTATTGGATGTTAAAATTATATAACTAATCATTTCGAGAGGGTTAAGGCCTCCAATACGATACTTTGGATAAATTGTCTAATGCCCTTTCATTGATAGATAATAAACTTAAATACAACTATGAATAACAAACAACCGAAAACACAAACTCCCACAAAGCACAAATAACAACCCATAAATTAAGGAAGACCACTTCCACACACATAACTACTCATAACTTCAACCAAAGGACTCAAACATCAATAACAACCCAAAAGGCTCGGACTTCATAACTTGCAAGTGAGCTACCCAGTAGCCCAACCCTTCCCAGGCCCTAACTCTAGTAAGCTAATGGCCCAACCATAAGCCCATAGGCCCATAACAATCCCTCCCCCATCAGACGACCTTGCCCACAAGGTCAGGGAAGTCTCTTACCAACTACTGATAATGCACCAAAGATGTGTCATCAATCCCTAACCCCTTCCATTGGACCATAAGCTCGCTAACAATGCGACTTCCCTTCTTCTTCATTCCTCATTCCAATATTTTTTCAGGCTCTACTCGTGTACCTCCATCAACAGCTACTGTAGGAATGGTAGGAACTAGCGTGTTTCGTCTGCAAGTTTTTTCTTTAAGCACGATACATGGTACACGGGATGAATGGAGAAATTGGGACGGAGATCCAAGCGATAGGCGACGCTACCAATTCACTCTAAAATCTGAAAGGGTCCAAAAAATCTGGGAGAAAGCTTTAAATGCTGGCGTTGAACCACCGAATGTTGCTTGTATGGTTGTAGCCATAGGTAAACCCACTCGCCTTCTTCAAAACTCTGTTAAGTTTGCTTTAAATCTGCAAACGGTTTCATTCTTTCTTGGGCCACTTGTAGATTTTCTCTCAAAAGGTGGACGATTTGATCTCGTGACCTCAGGGCTTCTTCCATGGATTGAACCGATGTTGTGCCGAAGAATGAGCCAACATGGTTGAGGTGGGGATCCATAAACTGATTCAAAAGGTGTGATTTTTGTGGAAGTACGTAGATTTGTATTATACCACCATTCCGCCATAGGTAACCATCTAGACCATTCTCTAGGTTTATCACCCGAGAAACATCGCAAATAGTGCTCAACACATTTGTTGATAGCTTCAGTCTGTCCATTCGTCTGCAGATGACAGACTGAAGAAGTGTAATTTAAAAATATTGGCAATAACAACTTGTGTTATCTTAGAAGCAGTGTAAGGATGAGCAACATGAATACAATGCGCATACTTACTAAGCCTATCTACCACAACCAAAACAACACTAAACCCATGAGAAAGGGGTAACCCTTCTATGAAGTCTATAGAAATGTCAAACCACACCTTCTCTAGAATGGGCGAAGGCTATAGGAGTCTAGCTGGTTGGATATTTTCAATTTTGTTTTGTTGACAAACTTCACACTCATTGATAAAACTCTTAACATTGCCTTTCATACCCTTCCAATAAAAATTTACTTGAGCTCTGTCGAGGGTTTTATGAAGCCCAGAATGGCCTGCTTGGGGGCTGCCATGGACTAAATTGAGCAACTAATCTTTAAGAGCAGTAGAGTTTCCAACATACAATCACCCTTTATAAAACAAGAGCCCATCCTTCACATGATATTTGGTTTCATCCAACACCTTGCTTGCATAATCCGAGAGCAACTTCAGTAAACCTGCAAATGGAAGAGATAAGGTTGCAATTTGTGTTGTTGAGTCTTCAAATTTCTTGGACAATGCATAGGCTACCATATTTTCTTTACCCCTCCTATACTCAACTACAAAATCGAATCTCAGTAACTTAGTCACTTTTGCTGCATGGGTGTCCTCACTTTTTGCTTCAAGAGGTACTTAAGACTTTGATGATCAGTTTGCACATGAAAAGTCTTCCCCAATACATAGTAATGCCATTTCTTGACTGCCAAACCAAGGCCATCCGCTCCTTCTTGTATGCGGAAAGGCGTAAGGCCTTTCCATGAATGGCTTGACTCATAAAGGCGATGGGTCTAACCTGTTGCATCAAAATAACACCTATACTACAACCAGAAGCATCATATTGAATGGTGAATGGCTTAGTAAAGTCACGAAGAATCAAAACCGGGGGGTTGGTTATAGCTTCCTTAAGGGTAGTGAAGGCTTCTTTGGCTAATTGGGTCCACACAAAAGAGTTTTTTCGGAGTAGAGAAGTTAAAGAGGCAGCAATAGTACCATATCCCCTAATAAACTTCCTACAATACCTTGTAAGTCCTATAAAATCACGTAAAGGTTTTAAGAGTCGAAGGAAATGGCCAATTTAACATGGATTCAATTTTTTTAGGGTCAGTCCGAACTCCATCTTTAGAGATTAAATGACCTAGGATTTCAATCTTACTACACCCAAAAGAACACTTGGACCTTTTAGCAAAAAGCTGATGACTTTTCAAAATGTCCAAATAGTGGTTCAATGTTTCATGTGCTCCTCTAGACTTTTATTGTAAATAAGAATGTCATAAAAAAACAAAAACAAGTTTTCACAAAAAAAGTTTAAAAATATGATTTATAAGGGATTGAAAAGTAGAAGGTGCATTGGTAACATCGAAAGGCGTTACCAAAAATTCGTAATGGCCCCCATGGGTACAGAAAATGTTAGAATGAACCCTAATTTGGTGATACCCATAACGTAAGTCTAGCTTGCTAAAAATAGTTGCCCCATGCAACTCATCTTACAGTTTGTCTACAATAGGAATGAGAATTTGGCCTTAATTGTTTCCTTATTTAGGGCTCTATAGTCAACACAAAGACGCCAACTATCATCTTTCTTACACGCTAAGAGGATCGGAGAAGAAAATGGACTTTGACTAGGAAGAATAATACTCGAAGTAAGCATGTCCTGAACAAGTTTTTCAATCCCAGTTTTTCTAGAAATTAGGATATCGTTATGGACCTACACGCATTGGTTTAGCTCAGGGTTGAAGAACAATATCGTGGTTGTGTTCACGGTTTGGTGGAAGCCCTTTAGGTTCAGTGAAAATATCGTTGAAATAGTCAAGTAATTTCTAAAGAAGAGGGTTAGTGTCTAGAGTAAATAGGTTGAACTCATCATGTGTAAGGAACTGTAAAAACCCTTCCAAACTGCTCCCCTGCCAACAAGGATACCTCATATAAGGAGAATAGCCTACCTTCATGTCGGACCTTGAATTAACTTATATAAAGTCTACATGCAGAGTTTACATATGTCAATATTAAGTATTTATAGCTAAGGTTTCAGCTAGCAGAGCTATTCATGGGAATAAAATATTTACACACTATGTTATGATCACGTAGAGAAGTATATGGTGCAAAGAGATCGTCGGCGGAGATATGGCATGTTTGTCTCTTCATTCTCCCTCAAGTTCAAGGCAGGATAGGGGCGACACAGAGCTTGGTCCGAAGTGGTGAAAATTTTGGACTACACAATGGTTTTGTAAAGATGTCAGCAACTTGATCATCACCCGAAATGTGTTCTAGACGAATAACCCGTCGAGCTACTTGTTATTGAACAAAATAAATATCAATTTCAATGTGTCATGTCCGATGATGGAATATTGAGTTCTTACCTATATTGATAGCATTTTTGTTGTCGCAATGCAGAGTGGGTGATGGTAAGACATAGCCAAGACGATGCAGAAGATTATTAAACCACATGAGTTCTGCAGTAGTAGTAGCCATGCTTGGTATTCAACTTCGGCAATTGAGCGGGAAACCATAGTCTACTTCTTAGCTCCCCATGATAACAAGTTGTGCCACATATAGATATCAAACCCGGTTGTGGAGTAGTGGTCATCCCTTGAGCCTGCCCAATCTCTAACGCATAAACCAGTTAGAGCATACAATAGCTCTTTGGTGAAATGTAGGCCAAGATTAATGGTTTCCTTCAAATAGCAAAAAATACGTTTGACTACTTGAAGATGGGCATGTGCATGAACTAGCAAATGAAGTGGACAACATAAGCTCCGTTTGGACAAGTCAATGTGAGATATTGAAGGGAGCCCACCATTGGTTTGCATAATCAGTTAAAGGACATCCATCAGTGGCAGACAACTGAGTGCCAGAGACCAAAGGGGTAGAGACAGGTTTCACTCCATCAAAACCAAATCCCTGAAGAAAGGAGAGCAAATATCAAGTTTGAGTGAGTGTGAGAGAGGATTCATCACAAGCTACCTGGAGACCCAAAAAATAGTCTTGGGTACTGAGATCCTTCATGTGAAAAGTTGAAGATAAATATTGGAAAAGTTGATGGATTTGCTTTGTCGAGTTGTCGGTAAGTACTATGTCATCGACATAATTGAGGAGCATAAGAATTGTAGACCCTTGGAGACGATAAAACAAGGATGTGTTGTAGGGACAATGTTGGAAGCCCATTTGTTGGATGTAATTGCTAAACTTCATGCATCAAGTACGAGGAGCTTGCTTGAGACCATACAAAACTTTGTGTAAATGATATACATGAGTAGGATGAGTCAAATCTTTAAAACCTGATGGTTAGGAGAGATAAACCTATTCTTGTAAGTCTCCATGTAGGAAAGCATTGCTTACATCCAATTGTTTGATATTCCACCCTTGAGATAATATCATTGTTAAAATCCAACGAATTGTGGCTGAATCGGACTAAATATTTCATCATAATTAAATCCTAGAAGTTGAGTAAATCCACGAGCAATGAGTCTAGCTTTATGACGTTCAATGGATCCATTGAAATGTGTTTTGAGCTTGAAAATCCATTTGTTATTGACTATATTCATAGGAGGTGAGGAACCAAAGTCCACGTATTGTTTGCATGAAGAGCATCCACTTTCGCCTGCATGGCTTGCTTCTAGATGAGATCTTTGTGAGCCTGTTTGTAGGTGCGGGGTTCTTGTGGCAGAGAGACAAACTCAGTAAGGAAGCAAGCTGGAATGGGATGTCCCGTGGAAAGATAAATCTTTGGTATGCACGTGCCATCCTATGTAGGCCTGCAACTGGTTTTGGACCCGGGCCGACCCCATTGACGCGCCAAACCGACCCGGCCCAACCCGTATCATTTGGGTAGGGTCGGTTTTTTTTTTCTTGCCTGCCTGCTACATTTCGCAGTGAGGGAGATAATTGCTATTGGTTTTCTTTTCAACATAATACAGGTTAAATCTATACAAAAACTAATAAAAAAATGTACAAAAGCTATCTATTACAAAAACTATCTAAATTACAAAATATGAACATCAACTGATAGATGACTAAAAAGCATCCAACGATCAAATTATATTAGCTTCCCATCTCTTCCTCCATATCTGCCCTTATGAAAAAGTCAACACCAAATCAATAATAGCACATCAAATAATTCAAGTCAACACCAAAGTGGTTTAGTTTCTCTAACAAAGGAGTGAAAATGAAAATCATACCATCATGCAGACTATAAACCTTGAGTTACTACTCATCAACATAAGTAAATCTTGATTTTGGATCGAACTCTAAAACAACATATGATGATTATTAAATGATACAAAAATAAACATTATAAAAATGTTTAATAAATATGTAAATAAGAAATAGTTCATTACTCAATTCCGCCTCAAAGATTTCAATATTATCCAAGAGGCACGAAGATCAATGGGTATTGGATCCTTCAACCAATTTTGTGTACAAACGAGTGCCTCGACTGTTCTTGGAGATAGTGAACTATGAAATGGGTCAAGCACACGACCCCCTGCACTGAAGGCTGACTCAGAAGAAACAGTAGAAATGAGAATGACCATCACATCCAGTGCAACTCTTGCCAAAATAGGATACTTTACTTCATTGATTTTCCACCAATCTAAAATATCAAAATTTAGAGCTCGTACCTCACAACCATGTTCCAAGTACTGATCGATCTCTGATTTGTTCATCAAATTAGATTCAATAATTTATTGCTCATACTCAACCCAAAAACTCTGCTGAGAATCAGAATCAATCATGTAGGATCAACTGAGGAAGGAGGCTCAGAATAGGAAACTTCACTTAAACTCTCATACACAACACTATATTGTCCGTAAATGGCAATAATCAATTGTTTCACTTTTGCGATCATTTCTTCGACTAAATTACCACCATATATTTTTTTGAACAAAAAATGTAAAAGACTAAATTTGCATCTTGGATCAAGAACAACAACAATAAATATCATCAAGTTAGTCTTTTTGATTGATCCCCAATATTTTTCATACTTAATCTTCATATTCACTGCCATACATTTCAACACTCCATCATTACTTTGACTCATTTTTTACAAATGCGATTTGATGCCACAAAACTCCTGAAAATATGCATTAGATGTGACATACAAAGAGCTAGAAAGTTTCACAGTAGCATCATAAAAAATCTTCAAAAATTTTATCAATACTCTAACTCTCTCCCAATCACTAGAGTTTTGGGGGGGGGGGGGGGGGGCTTAAGTTCACACTATGAAAATAACAAAAAAAAGAATCATCATCATTCTCCAATCGCAAAAATGGTTTTTTAAATGTTTCTGCAACTTCTAGTATTAGATAAGTCGAATTCCATCTTGTGGAAACATCAAGGCATACAAATTTTGTACAACCAATTTTCTCATTCTCTATACACTTTTTGAATTTATCCATTCTTGCGAGAGATGATCTAACATACCTAACCACATTGCGCACCCTTGTGATCAAAATTTTTTAGCCCATCATTCACAATGAGATTCATAATATGGGCACAACACTTGATGTTAATATACTTCTCTTTCAATAAATGACCTCCTACGAACTTCCTCAAATACTCGATGACAAAATCATTTGAGGAAGCATTGTCAACTGTAATAGTAAAAATCTTGTCAATACCCCAAATCTTGTAGACATGAATCTACACACTTTCCAATAGTTTCTCCTTTGTGATTAGGGATCATACAAAAGTTTATAATTCTTTTGTGTAGTTTCCATTCACAGTCGATAAAGTGTGCAGTAAGACACATATAATTTAAGTTTTGAATCGACGTTCATGTGTCAATGGTTAAACGAACCCGCCCAACCATCTTAAATATTTTCCTTAACTTCTCATTCTCCATTTGAAATAGTTTAATACAGTTTCTCGCTATAGTGGTTCGATATGGCACTTGGAACCTTGGTTCAAGTGATCTACATACCTTCCTAAATCCCTGTGCTTCTACTATCCTAAATAGAAACTCATAACAAATTATCATTTCAGCAATTACCATTCGTACATTTTCTAAATCAAACTTATGTGTATTTGCCAAGTTATTGACATCACTATCTCCAATTCCCTCAAGAGCCCCTTCACGACTTATAGTCTGTTGATCCGTAAGTTTGATTTTACGAGGATGTTGCTTACAAGTACCAAGATGTTGTAGCATACTTGATGTACCATGTCTTTTGGGATGACAAGAGTAAATCTTGTGACAATAATTACACTTCACTTTTTGGTCATTTAAAGGGCATCCATCTATTTTAGTGAAATGGTCACACACTGCTAAGGGGTCCTTATTTGCCCTCCTTTTATGAGGAGGGAGACTTGTATCACCAGACAAGTTAATATTTGAAGCCATTTGTGATCGGTTTTCCAAAGGAGTAGCAGTCTCATTATCTCTTAAATTTGTATGAGTGTCACTTTCGAAGCAATCCATATATGAACTGACATATAATATAACATACAAAACCAAGATAATAATAATAATAATAATAATTTTAATAATAATAATAATAATAATAATACCAATAATAATAATAAACAATAATAATAATAATAATAATAATAATAATAATAATAATAATAATAATAATAATAATAATAATAATAATAGATAATTTAGATTATTGTCTCAGCTAGCTGAGTGGCTGTTTCTTCTCAAAGCCACTCGTGTTTCTTCTCATGAGTCCATCAAAAGAAATTAAAATTTTCCTATAATATATATAAACTAGTGCTAATGTCCTGTCCTTTCAGCTTCATGAGATAAGTTGTTTTTTTTTAATCTTCTGTATATATTAATAATTAAAGTTTTGCAATTGCATGCCTCTAGTTTTAACTCAGAAACAGTCAATGTCTATATATCTTACCTAAATCATACAAACGCAAATTAGCTAAGGCAGAGAAAACTAACACAAGAACATAATAGTGTCAACTATTCTCAAAATGCACATAGCATAATTATAAAGATCTTTTTATTTCAAATAGTTGGATTGATCTGTTTGGCGAGTTTCTTTGAAAATGGAGTTTAATTTCTTCTGTAGATTCCTTTAATTGTTTTGAGTGATAGATAAATTTGGAAGACGAATGCTATTGATGGTTAGATTAGACAAAATTCTTGTCAGCTTTCAACTTATTTGGCCAAAGAATCTTGACTAATATGCAAATATGTTAATGCAGGCTTTTGCAAGTGGGCAATGCTTAGGCTCTTCCTCACCGAATTGTCCTACTTCTTGCATGTATATATATAGCTTAATTAACATGAAATTTGAAGGTGAAGATCGAAAACTATTGTGTTTTTTGAACATATATATATGTACCATAATCAGGAACTTGACTAGTGGAAAGAAGCAAGTCCCATTTTGGCACTGTTAGCGGTTTTGGTATGCAAATTTATTTGACAAACAACATTTCTATCTGTCATTTTTTCAATCTCTCTCTTTTCATTCAATCAGTACTAAAGAATTGGGCAAGACAATGAAAGTACCACTCTATTTTCAATAGGTATATATGGGATCTTAGGCATTTTGCATGGGTGGAATACCATGGATTGTGGTGTCAGAGGTTGGTTTATGCTATATATCTTCTTCTTCTTCTTTTCTTGTTAATGGTTTGTTCTATTCTTCAGATATTTCCAATAAATGTAAAGGGTTCAGCTGGAACCCTTTGCAATTTGGTCAGTTTTTTTTGTTCTTGGATTGTTTTATACACTTTTAACTATTCTAACCCCAATACCCAAAAACCATGCAAAAAATAAAACAAAAGAAAATAACATAAAAAGAACTTGAAGACGGTAAATCCTGGGGAAAGTTGATCTTAAAAAAAATATATCCAAAGGATCAATCTATTTTTCTCCTCTTTAAACCCAAGCATAAGAGAATAGTTGAGACTCAAATCAGGCAAGAAAAGTCATAGACACAGAGAAAGAAAGTCATGGACATAGTTAATGTTAAAGAGAGGAACCTCGAAGATCAACTTAGCAATGACTCTCCAAAGATCAAGAGTTAAGCAAAAGAGAGAGACTAAGAGAGAGTAACCTGTGATGGATCGGAGTAGGAGAGAGTGGGGCAGATGGAGAAGTGCCACTGAGTGAGAGTGTGCAGATCTGGACGCAAGGTGGAGAAGCAACAGAGGGGAGCAGCAACAGAAGGTCGACGGAGAACAGCGACGGCGACAGAGAACAGAGAACGGAGAGGGTGGCTAGGGTTTGAGGAGAAGAAAGGAGAAAGCTAATGTTTTCGGTGATCGGTTTCGACCGATAATGGGATGTTTAAACCCGTATTAGAGATAGACCTGATGAACCCGACTTTATTCAGGTGGGCCATGTCGAATATCACGGACGGATCGGGTCCAGGGTCTTTTATGCACATGCCTAATCGTAGGCCCTTGTGACCATGGGATGAGTGTGGATTGGTGTTGTGATCTGATTAGGATGTTGATTCAATGACTGTGAGCTAGAGGTTGTCCCCAAATCAGGCTAGATGGCTGGTTATGAGTCTTAGATGGTTCTAAAGTCATTGGAAGAGACAATGGGCAAGGAACTTAGGGTAGTGAAGGGAACAGTAGCTATGAGAGATGGAGGAAGTGAGTGTGCTTGAAACATTATTAAGGCTGATAGTGTATGATCTTGTTGATGAGCAAAAAGAAAAGTGGGTTCATCAAATATTACATGCCGTGAGATATAAACTCGTCTTATGGGAATATGAAGACACTAATAACCCTTATGTTGAGAAGAGTATCCAATAAAACAATATCGAGTAAACTTGTAGTCCAATTTGATGCGACTAAAGGGTTGCAAATAAGGGTAGCAAGCACCCCAAGTACTTGCAAACTTATATACGAGGGAGGAACTCCAAACACCATTTCGTATGGAGACTTTTTTAAAATTGGATTTGGCAGCCGATTTATAAGAAAAATAGATATATGAACTGCAGTTGTCCAATACTTTGTTGGAACCGATGACTATGCCATGAGAGTGAGAGTAGTTTCAACAATTTTTCTATGTCGATGTTCAGCCAAAAGGAGTTCCTGGATAGGACAATCTATGGTTGATTCCTTTTTGAGGAAAAATAGGTATGTAAAGTCAAGGTAACAAAATATCCTCCTCCATCACTTTGGACAGTTTTGACATTGGTGTTGAATTGGTTTTCCATTAACCAAATAAATTTGGGAAATAAGTGTGCCATATCAGACTTTCAAGCCATGGGGAAGTGCCAAACATATTGGGAAAACTCATCAACAATACTAGATAATATCTAAAACCATGAAAAGAAGGATTTGGAGAGGGGCCCCAGACATCAGTGTGCAGAGTATGCAAGAATGTACTGGCATATTGAATCTGAGAATTGAAAGGTAACTTTGTGGATTTTCCTAAGGTGCAACATTCACAAAAAGTAGTATTCTTATTAAAAATATTTAAACAAGTAGAAAATTGTAACAACCCATTCCCGAAAAGACATTTTAGAATTTTCAAGGAGCCAGTGTGCTACTACTAAACTTGAACTTAAAACTTTTTCTTTTTAACAACGCGCCAGATGCGAAATATTTCCATAAAATAACAAACTTCAATAAATACTGAAAATTCAAAATAAAGTCTGCGGAAGCACTTATGAAAAATACAGAAGTCTCATGTGCTTATCAAAATAATTTATTTAAACTTTAAACCATAGAAATGATCATAGCATAATCTGTCTAGGCCTCTGCCTAGCCACCCTGGGTCAAGTCCTGTCCTGCAGTCTCATCTTCATAAATGTCATCACCTGGGGTGGTTTAAAAACATAAAAAAAATTAAAATGAGTCGAATATTCAATAAGCAACACATCATACAGTAAACATAATGAACATAAGGTTTCTTGAAAAACGTACATATTCATAAATACATTCATAAATAACATGAACATGAACATTAACTTATCATAGGCCGTTACCCATTATTGACCCCCGTAAGTTAGGGTTAACGAATCTAAATAGATTACTATTCCGCCCGTGGCCGCGGGTTGTGGAATCCATACATAAAGAAGACATACTAGGTGTACTACCAGCATGCACGACCTGACAATGCAATATGCCCATAACATAGGTACCGTTTTCATATCATAACATAGGCCGTTACATATTTTATCAAATCATACTTGCATACTTGTCATTTCATAGATTTTAAAAGAAATCACATACATACTTGCCATATCATATCATAGATTTCAAATGAAATCGCATATTTTCATAAATGTCGTGATACATGTTTCCTCACATAAATTCATAACTTTTCATAGATAATTTTATGCATAACTCTCACATAAAAATCATGCATTTCATAAATAATTTCATAAAATAACTCTCACATAAAATCATGCATTTCATAAATAATTCTATTAAATAACTCACATAAAATCATACGTTTTATAAATAATTTTATGAACAATCTCTCACATAAAATCATGTATGACTTCCCATAATTATTTTAATGCATAAATTATCACATAAAATCATCAATTATTCATAAACTTTTATATAAAATCATGGATTTTCATAAATATATTATGATTGGGTATGTAAAAAGGAGCTTCCAAATAAGGGCATACATGCAAAATATTTTTATAAAAGACATGCCGTTTACCGTACATACGTGTAAGGGTATGATCATGCTACTTACCTTGCAGTGCTAATCCACTATTTGCGGCGCGTAATCGGTCGCCTATAACAATAAACACGAAATTTTCATAAATTTCTAATTAAACCTATGACTTTATTTAAATCCTAAACTACTAAAATAGTCTATATTTCCTAAACCTAGATTCTTCCTTACACTAAAATATTCTCATCTTTTAATCCTAAATAGACATGGGTATTTTTGGAAAAACAATATAGAGGGGCATTTTTGTAATTGTATCAATAACCTACGGAAACCTAAAATACATGTTTTATAATTATAGAGAAATAGTAACGGGAGAGTGGAAAGGACTCATGCGTTTACAGGGGATGACTAACTGAGGGGGCAAGTTAGTGCGACGCCGAGAGAGAGAATGAGTGAGAGAGAACGGAGAGAGATTTTTCGCACCAAGCAGCGTGCATGGGGGCTTTGGGCGGTGGCGCTGGGCGTCACTGGGCGGTGGAGGCTAGATCTCCAGCGTCATCTGTTGCTGCTAACGGTGGCGTCGCGACCCACCAGTGGCAGAACGTGGCTCTCGGTTTGAGTGAGGATGCTCTGTTTCGAGGGGCTAAAACAGGGGAGGATGGCAGCGGCTTGATGGCTTTTCCAAGGGCAGGCCGTGTAGTGGTTCTACTAGCTGGGCTATGGGGTGGCCAGAGGGAGGAGCTGAGATGTGGTTTGCTTGGCTTCGGCAAGGTGGTGCTGCGGGGTAGCCATACTGCGAAACTAAACGTGGGGCTGGGCAGTGCTAACGCATGGGTTTCCGCCGTGCGGGTGGTTTGCAACGATGTGGACTTGCATGTGATGAGGTGGTGGCGTCATGGAGGAGGTCTTGGGTGGTCTGCTGGACGAACTGAGGGGAGGTGGTGGAGGTTGTGTTCCTGGACGTGTTGCTGTTTTGAGGGGAGGAGGTTTGTGAAAGGTGCTCTGTGTGCGTGAGTGCATCTGGACGTTGGCGGCAGAGGCTATGCCTTTCATGCAGAGGAGGGCTTAACCTATTTATAAACCTAGCCAGTTGAGAGCCAAGAGGAAAACCCTAGGATGAGAAACGTGAATGTGGAGGAAATGGATGAAGCCGTGCATGCATAGAAATCTACCATAGTAAGGAGTCTAGGTGATGGAGGGCTATTGCGACAACCATCAATAAGAAAGTTCTTGTATGTGTATAAAAAAAAACATGGTGGAAAACCCTAGAGAAAAATAAAGAAAGAGACGTGCATGTGAGTGGATTGTTTGAAATTCATAGAAGAAAATCCAGTAGGGAGGATTTTTATTATGAGGAGGATTCATGAGTTTGGAGGGTAAATAATAATAATAATAATAATAATAATAATAATAATAATAATAATAATAATAAAGCCTAAAAAAAATAATCTATCCGATAAATTTTCTAATGGGCTTTAACTCATTTATTGATCTTAATAAAATTATTCGAATTTTATCCCAAAAAATAAATATAGGATCGGGTCGTTACAAAAATATATCAAGAATCTTAGAGTTTGGATGTCCCAAACATTCATGCCACGAGGTACTTGAAACTTTATTTGCTATAAATGTTGCTGAAGTAGGCGGAGACCGTATGGGGTTGAGTGGATATAAGCCATTGTGCACAGTGCCTTTAAGAATCACTTGATTTTTCCGTAGTTCCTTAACATGAAAGCCCCACAAATAAATAGAAAACAATAATTATTATCCCTTGTGAATTGAGAAACTGATAGTAAATTTTTGTTAATGGATGGAACAACAAGAACATTATCCAATTTGATAGAAGTGTGAGGAAGAATAACCCGTCCAACTGCAGAAATAGGGAGAGCACTGTCGTTTCTAACCATTACTGAATCAGTACCAGTATGAGATTCAATTCCTTGAGCATCATTTGTAGTGGAAGTCATGTGCTAATTGGCACGTGTTGGGGTACCAAGTTTTATCAACAGCATCACCAACTTCAAGAGTAAGGAAAACTTGATATTGTTAAGCTTCTTCATTAGTTGCCCAGTAGAAATCAGCCTTGTGATTTGGTCCCCCACAGCAAAAGCAGGTTATCCGTGGAGAATATCCCCATAGGAGAGGATTGAGCACAACGACTTTGATTGGTTTGAGAATGGCCACGAGGGGCTCGGTCGAGAGTACAATTACCACCACGAGAGCCTTTTGACTTTCAGTGTGAATATTGGGAATTTGCAAAACCACGACCATGGGAGTGATGACCTCCTCGAGCAGTGTTATTGTGGCAACCACGATTGGTATATAAAGCCATGGCAGAAGAAGATTCACGGCCAGAGACAATGTGCATTTCAAAATCCCGTAGTTTGCTTATAACACCCTCAAGAGGCATTATGAGCATTGATGGCTGCTACGATAGGATCAAACTCAAATCCAAGACCTCTGAGTATACATATGATGAAGTCATATTCATTCATTGGTTTCTTAGCACCTCGAAGAGAAAGAGCCAAAGGCTTGGCTTTGTGTATATAGTCCTCCAATGAGAACGTGCCTTTGGTGAGTGTTTGCAGTTCACCTTTAATTTGTTGGACTCTATTGTGACATCTCCAACCTCCGCTTGGGATTAAACAGAGACTTGGAGTATTGGGACATGCAACGCATGGTTACATACCCTCATTCATGACAGTTAATATGTAATGCATTCTAGTATGCAACTAGCAATATGCAATAATTGCAGTGGAAAAAGTGTGACTTCTAAACATTTTGCACCAGAACAAACTAAACATCCCAATATTCAAATTAAACATAGGTAGTGCCTTACTTAAGGAGGTCCAATCAGTAAGACATAAGTTCAAACATAAACTTGGGAGATAGAATCTCTTTATTACAAACAACTTCATAGTGGTTTCATAAAAGATAACTTAAATCATTTCTCTAATGCGTTGCATGGTAATCAAAACTATCTATAAAAACATCACAATAAATTCCAACTTGCGGTCAGGGTCAGGCTCATCCTTAATCATTCGGATCCAGGGGTTGGAGTTCATCACCATCTTGATCGTCGAAGTTTGGTGAAGTTTGGTCCTGCTACAACTTCTACCATTTCAGGGGGAATGTTAGTGGGACTACCACAGTGAGATTCCTTAAAATCTTAGTAAGTTAAACAACCAACGTACACAGAGATAAGATATGCATAATAGATGATAAACATGAGATGTATGCATGATATGTAGAAAATTCTATTTGCCTTCTATCCAAATTCCTCAACATCTTTCAAAAAATCTTGATACACATTTTCTTACAGAGAACATCTTTTTCACTTCTTATTATTAGAGCCATCATTACAAATATAAGGTATAATCACAGTTTCCCACTTGCACTGTGAGTACCTGCCGATGACCATAGCACAACTCAGGTTGAGACTACGTTATCAGAGCTGCGCAGATATATCTTTCGATGCATTGATCTTAAGCATTTCATCATAAAATATGCACCCACCATCATTAGATGCCATACACGACTTCGCTCCAGAATTTCTTTACAAAGAATCCATTCTAAGTCTGTTGACGACTCGTCGTCAACCTAATGGTTACCACTCCAGAGTGGATAGAGGAGTTCTATTAGGATATTCCCCCATTTTAGCATTGGGTCGGGATAAAAAAAAAATTATGCTATGCTTAATGACAAAATATTTCATGACATGTGTTGACTTCATAACATGCAGTGTACTTCATGCTTAAAAAGGCATATTTCCATGTACCATGCTAAAACAGTATTCTTTCATGCTTTGTGCAA
This sequence comes from Juglans cinerea, assembly GCA_961763995.1. Taxonomy (NCBI): domain Eukaryota; kingdom Viridiplantae; phylum Streptophyta; class Magnoliopsida; order Fagales; family Juglandaceae; genus Juglans; species Juglans cinerea. Next base: position 41,475,193 of record CAUIVZ010000001.1, on the reverse strand, counting down.
AAGTAACATAACACATATTTCATGATCAAAATAACATTTATAACATGAATGTGGTGTTTATACAACAATCATAGATAAATTATCCAAGAGTAAGTTAAAAGTTAACTTACAAACTTCCTAAGTTCTAAAAATCGTCGTGGCTGAAATAAAATACATACTAGAGTTAGGAATCATAAAGCTTTTAGAAGTTCATAAACTAAACTTAGTATTTGCAAAACTGCCCCTAGGTTTCGCGAAATTGCTATTTGGGTCCTAAACGTTCAATATTTGCATTATGGCCCCAAAAAACTTCATATAATCCATTTTCTTATTCCATATATGACCTTAGAGTTTCATGAATCAAATATACACTATGAGAATTTCATCCAACCTGTTGCACTCTTATGGCTTAATTTCATTGCATATGATTTTAAACCTATAATCTCTATAAACTCTTTATAACTGAAAGTTAACACAAAATCAAACATTGGATCTGAATTTATTAACATGCTAATAACTTATACTTAAGCCATATGGAATCATATTAACATCCATGTGATGAACAATATCAAAACATAAAGAAATCACCAAAACCGAGTACCTAGCATGATGTATCTAACTTCTCTTTAACATATGAACTCTTATAAGTCTAAAGAATCATGCATTCTAACTCTTAACATAATGATAATAGGCTTCTAGATGCTTATAACACATGATTTGGAAAACTAAATCATGATATCACAAGATAAACTCCAAACAAGTAAAAACCCAAACATACTAGATGATCAACCTAAGATATAGATTTATAAACCTATCATGACATGCTATTTTTCTCAAATAAAAACCTTAGATCAATTAAACAAGATATTAGCTAAGCTTATGGCATCATATCAAGGCATGTCAAGGCTAAAAGTTCACATAAAAACAATTTATTCATGAAGTACTCCAAAGTTGAATTGAAACATGCTTCCCAAAGATTAAACTTATATAACTCAATCCAAATCTCATTCTCAAATCATAAATCAAAGCCTAACATGTGATTCTAACTTTCAATAAAGAGATATGGAAGAGTTACTCACCAATCTGTGGCTTATGGAGCTCTCAAGATCAAACTCACTCAAAGGACTTCACTATCATCTCGCAATTTCACACTTCTTAAAGCTATGGGTGTTTTGCTTACAAGAAAGCTAAGGAAACGCTTGAGAATTGTATGGGAGGAAGTGAGGGAAGGGGAGTGCTATTATAAAGTTCAATTGAGGAAGTAAGAGGTGCAAGTGGTGAAGTGGTGCATGGTTTGGCTGAAGTGAAGTGAAGGTGATTGGTGTTGGCTTTCGGTGGAGTGCATGCTTGTGTTTCTATATCTGCACAGTAAAATCCATCAATATTTGACTCATGGACAAGGACCAAATGAGTAGGGGTGTAAAAAAAAGGGAAAATTGGTTGAACTAGACCGAACTGGACCGAAATCACCGGTTCAATTCAGTTTGTAAGCGGTCCAGTGTGTATTAGTTCTTAGGAATCAAAACCAGTCCTAAATCGGTGCAATACCGGTTTTCATATTTTGAAAACTGGTTTAAACCGAACTGGATTGGTATATATATTTATAATTTTTTGTATTATATTATATATATTATATGCAAAATTGCTAATTAATATAACATAGAATTCTAATATTAGTATTCTTATAACATAAAATTAATATAACATGTCATATAATATAAAATTAATCTTATAATTTTTAATATAACATTTGATATAACATAGAAATTTTAATCTTATAATATAAAATTAATATCACATAAAATTTTAATCTTAAACATAAACATGAATATTAAGTTATTAATATAAACTTACTTTTGATATATATAATGTATTTATACTATAATATAAATAGACTAATAGTTTAGTATATATAAACATCATTTTATTACTAACATAGATAATCCGTAAAATCAGAAAAATGGGACCGGACCAAACCGAAACCTGAAAAATTGAAAGTTCCGGTTTCGGTAGTGAATCAGTTCGATATTAGTTCTTAAATTTTTAAAATCGGTGTATACCGGTTCGGTTCTAACAAATGTACAAAACTGGACCGAACTGGACCAGTTATACCCCTATAAATGATAGGTGCAGGAGATAAGTGGTTTCAGAAGTTGGGACAAAAATCAAATGATTTCCCAAGAGAAACAAAGTGCAGGTCGGCAGTTTTTGCTCTCCAAACTTGTCCAGATTGTTAAGCTCTTGTCCTATATTTGTGGCAAGTTCTTGGTCACTATTACACACTGTTTGAGTAGCTTTTTCTAGAAGAGTATTGAGGCATGAATGTTGGACACTTGGTGTTGGTCGTGCAACAAAAGAAAGGGAGTTGAATGGAGAAGGGTTCTACCTAGAGTTTTGCACATGGTTTCCTTCCAATTTGTCCATCGATTTTGATCAGTGCTAGGGTTACTTCTTAGGGTAACATGAGTATGATTTGATGACAAGTCTCCAAACCTAGATGTGGTGCCATAGGCATGTGATGAGGGCTGGATTTATTGTAGAAAATTCTAAAAGAACAAGGGTGCAATTTGGTTGAAACATGTTCCATTTCTAAGGTGAAATAGTTTGGTTTTTGAAATGACTATGAGAGCTGTTCTCAGAGCTAGGTAGCATGAGAGTGGGTTAATTAAGTGCAGAAAATCAATTGATGAGGTTGTTCAAAGAACAAGGTTTTGTTGGCTTTTTCTTTGAGTGAATTGGTTTGCACCTAGTGCATCCGATTGGTAGGTTTTCTTGGAATTGACATGCCTTCACGCTTCATGGCATGAGCAGCAATTTATTTATTGTCTTAGAGCTTGGAAAATTGATCCAAATCAAAGGAAGAAAATGAAAATTTGCAGAAAAATGATGGAGAAAAGAGCAAGAAGAAATCGGCATGCATGGTGCTTGATGGATGGTCAAAATTACTATTTCATGGCATGATGAAGGGTATAGGAAATGTGAACTTGGAGTCATGATGGAGGGCTGACCATGGTTAAAAATAAATACTAGGGGCATGTGGGAGGTTTGCAAAAGAAAGAAAACTATTTGCTAGGTGGTGGTATTTATTATTTGTATAGTGATGAGAATCCTAAGCTTATACTCCAAGTGGTGCACTCTTATTGGGCATAAAACTTTTATTCAGCTAGACCTTAATGTGGGCCTCGAAATGGGCCTTCCCTTGGGTCTCTCGTGTTCAGTTTTTGTTGAGTCTTTCCTTGGATCTCACTTGCTTACTAAGTTGGATCTTAGCCTTGAGCCTCACATTAGGCCTCGTCTTGAACCTTTCTTTGGCCACTTTTTCTTATCAAACTTGGACCTTCATTTTAACCAACTTTTGAGCCTTCTTCAAACCCATCTAACTTTCATGGGTGCTATGAACCAATTCCCAAGCCCATTAAGATGGCAAGTCTTCTCCATGCCACTTGTCATCCTACCATTGGCCTCTTGGCAACATGTTTTCACAAATTTTTTATTGCTCTAGAAGTCTCTAAAATTCCTAACTAAAGCAAAGGGTGGAAGTTATTTTGCCAAATTATGATCCAAAAGCTCACTTTTTTTTAATGATCATAACTTCCATTCAACCAAAGTCATGAGTTATTATTGTCAAATCCTCAATATTTGACAATGTTACTATGTAGTCTTGAGCGGGATGTTATATCTATCATGTGTATGGCTTCCAAGCATCATGGGAAGATTCACTATTGATCACCTGAGATAGGGGTGCATCAGACAGTGAACTATTCAGCCAACCTAGTATAAGCTTATCTATGCATAGCCAGTGCACAGCAGCGGGGTTGGATCTTAACGTTCCATCTTCACCTAAAATGGTGATAGGAGGCAAGGAGTCTCCTATTTGACATAGCCTAACATACCATGTCCACGTAATGCAGGAACCACTTAGGCTTTCCAAAGCAAATAATTTGTGGAGGCTAATTTGATAGAGACATCAAGCAAAGTGGTTTTAGTAGGGGAGAACTCCATTGAGTCAAAATCAACCATAGGTCGGATCGACGAGGTAGAGGAAGACATTGCGGGAACCTCGTTTGGCGATGATACCATATAAAGAGAATAGCCTACCTTCATGCAGGACTTTGAATTAACTTATATAGAGTTTACATGCAGAGTGTACATATGTCAATATTAAGTATTTATAGCTAAGGTACCAGCTAGTAAAGCTATACATGGGAATAAAATATTTACACACTATGCTATGGTTACGTAGAGAAGTATATGGTGTAGATAGATCATCAGCAATATCACAGCCACCTAAAGTACGAAGCCATTAAATTCTTAATACAATATCACAGCCACCTAAAGTCAGAATAGAAAAGTATGTGTGATAAGTGCTACCCTGCATGTTAAATTGGATATCCATGCACTTCCCTTCACTGAATAAAGTATCTCCATTTGCTACTTTAACCAAGAGTCCATCTGTTGTGTGTGAATGCAGATGTGCCTTTTGTTGGATCGAGCAGTCCATGAAGGGATCAATGAGAATCACCATTGCACAACCTCTAATATGGCCCACAATTCACATTGTCTTGGAGCTTGGAGAGCCTAAGAAAGCATGAATTGAGATCTCAGGTGCATGGTCCCGATCCACAGCCTCCTTCCCAAATAGGCTACCTTCTCCTTCCAAAAGGGTGGGATCCAAAATTGGATGTCTCCTCGTCTTCACTAGTATTCGCATGCTCCGTAAGAAATAAACGGGTTGTCTTGCATTTGTGGCCCGACCCCCATTTTTCATCACAATTACAATACATTCCCGATCCCTTCTCTCCTTCATTTGTAATGGTTACAAACGTTGAACTAGAACAACAGTTTTCTTATTAGGCGTAGTAGGCAAAGTGACTATAGGATGCTTAGGTGCAGATCCAAAACGATTAGCTCGATAGAATGCAGAAACATTTTCTTCCTGCATCTTGGCCATGCCAAAGGCCACAGTGAGGTTTGATGGGTTGAGCATACGATCCATAAATTTGATATCTTCTTGTAACCCACTTAAGAAACAACTGAGCTTGTAGGGCTCAACCAATCCCTTAAGCTGGTTAGATAAAATCTAAAAATGCATCTTGTAAGCTTCTGCTATCTTCGTTTGCCACAAACGAGTGAGAGCCTCCATAGGATCATCGAACATTGTAGGACCAAAACGTGTGAGTAACATATGAGTAAATCCCTCCTAGCTGGTAATTCTGCCAAATGCCTCCAAAACCTGAAATCAAGTGAGTGCATCACCCTCCATATGGAAAGAGGCTAAAAGGACCCGATGATGAGGATTAGTTTGATGGTAAGTAAAAAATTGATTAGCATGGTAAACCCAACTGCCTGTTGGAAAACTTGAATCATTGCCATCAAACTTGGAAAATTCAAGTCGGATTGCATGAGTCTGAATGCCACCATGTTCTTCAAATAAGGGATTACCGAGATGGGTGGTGGAACCAGAAGTAACATCATCCAATTTTTTTCCATTCGCACGAACCAAGGAATCGACATTGGAGGCAACAAGTTGCAATTGTTGGGCCAATCCATCAACTGCCTGTTGTAGAGCCTCTTGATGCTGGTGCTGGCTTTCCTGAGTGGTGGGTAAGGAAGATACAAAATTTGCTAGTTCGGAGAAACACATATTGTGCCCTTCTGCCATGAATCAACGTAGCTCTGGATACCACTTGTAAGGTACTGGATGTTAAAATTAGATAATTAACCACTTCGAGGGGGTTAAGGCCTCCAATACAATACTTTGGATAAATTGTCTGATACCCTTTCATTGATATATAATAAACTTAAATACAACTATGAATAACAAACAACTGAAAACACAGACTCCCACTAAGCACAAATAAAAATCCATAAATAACAAATAAGAAGCCATAAATTAAAGAAGACCATTTCCACACACATAACCTACTTCTAACTTAAACCAAAGGACTTGGACATCAATAACAACCCAAAAGACTTAAACTTCATAAATTGAGACTTGCAAGTGGACTGTCCAGCAGCTCAACCCTTCCTCAGGCCCTAACTCTGGTAAGCTAATGGCCCAACCATAAGCTCATAGGCCCCTGAAACATTATAACTTTCTCAAACTCTCAAACAAAACACAAAAATTAATACAACGTTTTCAAATTTCAAAACAAAAATTATATTAAAAAATTATATTACAAAGCTTTTTAACATAATATTTTTATTAAAAAATTTCTTTCTCATTTATCAAAATTCATCTCAATCCAAACTATTTCACTATTATTTAGAGATACTGAGATATTCTAAGTATCCAAACAGAGCTGACCTAATTTGTTTTCACAATACTTCTCAACTTATCTTATCTCATTTAATCTAATTATTACAATTTTTTTAAATTTTCACATAAAATAAAATAAACAATTCAACTTTTTCAAATTTCAAAATAAAAATAATATTAAAAAAATATATTCTAACAATATTTTATTCAGTTTTCAGCTTTAATCTCAACTCGTCTCATCTCATCTCACCTGTGAAAAAAAACCAAGCCTTAGTTGGTGATTTAGAGTAATTTAGATCCATATAGTTTTGAGTCAATTCCAATCGATTTGAAATTTATATTGCTTTAAAATATTATCATTACAAACGCCCCAATGGAAAGCTCAAGCCACATGGCCTATACTCCAAAATGAATATTTAATGATACAATTGGAGTAACATTGAAATATTATAAAGAGTAAAAACTTATCATTCCCAAGTAATGTGGGATATCATATACCACATACGTTTATCACTTATTAGAATTGAGTATCACAATATTTCCCCCTTATATTCCTGACATCCTCGTCGAGCCAGTCCATCGTAAGTGGCATGGCTCAAGTCTCTTATTTTTGGTCAGGATAGGCGCTGATACAATTCCACCAAAAAGAACCTCTCAAATCCCGATACATCTTTATACTCCTTGGGTGGACTGTGTAAAGAGAACAGTGTGCTTCCTCCAGGATTATCCTTTTATCTCATCATTATCAGGCACACACAATCTACCCTTGAACCTTAATACCCCATCATCGAAAACATTGAACTCAAGCTTATCTCATTTTTCAACTTCTTCTACGAGTCTCACTATCCCTGAGTCCTCTTTCAGGCCAACCTTAATTATCTCTATCAAAGTTGGTTGAACCATCACGCTGGCCATGAAAGCATGCTGCTCACTGGTGACGTTGAGTAATGAGAGTTGCAACTATTGGCCCAGTTGATTTTCAACTTAGTGTATCGAATACTACATTGGCTTTGCCAAAGTGATAGTCGATGGTGCAATCATGATCCTTGATCAATTCGAGCCATTTTCTCTACCTCATATTTAATTCCTTCTGGGTAACGAAAAATTTTAAATTCTTGTGGTCCGTATAAATCTCACAATTTTTCTCATACAAATAATGTTTCCAAATCTCAAGTGCAAATACGATTGTTGTTGTGAGGGCCCCGCTAGCACAAAGGGACAAACCACCAATGCAGTTGAGTGGAAAAAAAGAAAAGATGAGGAACACGTGATTGGTTGGTGAGGAGAATTGATGCATGTGCTTCAAAGTGAACCTAGTCCATCATGTGGGCGAGTAAGCACCTTGTGGATAGCCAGATAGACATGCCCCAAAGTGAGGTAAAAATGAGTGTCTCGCCCCATGGTAGGTGAGCTAGAAAAGTCACCCGCTATTTAGGCGAGAAAGAAGAATTGAAGAGGCTGGTGGCTCTGATGAGACAAGAGCTACTCGTCCAGGGTGAGCAATGGTCTATGACATAAATCAAGTATGGGAACTAGGGCGGAGCAAAAATATGAAAATCTGACTCTGGATTCAACTCCCTTCCGACTCCTACAAGATTGAGTCGGAGTCAGATTTGTTTTTTTTTTTTAATTTTTTAGTCAAAGTCGGAGTCGAAGGTGTCGCTGGACCGACTCTAACTCCAATCCGATTCGACCCCGACTCCAACTATGATATTGTACATATGTTATAAAATTATGTATTTATCTATATATTTATCATATATACTAGTATAGTTATATAATTAGAACTTATATAATTAAATTCAATAATTAGGCTAGATGAAATGAAACTTAAAAAATTCAAGTACTCAAGGTTAAGTATGTGTTTGCCATAAACGCTGCAATGAGATTTGATTATAGTTGAGAATGAACTTGTCAATCTCTAATGCCATAATGAACTAAATAGTCTAATTTCAAGTATTCAATGCGTGATTGTCGAATTTTTATTAAAAACTTAAAACTTCGGCTCGAAAATTTTGGTAAAAGTAAAAAGTACATATTAAAAAACTCATGCATGTAATCTCTTAATATTTTTTTCTTAATATTTTTTTAAAGTCCGCTTCAAGAGTTTATTTTATTGTTATATTTTATCTTTTGCATGATTTTTCTTATTTTGTTTTCTTAAACTTCTAACATTTTTCTTTGTAATTAATGCTGACCACATAATTATTTTGTTAAAGAAGGAACTCTTATCTATCTTTGGTTTATAAATGTGTCATATATACCTATATCGATCAATATATTAATATTGTTTTGTATCTCGAATCATTTTTTATAATGTCTCTTAATTGTATGGTACAGTATATATTATATATAGAGAAGAAAAATAAAATTAATTATTTCAATACTAAATGCATGTTTTTTATTGTGGTGAGAAATATAACTTACAACTTTAGGACTTATAGCTTATAACTTAAGTAATAAGTTTTACTATTAAAAAGTTATTTACTGTTTGGTAAACTTATGTTTAAATCATTTTCAAACATATTATGTTTGTTTATAAACAAATTAAAAAAGAACTTTTTGAGTAGAAATGACGATTTTTTAAGTTTTTAAAGATTGTGACCAAATCCTAGAAAGTTTAAAAGTTATAGTTTTTTTTTTTTTTTTTTTTTAAAGATCATTCATTCATTCATATAATAGCTCTAAGATTACAATAGAGAATTTTCCAACCAAACATGTTGTGCAATAAAATCAGGAAAAAAATGCATCCATAATTCCACATCTTGTACTCTCCAAACATGCCTTGCCAAGCAATGAGTTACTTGGTTCCCGATGCGTGGGACGTGTTGTACCCTGGCCTCTTGAAACTGATGTAGCATCCTCTTCACCTCAGAAATGAGATTTCCTGATACTGATAAGGACTCCCCTTCTGCTTGTAAGGCTTCCACTAAATTTAGGCAATCACTTTCTAGGATTATTTTGGAAAAACCTATTTGAGAGCTAAATTGTAACCCTCAAAGCATTGCAAGTAATTCCACTGATTCAACTTCCGATACCTCTGGTTCTGTTTAAAAGTTATAGTTATCTTAAAGTTGTAAGGGTATTTTTGTCCATTGAAAGTCTTTTTAAAATTCGAATTACGTTCCACATTATCCAAAAAAATACGTTTGAGAAAAAACATCAAAATAATATTTTTCTTTAAATGTGCTTTTTAACTTATTTGAGATTAAAAGTGTTTTAATATGTAACACCCAAATAATTTAATTTTTTTATTAAAGAGCTCTTAATTCTATTAAAGAACTTTTTAATACTCTTAACGCAACTCCAAATAGGTCCTAACTCACCCCTCAAAAGGAAATCTTTAGATCCACCATGGCCTCTCTAGTCATATAAATAATTATTTTGGTATTTAAAGTAATTTTTAGATGAGACGTTGCGTAGTTCTTTGGTGCTAGTGAGGCACTTTGCCAAATTCCTAACAGTATAATAACGAAACGAATCATTTGATGAAAGTTAAAGTTTAGAGTAAAACGTTAAAAATTGATGTTCGGGATTAATGTGTCTTAACTGACAAATCACATGGACTATTCTTGTTGATTTCTAAAAATCGCACAACAAATCAGAAGAGAGGAAATAATTATCCCCAACCCATGATGGTGATTTGGACTTCGTTCCGGTGCTCTTCACGTTCATCCATGAAATAAATAATAAGTAAGCAAATAAAAATAAATAAAGAGAGACACAGATTTACGTGGTTTGACATAATTCCTATGTCTACGGGCTGTTTAGAGGTGAAATTCACTATAATGGGCAATTTTATAATCTCTCATGACCTCACATATCTCATAATACAATGGAAGAATTTAGGATTTCCAGAAGTTAAAGAAGATGCCTCCTTTGAGAGAAGATTCTTTAGAGTCATTGTGCGTAGAGGAGTCTCTGTAGATTTGTGGAGATCTCCTCCTCATATAGAGGTCTCTTTCCTTCCTTAAAGTGATTGAGTCCAACTTGCCTTATGAAATGTTTTCCTTCTAGGAATCTAAGTCAACTTGCCTTATCTCTTCTTACTTTATCTCTTGATTTTATCTCTTCCCTTATTATTAGTGATAGATTTTCAATGGGTTGGACCCGGTCAACTTTATCCCAATAGTCGCTTGCGATTCTTAAGGTCGATTTACTCAGAAAGAAGATCTTGAGAATCTTCAAGTCAATAATATGCAAAAAAATGAACTTTGAAAATATTTCCTTAGTTTTCTATTTGTTTTGTGCTAAGCAGTGAAAAGCTCAGCTTGGAGAGATAGGCGGGAGATGTGCTCGACCGCACTAGATGCGAGCGCAGAGCTCGACTTGGGCAGGAGATGTGCGAGCACGAAGCTCAGCTTGGGTGGGAGATGTGCTTGACCACACTAGGTGAGAGTGCGGAGCTCAACTTTGAGTTTGTTTGTGTGAACATTTACATGATTGGTTGCATGAGACTATTTATTGTCAGCGAAGAGTACATATTTCCATGATTTGTTTTTTCTATTTGATTGCAATAGTGGAATTCTTGCTCCTTGGTGTAAATTGTTGTTTGATGTTCTCATTTTAGAGTTGATGTTAGAGTTTGTTTGTAGTAACTCGCGCTTAAGTGGTCAGGAAGCCTATCGACCCCTTAGGTCAATCTTAGGCAGTTGCTGAGCCTGTTGAGTTGTTCCTGAAGGAAACCTACACGCTCACGACAGTTGTGGAACTTGGAGGCTCGTCCCAAGGGTAACACGCTGGCGGCAGTTATGGTGCGAGTGTCGCGCAGTCTTTGGACTCGACATTAGTGGGTGAGGGTTGCGTAGTCTGAGGTCTTGCACGCTCTATTCCTCACAGCGAGTTTAAGGACTCGACATTAGTGGGCAATGGTCGAGGACTTGCACGCCCTATTCCTCACAACGAGTTTTAAGGACTCGATAATAGTGGGTAAGGGTTGCACAGTCTGAAGACTTGCTTGCCCTATTCCCTATTCCTCACAGTGAGTTTAAGGACTCGAAATTAGTAGGCGAGGGTTGTGCAGTCTGAGGACGTGCGCGCCCTATTCCTCACAATGAGTTTAAGGACTCGACATTAGTGGGCTAGCATCGTGCAGTCTGAGGACTTGCGCATCCTATTCTCGACATTGGTGAAGGAGATGCTCAACCTCACTGTTGTAGCGGGATGCTAAGTTCTTCTGCATTGCTGTGGCGGGAGACGGAGTTCGACCGTCCTGAGAGGTTTTCACCAAAAACCAAATAGGTTAGTGTAATACAAATTACAAGTTTGAGATTTATGAACCTGAGCCATTTCGCTAGAGCGTGATAAAGGCTTGAGGCACACATGTGAGGCCCATAGGCAATCATGCTTCAATGATGAGGGTTTGGGGTGCTCGCGATACCAAGTGGTCTATTATGATGCAAACATATTAAGAAGCCCAGGCAGCACCCAAGAGGGGCTTCATAGCCGGTATTTCGTACCACTCGAGTGATTTCCAGTGAAATATTTTCCTGGAGCGTGTGGCCACTCAGGTTCTTGCGATACCTCGGGGAGTTTCAGTGGGAAAAATCTCCAAAACCCAAATTTGTTAGTTAAAATTAAATTAAAATAGAAATTTTGAGAGAGACAAACTAGAGCGATTTAGCCACTACTTTCAATTCTCCCTCGATTCAGATTGTTAGCCACTAAATGACTTTTGCACGGGGAACTTGCCTGTCTTAGAGCTCTTTTGTAACGATAACAATTGTCTGTCCGTCTCAGAATGAACTTTTACTATTGAATTACTGAGGGAGCAACTAAGTGTGGCAAGAGAGCTATGGGTGAGTAAAATATTTTAGGTGAGAGGGCGAGAAACTTACAGTGGATGAGGAAAGGTGATTGCGGTGACCTCCATTGTGGTGAGCAAAGTTTTTGTGGGTGAGCAACTTGTTGGACTGAAGTGTGGCGAGGAAACACAATGGGACCGAAGTGTCATGAGCAAGCACCGTATGACTGGATTGTGGTGTGGCTGGCATAGGCTTTTGTGGCATGGTAGGATGTTGCACTAGGTGAGGCTGGTAGAAGGTTGACCGCCATGAGGGCAGTGAGATGTTGGTGATTTGTTGCCCACCATGTGAGTTGCTCGTTGGTCGAGAAAAGTTAGGTCGTTACCCACCATGAGGGTGGCGAGATGCTGGTAGGTTGTTGAGCCATGGCGAGGAGCTTCCGTGGCGAGTAAAGCTCCAGTGCTTGAAAGGCACCTTGCCAGTGACAGAGAACACTGGAGGATCCGGCGTGGAGGTGGCCATGCCCGTGGGGATGGCGGACTGCTCGTTTGAGGGCTGAGCGAGCACTTGTTGGGCCAAAAAGGTATCCCATTGCAGTCGAGGAGCTCCTGTGGCCCGTGGCTGTGAACCTAAGATGGTGAGGAGTTATCCTCCACCCTTGAAGTGAGCAGTCCAGGGCAGGGAATAGAGCCGTGAACGTCCCGTTGGCAGCAAAAATAGCCAACGGTCTTGGTGGAGGCTTGGGCCTACTAGCTTACAGGTGCCGCTGGAGGAGGGACTCTGCATGTATGACGACGTGCAATCATTGCACTCACCACGCAGCGCACTGCCCCCAGGGTTCATCCCACCAGAGGCAAAAGATGCCGACGAGATTGGTGGCTGCTGCCGGCACTCTTACTGGTCCCATGCGCTTGCTCTGTGGGTGCATGACAGCGTGCACCTGCTGCTCGTGGCGTGCACAGCCACCACAGGAGGGAGCCACCTTGACGGAGACAGAAGGTACTAGGCGGCGGCCCACTTGGTGGTTGTCAGTACCCTTGAGGGTCACATGGTGGGTGGGGGACGAGCTCCTAGGTGCACGACCATGACATGCACGGTTGGAAGGCTTTCACGTGCACTGTGCACTTAAGCGCACAATGCATGGCCGACCTCTCCCCACACACTGTGTACTATGTACTTAAGCGCACTGTTTACTTTAAAGCGCACAAGAAATGCCTGGGCTTTAGGTCTCGCCCCCAAATCTTTCAACAGTAGTACTTGTGAAAGTAAGAGATATAAAGTTGAGAGCACTTATCTGAGGGGGATTTTATCTGCTCATTCGGGGATGATATCATACGTCGGAAAATCCTCTTTCTCCCACTTCCGATGTAGAGGATAATCGGATCCCACAGACGACGCCAACTATTGATTCCCAAAAATTGCACAACAGGCCGGATGGAGGAAAGAATTATCCCTGGCCCACGATGGTGATTCGGGCTACTTACGGTACTCTTCGTGTTCATCTATAAAATAATAAATAAATAAAAATAAAAAGAGACACATAGATTTACGTGGTTAGGTGTAATGCCTACGTCTACGGGTTATTTGGGGACAAGATTCACTATGAAAGATTTTACAGTCTATCATAGCTTCACATCTCTCACAATACAATGGAGGAATTCAGAAACTCGGGAGGTTGAATACAATACCTTTCTTAGGAGAAGATTTTTTGGTATCATTGAGCGTTATGGAGTCTTTGTAGATTTGTAAAGATCTCCTCCTTATATAGAGACATATTTCCTTCCTTAGAGTGATTAAGTCTTACTTGCTTCATGAAGCCCTTTCATTCTAGGAGTTTGAGTCAACTTGACTTTAAATCTTATTGTCTTATCTCTTGGTTTTATCTTTTCCCTTATTATTAGTGAGATATTTTCAATGTGCTAAACCCGATCAACTTTATCCTAACAATTATAGTATTAAAATCATTTAAATAATTAAATTTACCCATTTCTATCCGTTTAAGTTTTTACGATAAGTGATGACCTAACATGAGATCAAAATAGAGATTTTGAATTCGAATCATCACTCTACACTTAAAATATCTCACGTATTAAGTCCACTTATTAAGAAAGAGAAGTTTGGCCCACATATGCAAGTGAATATTAAGATATAATTTAAATAATTAAATTTACCATAGGATAAGTGGTGATTAGTTATTATTCTCCTCTCATATGTCCATCTCTTTTTCACTGGACCAAAGATTTTAAGAGATGTTAATAAAAAGAGAACAAAAAAGTTTACGACAGCTGTAGAGAAACAGTGAAAACGAGCATCAAAGATATTACCATAATTTATTAAGAATACAGCCTATACAAAGCAAACAAAACAGTTTCTCCTCGATCAATCTTCCCCGCACCTATAAACTGCAGCTACAACGTGGAAAACCCGGAGCCGCGGAGCACTTCTATCCGTGGTTTATACTATTTACAGATAACCATAACATTATTAAGCACCACCGTGCACAAAACCCAATATATATAACAGCAAAAGCCCAACTTTCCCACATCCATCCATGGAGAACTTGCAAAAACTTTGGAACCCCATCCTTCGAACATTGAAGAAGAGAAACCCAACAAACAAACAAGAGAGAGCAGAAGGAAAGAAAGTAGAATGGTCCCTATGAAATGGAAAAGCAACAGCCAGCAGTGTATCCAAAACTTCAGAGATCATGGAAGGACAGCTCCCGCCAAGCTCAAGACAGCATCAGGATCGAAACCTCGGATGGCATAAATTCAGTCCTAACACATCTGCCCCATCCCCAGATGCACTAGTAGTTGATGATGGGTTCAGTTCGGTCCTGCACAGCCATCCTCTCTGAGACATCAGCCAAAGATTTGAGATTGCACCTGATCAATGCTTGGACGAAGTAACGTGTCTCATCCTCGGTGTTCCCCTCAGGCACATCCACCACAAAGGACTCAATTACCATTGTCCCTGGCCTTCCATCAATAAATATTGGGTGAACAGTCATGATTGACGAGTAGTTCTGCAAATTTCAGAAAGAATTGTAAGCTCTTACTTGTCAGCATAGATATAGCAACATGAGAGGTTTTCTTTCCATGTGGAACATAAAAAATTGCACTCAAATTAACAGTCCAAACAGAGAATCCAAGTGTATATCCTATGCACTGGCAGATACTAATGGCCTTCTGTTCTGTTTGTCTCCAGACTACAGAACTGAACATATATCAGTCCTGTACAACTCTTTTAAGCCATGAATGGTATCCTCCCTCGTGTAAGAAAACAGCCAGATTGAGGGCCTGGGTCATTATTAGCCAAGCTTATGCATAAGAGCAGCTTCTTATTGGGAATAAATTACCTAAACAGAGTTGAAATGGAACAATTTTCTGACCTTTCATATACTATTTCCTAGCGTTCAAAATAATTCAGAAAGGAAAGAATGCAATATAAGGATGGCACCACACATCAGCTCCCATATGCTCCAAGCACCAAATCCAAGCTAACCTATCAAACAGTGGCTAAAAGTAAATTAAACATCAACCCATCTGAAGCAGCTGCCTTCCATTGGGTAACTTTAAGGCATTTCAGGAAGCAAACTTAACATAAATTCAGAACACCCAACGAGAAACATGGTGCCAAAGACTGTTCTGAACAGTCCAATTTTTTCTTTCTACTCTTTAAGTCAATTTAATATCTACGTCATAATCCACTTGGCGAAAAGGAACTGGGCCAAGAGATCTCCAAGATTATACCAGTTTGAACCTTGTAAGCTGATAAGTGATGACATGGTAGCATGCCCATGATGACATGGAGACTTCCATCATCCGCCATCTAGACCACTCTTTAAAACCAAAACAGCTATGCAAAGAAGAATAGCTCAGAAAATCTCAACTGGATTCAAATTTCTGACAAAGGGAACGGAGAAGCATTATAAAGTAGAAGCCTGTATGATATACATTGATTTGCTGTTTTCAACGACTAGTTATTTGTAGCTTGTTCATCAAACAGTTTTTTAGTTGCTTCCAACGGCATTCCATGTTCACAAGTCCATACAAACCATGGCTTAATGCCCTGTATGAGATCCTCTACAGTGGATTCAGTTATTTATCTACATAAGTTCATAAGTTCCAGGCAGTCAAGCTGATAGGTTAAGAAATGAATAAGCCCAGATCTCCCATGTGGCAAATCTTCATTTTGAAAACATGCAATATGTGAATTGGCCGCTCATACAACATAGTTATTGTTATCCAATATACTGTCAGAAGCAACAGGTAAATCCAGCAGATAGTGAGCTAAGAAATAAATATGACTGAATTCATAATGACAAATATATCTTTTAAAAGAGTTAGTATTGGTAGAAAACTAAGTTCCTACAACAAAATAAAAACTACAGAACAACATGTCAATGCACTTGAATGAAGAAGTGTCATTTTTCTTAAATGGAAAGGTAAAGTTTGATTTTGCCAAAACCAAATTTGCAACCCAAAGTCAGAGTAGCGAATCAATGCTATCACAAATTTATTCACATATAGACCGGCAAAGGAATAACAGAAAGAGATCGAGAGTGATAATAAAATAAAAATGACAAGTTGAAAAGAACCTACCATTAGCCTGTGATCGCCGCCAACAATTTTGATGCCAAGAATGTGCTCATCATCATCGAGAAATTCTAACCTCTCGGTGCTTGTTGTGGCAGGAAGGCCAGATTTAACATTCACTTCTCTGACACTTCCAATACCAAAGTCTTCCTTTACCACACATCTGCTAATGAAGGGCTTGTACTTCTGGGGTTGATCAAATCTCCTCACAAGAGACCACACCTGACGAAAGAAAAATCACATTAGCAACTCGATAAGCTGAAAAAGCACTCACAAAAAGGCAAAAAGTCATTATCCTTTTTCAACTAAGTCTCTCATAAATCAATAGTCATCCAATTCCTTGCCATGACAATACAAAAAAGACAACAAAATGAAATTTTGAGTCGAGAATTAGAATAAAAGCGAGTTCAGTGGACTTGGTTTTCCTTCGGTGCAAACTACTATAAAGCCTACCATTCAATATTGAATCTGTTCCCTTTACGCCATCTTTTTCACCAGCAAATGGGTGAACATGTGAGGGATTAGATAAAGATTCCATAACTTAGAAAGAAAAGTAAAAAACAGTCAAACCCTTCTAAGTTCTCTACTTGAAGAATATAAAACCAATAATTTGCACAAATCTTAACCATTTGAGCCAAAATCAAAGCTTAAAAAACATTCGAATATAGAAATAGAGAAACCCAGTAGAAAATTAACCAAGAAAAAGTAAACCCAGAAAGAAAACATAAGGAACGGAAAAAAGAAAAAAAGTCCTTCAAAGTCGACCTGAATTACCCAGATCTTCAACGACAACTAACTAAAAACACCTAAAAATCCTCACAGTAGAAGAAAGGCAAACTAATCAATCATCAACAGCATCCATTTCAGAAAGAAACCGCAAAGAATCCGATGTGAGAATTTGATCGGACGGCTGAGAGTAAACTTACGAGGTGAACAGGCGCCTTGATGTGCTTGACGAGCGCTGAGGTGCACTGGTTCTCCCTGGGCTCGTGCCTGTGGTGCTTCCCTATGTACTGTGCCTCCAGCCCGCCATACACCTCAATACCATTCATTTTGAGAATTCGCCCGTTCGCTCGCTCCCTCCCTCTCAATCTTTATCTCTCCAAAATATAGCAGAGGATTTCAGTGAGCGAGAGAGAAATACAGAGAAAGATAGACAGACAAACAGACAGGCAGACAGAGAAAGATAAAGCAAAGGCTGAAAGCGCTCAGAGGTTTTGGTTAATGGCCGTGAAGAGAAGAACAGAACAACCAAAAGAACAGAACAACCACCCTCACTTGGATTGTCTTTGGCAGCTTGTCAAAAGTCACAAATTCACCGACACTGTCTTATTTTATATTGTTCGAAAGGCCGTAGCTATGGTTTCTTATTGGGTCCATTATTGGTCTGTAAACGCTATCTTCCTGTTATTTTTATATTATTTTATTAAAAGTGCGCTCTCTCTCTCTCTCTATTTTCTGACGTGGCATTATTATGAATGTCTATATTTCTTAAAATCAATTTAAGTCAAGAATTAAAATATGCAGAATAATTTTTAATAAATAAAATCCGATCCAAGATAGATGGATTGTAACGGTAACATACTGAGGTAATAAAATAAGACTGGATGACAATAATGGAAAAAATTATTTTTATCATTCATTTCTATCGCTCTGTTCTACTACAACGTGCCTAACGGTAGCTACCAGCGTCCCGAAAACAAAACCTATTATACAACATGAGCAGTGCTATTTTTTATTTTATTTTATTCTTATTTATCAGCGATACAAGTGGATGTGTGTTTCGTGGTCACAGTGTCTTCTGCTCTGTCGTATTTGGTGTAAAGTAGAGTGATTTACGTGACCAGCACTCAAGAAGTGCTAGTGGGTTGGATAAAGTCTAACAAGTTGGGATGATTTTTGGATGATTTTGTCAAACTTAGAAAAAAAAATGTACAAATAAAAAAGAAATATTTTAACTATCAATATCCAATAAAAATAATAATGAAAATAAAAATAAATTATTTATAAGTTAGTAGGGATAACATACTTAATAGAGTATGTTTACATGACATAATTTGATTTATAAAATAAATTTTAAATTATGAGTCTTACAAATCAAATATTATTATTTAAGTTATGTGAATAGTATACTCTGCACATCACCTTAATAATAGAATAACTCTAAAAGTAAATTCATAAACTGACGTGACTTGATGTTGTATGTTAGATTGTAAATTGGATCTAACGTAACATATAAAATCATGTCAGTTTGTGAGTTTACTTTTATTGAATCTCTTAGTAAATATAGCATTTCTAAAAAAAAATTAATAAACAAAAGAATTGTGAATTTTAAAAACTTTTTTACAAAAAATAAATTGATTTAATTTGATTTGAGATATTAAATTTATTTTATAATTATAAAATAAATTTTATAATCTGGCCTATCAGTGTGGTAGGTATTTCATCCTCATGTATGTGCTGCCCTCATAAAGTCACAAATTTAGAATTTTTAATAATTTTTTTCAATTATTATTATATCTAATTATTATTGACTCTAATATAGTAATAGCTCGTGGGTTTCAATTGGACCAAGTGGACAAAAATTAAATGCATTTCTCCCTTTTTAAATGCGTATCATCCACCGCCCAAAGGAATTTAAAATTGATTGTACGTCATCCATCTACAAAAGAACTGGTTGAACTCCCACTAAAGAGACCACATGAGTCTAAAGTGGGCCAAGCATTTTTTAAAATTTTAATTATCATTTGAAAGTGTTAGGTCTAGTTCATAGATAAACATCCATTCCATAATATATATATATATATATATATATATATTTATATATATATTTGTTTAATATAATTTAAAAAAATGTGAAATAATCAAAATACTAAGGACTTGACATTAATTTTTTGAAATTTCGTTATTAGATATGATATTCTCGTAGTCATGTAAGTCACGCGTATTTTCTTTAGAAAAATAGATAAATAAAAATATTATTTTTTTAATGGTAAAGTATATTTTTTTCAAAGACTTATACATCTTAAGACTGTATCTAAAATTACTCTAATATATAATATTTATTCTCATAAAATAGTAGTTGTATGGTTACGGATGATCTATGAACTCATCCCAATATTTCTCACTCAACTTGCCCATGTTGTTCCCACTTTGTGCGCCACAGACACCACGTTACAGTCACCGTAATGCATAGAAATATGATGAAAATAAAGCGTGAAATGAACCAATGGTCCAAGACCATTTTCCTTGCCTTGCCCAAAGGGGACCTGCCAAAATAGACAATTTGTTGTGGTCCATCTGATGTACCAAGTGGCAAGTGGCAAGTGGCAAGTGGCTGATGTACCAAGTGGCAAGTGGCAAGTGGCAAGTGGAGAAAACCAGATAGGAGTTTTGAAGTCAAATTTAGATGGTGATTGGATTCAAAACAAAGATAAATAGGGATATGGATCATTATAAGAGATGAAAAAAGTGAAATCATGGCTGCATTTTGTGCACAAAAGAAACATGTCACTCAGCCAGTTTTGACAGAATAATGTTATGCGCTTTGGAGGGTTTTAATCATTACAATTTTTCTAAACTTTTAAATAAAAGATAAAAAATAATTGAGATTTTTTAAATTCTTAAAATAAAAATTATATTCTAACAATATTTTAACTTTATAATATTTTTATTTAACTTTTTCTCTCTCATTTCTCAAAACTCATAAAACATCTTAACTTTATAATTTTTTTTTCATAATTTTTTATTTTACTTCATGATTAAGAAAATATTTTTTAATAATATTATGATTTTTTTAAATATTTAAAATTGTTAAAAAAAATTATATAAAAAAAATTTAAAAAAACACATAGAAATACACTTGCTAGACCCAGCGGGAAATCTAGAATTTTCCTAACTCAAAACATCTTTATACGTGGGACACATAATTTTCTTCAACTCAACACATCTTTACACGCGGGACCCACAACTTTTTTTAAATTCCCATAAATATATCTAAATTCATTTTAACATCCAAACACATCTAAACTTATCTTAAGTGGGTCCTACAAAATTTACTCCATCATTTCAATTCACTACTATTCATAAAGAACTCAACTCAACATCTTAACGCAGCTTCAGTTTCTATATATAAGGCTGGCCTATTGCATTTATGTTATCGGATTTTGATAACTCTAGTGATATATATATATATATATATATATATATAGACACACACAAAGAAACATCGGTTTTCGAGTATTTTAGAAAGAGAAACTCTTCATTCTCTCTAAAAACTCAAATCTCTTCGAGTGTTTTTGTTGGAGAAGAGGGAAGACATATGCTCCACTGCAAATTAGTTCATTTGATACCGTACTTTTTACTATGTTATCGTTTTTCCTAATCAATGATCTTGAAAAATGGAATACGGATCTCTCTAAGAAATATCTCAAGACAACAAGCTGCAATGTACCCACATCTTCCACCTCTTTCAACGGTGGTTCCACAGTTCGCATAGTCACGCAAACTGTTAAAAATCGTCTTTTAAGACGGAGCCCTCTTTGTAAGGCATGGGTGGAGACCAAGAAATTGGTCTCAAAACTCTTTTTTTTTTTTTTCTTTTTTCCTTCCACATTTGCAGTGTAATTATTGTACTAGATCATTTGTTGGAGAACCTACCTCCTCCACATGTATAATCTTTTTCTTATTTGAATGAAAACTTGCTTGCTTAGGAAAAAAAAAATATATATATATATATATATATATATATATATATACACACACAAAGACACGTGATTGTTTCTGCTCACGGGGTCTACACATTAATGGTGAGGAAAGGGATTAATTTGGAAGAGCTGAGGCTGCTAAATTGACTAAAGTGGGGCGTCTAACATGTGAAGACACAGCGATACGTGAGACTCATACGCCTATCGATTCAAAGGGATGCTTGCATTTTTTGGAAGATAAGTGGCCTAAGGACTGCTGGTGAGCCACTTGTCATGTAGGTGATGATCTGTGATCACAAAGTTCAAAGAAAGTGTATTACTTCTCGCCTAAGGTCTGCCCAAGTGGCAGAGCCTAAGTCGTAAAAAAAAAAAAAAAAAAAAAGAGAGATTTATTTATAATTACTAAATAAACGTAACCATAAATGCTCCAAGGTTCAAAATATATATTTACATCAACAATAAGAAATTGAAGATAATCTATTTGAAAGTTTGAAAGATGTGCAAAATAATCATGTATCTTTGGCTTTGGTTATGTCATGCATACAGGAGAAGTGCTATTCATACTTCATTTTAATCATCGTTCTCAAATGAATAAAAAATTTATTTATCTTTACAAGTGTTATCAAATGATTAGAAAATTAATTATCATCACGTACTCATTTTTCAATCATGCATTTGATATATACTACGTAAGAGAATGATGAGAAGATGATAACTAAAACGATGATAAATAACATTTTTTTTAAAAAATAAATTAATGGTTTTTATAATGTTCCATCAAAATCCCTAAAAAATGGGATGGGCAAATAAATTAGAAACAGATAAATGAGAGAGAGATATCAATTGCCTTGTCTGGTTCTGGTCATTTACTTGGTCTACCACACATCTAATTTTTTATTCCAAGTTTAATTTTCTGTTGGTATACTACAGCTAAGTTAAGCTCTAATAATAGAACTGGGGTGTCAAAAGACATAGTACCATAAAAACTAGTGATATCAAAAGACATAGTATTAAAATTATGATTTTGTCTATTGAGTTCTACTACTTACAACTTGATATGTAATTACACCACTTACAACTTGCGCGTGCATGTCCACATATATATATATATATATATATCTAATGGACGCCTCTACGGCCCCTGCTCCCGGTCTCGCTCAGTGTAAAATCTTGTATTTTTTTATTTCACTTTTTTGTACATGTATTTTTTTAACATTGTAAAATATTTTTAAAAAAAATAAAAAAATTATAATATCATTAAAAAACACTTATTTAATCACTAAGTAAAAAACAAATATTAAAAAAATTTAAAAAAATGTAGCGGGACCGGGAGCGGGGCTTTAGCTTTATCCATATTCTAATATATGGTTTATGTTTGAGCTTCTTTCTCTTGAAAAACATGCTGTTGTAGCTCTGATGTAAACTTGATAGATAATTGTTACCATCAGATATATGGTTTCCGTGGACTGTCCAATCCACAAAACAAAATAGAAGCTGATCAGTCAA
Source organism: Juglans cinerea (assembly GCA_961763995.1). Taxonomy (NCBI): domain Eukaryota; kingdom Viridiplantae; phylum Streptophyta; class Magnoliopsida; order Fagales; family Juglandaceae; genus Juglans; species Juglans cinerea. The sequence continues at coordinate 41,452,401 of CAUIVZ010000001.1, read as the reverse complement.
AAAGGCATGCATATAATATGTACGTTTTAGATTCTCTCTCAAAACTTTGTATGTGTGGGAGGGTTGGGTTAGGTGTTCAAGTGATGGACGGTGATCACTAATGGTGAATGAAGTAGCCAGAGGGACCACTCCTCGTGTCTTTTGTCGTAGCTAGTGGATTCATATCAGGCTTATACTTTGCCCTTGTGCCACGTTCAATGTTCCTATTTATCTCTATCTATCTATTAAGAGAAATTCTATTTGCAGTCCTCACTTGGAGATTGTATGTGCAGGCCTTTTATTAAATGAGAAAAAATATTATTTTAGAAAGGATAGTTTTGTAATTTTAAAAAATTTTAAAGTTAAAATAATCCAGGCTTGTATTGCAGTCTCCAAATAGGAACTGTATCTAGCATTGCTCATCTATTAATGCATATATCCTCTCTCTTGAGAAAGCCCTTTGCATGTGAGGGTATCAAAGCAAATAGTGATCATAATTGGGGCAAAATTTAAAGGAAGTTCAACTTGATCAGAACAAATGTCGTTTGTTCTCAGGCAACAAACAAAAACCTCCCATTTGATCTGTGAAACATGTAATACATATACATGTGTATCGAATTATAAGACACTTAATATTCAAAGAAAAAGTTGATGGCAAAATTCAACCGCCCTTTGTGGTCGCCATCCATGGTATTTGACCACCAGAGAATGACCAAGATCAAGCTGTCCATGATGCATGGCAAGTAAACGGCTACTCAAATCGAGTCATCCTTGGTGGTCGAAACAGATCCGGCCACCCATAATGGCCACCTTGTGGTATTGCCGACTACCACAAAGTGGAAAGTCTTTTTTAATCATTAAATATAGTTTAGGATGCATATATTTTAACTTTTTAATATTTTTTAAACATTTTAAAAACTTCTACTATACATGTGTTTTGTGTTTGAAAATAAAAAAAATTTCTAACGCTTCAAAACTAGGGATGTAACATGTCCGGTTCGATTTTAGACAAAATTTAAGACCGAACCGGTATGCACCGGTTTTATATTTTCAAAAACCGATTACTCATCGGTTAACCTCCTAGACCGATGACTTTGATTTTATCGGTTCGGTCTGGTTTTAATAAAATGCAAATTTGTTAATCCATAAAATTTTATTAGTATATATATTTTATATTTAAACCATATGATCAAATAAATTTTCATATTTAAGATTAAAATTTTATGTTATAAATTATAATAACATTATCTTATATATAATTATAATTTATATTATTATTATTATTATTATATATTATATATAAAATAGCGAATCAGTCCAGTACTCTAGTCCGATCCTAAAAAGTATAGAATCGAAACTGGATCAATACCGACCGGCTTTAGAATTAAGGGAACTGGTCTCAGATCAGACCTGTCCAAAACAGGACCAATTCCACCAATTCAGGCTAATTCGGTCTGATTTTTTGATTTTCCAGTTAAATTTTACGCTCTAGTAAAAACCCGAACTCTAAATTGGGAAATTGAGATTTTGTATTGCCCAAACATAAATTTACTGAATTTCAAAGTTAGGTTATGATTGGACACATCTTCAAAAGAGTGTCTGCAAATCCTAATCGCGTGATGGACCCATTTCTAAGGGGGAAAGTTGTACTATGTTTCACTCTCTCTCCTACCCTCCTTAGTTTCCTTGTTTTATATATATATACAAGTGGTCCAATTAGATTCTTTGAATGGACAAGACATTAGTGGCTTAAATGTGGGAATATATATCATGGTGAATTGCAATTGGACAATCCAAAAAAGTTGGAGCAAAATCTCTATCTCATAGCTTTCCACAACTTGTAGCCACTTGTCAAGCTCCAATTGGCAGCAAACTTATAAGGATTGCAACATTATTGGATATTCTTTCACCAAAAGGAAAATGCTGATCATCAGTCCTATCATGGAGTTTGGTACTTTGGAAAATAATCTTCACTTTTCTATCTTAAGCATAAGATTTCATTCATGGTTCCTGCTCTTAAGTTAGAGGTTTAGCAACTAGCAGCCCAACCTAGCTAGCTACACCACTTTATTAGGAATATCTTCATCTTGGTGGTGTTTTATCTAAGAAAAGACAAATACCAGTCTGAAAAAAACAAAAAGTAAGATGCTTCTTGTCTTCCTCCAATATTGCTGATAAGCAATAAAACCTATTACAAAGGAAAAATATGCATACATCTGCATGTTGGTCTATATATAATTACTCAAACAACATGCAAAGGGACCAAATTGTACTATATAAATTTGAATAAAAAAAAAAAGTTCTAATTTGAACATAAAAAAAAAAAAAAAAAAACCTCCTTAAAGAGTAACACTTTTATCTTTTTGCACTTTGGTTAGCTACTTTACTTATTTTTCCTTTCCATTTAGATTGCTTAATTTGGGTTAATTCCAATTGTAATCAGGATAATATAATCTTTTTATTCATTGAAGATTATGGGGATGATATCTCATAAATGGATAAATCATATGTCACTACAAGAAAATTGCTTATTTGTATTCAGTTATTTCCTATTAAATTGAGTTTATTTTCGTCGTAAATAGTCATTATCGTCGTAAATAATCTGTCACAAATACTTATTTTTCTTGTAGTACATGAAAGTACTTTTGGTAGCATATAAACTCGAGCAATATTGTTCACGTATGAAACCACTTAAAAATTTGTGATATTCACACAAATATACACGTACTGAAAATGATAAGTCAAGAACAATATTTCTCAGATAAACTTAATTTTTTTTTAAAAAAAAATCAGATAAACTTAAACCTTATCTTTTTGCATGACCACATTCAAAATAAACAAATAAAGGTTGCTTTTGCATGGGTAGAGACAAATTTTCAAAAGCAATAATAGGGCTTCTAGCAAGAGAGTTGAATAGGGAACCGTTGCAGAAAAAAAGTTGTGGTACGTACTACTGCAATGTAACAACCATATATATATGCCATATATATTGAAGCTTATCAACTTCAACAAAGGCAGCTTGGACCACTTTGTGAGAAATTTAACCCACCCTTGTGGCGTTTAACCACCTCACAAACAACGTACAAGCTAAGTCACATCAAGGGGGCATGCAAAAGAGCGACGTTCGTGTCATTTTGTAATAGGGTCATCTCACTCATCGATCGGCAAACTTTGTGGTCAAGCATAGATATGGATATCACGTAGAAGTTTCGATTTCGTAGCATTATGGTACCAAAACTTAGCTATCAAGGAACTCTTTCATTAATTTCGACTTTGTGCAAGAGCCAAAAAGAGGATGGCCGGATGGGATATTGAGACTCTTGTTATTTCATGACGTTGTTTATTGGACGGTTCTTTTGGATAAGGTGTTTCTTTTCTAGGTCAAATTAAAGTGATCTATCATGTTTTCTTGTAAGAATCAAAGAGTCTAAGGAAAAGGCATATACCGTTTGGAATCCGAGAAAAATATGTTGCATATATGCAGTTTTTTGTATATATTAAGAGTAATTCTACATACAACCGTGAAGTGCATAAACACCGTGTCATCGCTTTGAAAATGTGGGGTCCACTATTAAAAAATTAATTTTTTTCATGTGGGTCCCATATTTTAATCATTTTTTTCAAAACGATTGCGCGGTGGTTGCACAATTCATGGTTGTAAATATATTTTCTTATATATTAATGTGGCTTTTCATACGCCCGAGTACTAATCCAAAATCATGGCGAGCAATATGACATGTTTTAAGTAATTTTATAGATCGGTTATTTAAATGAAAAGTCACTTAAAATATGACTAATATATTTAAAAATAATGACGGAATTACTTGTTCATGATATATCTCACCAAACCATTGCTAAGATGAGAAAGACTTGAAAGAATGGCAAGGGAAATCTAGTAATAAGATTCTGTCGGGCTAGGCAGCCAGCCAAGTATTTGGGCTTCCCAACCTCGCCGTACTGTCTTGGGCATACAAACAAACACATGGCATGGGTAGAGACTAAAATGCAATGGTCCTTAAAATGCCCCCATCCAACTCCTTAATACAGGCATGAGTAATTGGTTAGTGAGTTTTTATTTTGGAGTTCTTGAAAAAAAAAAAGTAATTTTGAGATATATTTGTATTGATTTTTGTGAAATTAATTAAGTAGAATTAAAAAGATTTATGGGGAAATTTTTTTGTTAAATACTAAGTTGGTCCACGTGGTTTGTCTTAAAATTTAATTGCTACCTATAATTTTTAATTGAACATATTACTCAGTGGTTTTAAGATGAATCAAATTAATATTTTTTTTTTTGAATTTCTATTAGGAACTAATTAGGCATGCTAACGTGACATGTCATATGTCAAAAGTCTGGTAATAATTTAAATAATTAAAGCAAAGAGAACAATGTAATAATAAATGAGTTTATATTATAAAATACAATAAATTAAGATTTTTAAAAAAATAAAAATAAATTATTAAAATTAAAAAGTACCTAAATAGTAAGTTAAAAAAAAAAAGAAAATTGTGGGTGACAAATGGAGACTAAGTGCATTAGCATCAGCTTGCCCATCCCATTAGCCAAAGTTTGCCTAATATCACACTTTTTGCCTATTAGCTATCACACTCAAAACCTAATTCTAGGTTGAATTATCTATCCAAACTTTATATAATAATAAAATACTATTAATTCCTAACTTTTTTATGATTTTTTATCTAATTTACTTTTTGTCAAATATTGCAAATCTATCGGTCATATTTTAATTTTGAATCAGATAAAATATATATTATGTTAATCCTTAAAATTTATAACTTGCAATTTTTTTGATGATTTTATATTTAATAGGCTATCTCCTTCATTCTAATTAAATTATTTCTTTTATTTATATTTTCAATAATTCGGTTAGATAAAATAATCATATTTTCAATGTCAGTGCTCGGACTGCCCAAATTTGACCATCCTCTGCCATCAATAGGGTAGCCCAAATAGGCAGCCCAGATCAAGTCTCTAAAGGGTTAAAACACCGTTGGTCACTCTAAGAATGGCCATCTCAAGGCCGCCCCATGGTGACCCAATTTATTTATAGTAAGAGGAGAGGCCTTCGTCTATTTACTCTCCAAATACATTTATTTTTAAAAATAAATTTATATGAGAAATTATTTAACCACAAAAATATCTCACAAAAACAAATTCACATATTGATGTGACTTTATGTGAAATTTTATAAAGTTACTTTTATTATAAAATAGATTTAACGTATCATATCAAAACAAGTCAATTTATATGTTTACTTTTGTGAAATCTTTTGTAGTTGTAGAAATAATTCTCAACTTATAATATTAATATTGCATAATCTAATTCCTAAATTTAGGCGGATTAGTGAGTGATTTGTTTATTTATTTCTTACAGTTCATTAAATGCATGTTTGAGATTGCGGTGGAAAATATAGCTTATAGCTTTAGGGCTTACAACTTATAATTTAAGTAATAAGTTCTACTATTAAAAAATTATTTATTATTTGGTAACCATATGTTTAAATTTTAAAATACTTTCAAACATGTTACATTTGTTTGGAAACAAATTAAAAAAGTACTTTATGAGGTAGAAATGAATATTATTTGATTTTTTAAAGATTATAACTATATAATTTAAACTTTGAAAATAGTAATTATCTGAAAGTTATATGGGTATTTTCACCCATTGAAAATCTTTTTAAAATTCAAATTACGTTTCGTATTATCCGAAAAATCAAGTTTGAGGAAAATCATCAAAATTGTAACCATATGTTTAAAGTACGTTTCGTATTATCCAAACATGTTACATTTGTTTGGAAACAAATTAAAAAAGTGCTTTATGAGATAGAAATGAAGATTATTTGATTTTTTAAAAAATTATGACCATATCCTTGAAAGTTTAAAAATTGTAATTATCTGAAAGTTGTATGCGTATATTCGCCAATTGAAAGTCTTTTTAAAATTTGTATTTCATTTCATATTATCCGAAAAATCACGTTTGAGGAAAAGTATCAAAATTGTAACCATATGTTTAAAGTCCGTTCCTCAAACATAGTTTTTAGCTTATTTAAGATTAAAAAGTATTTTAATATGTAACACCAAAACAAACTAATTTTTCTATAAAAAGCTTTTAATGTTATTTAAACACTTTTTAAGACTCCTAATATAACCCCAAACAGACTCTAAAACTTTTGTTGAGGTATATTTTGTCTTAGGTTTTGTGAAAGTGTGTATGTAAAAATAAAAAAATATTTGAAAAAATTAAGAATTAAATATTAAATTGATCTCTATGGTTGTCTTAAAAGTAAATTTGGTTGTCTTACAAGTAAATTGTTCCCAATAATTTTCATTTGAGCCTTTTTTATTTGATGTGATTGTAAGATTGATATAATTTATCTATCAGTCAAACTTTTCTTAGTAAGTAGTTAGACATGCTAATGGAAGAATGCTATGCATTAATCACTATTCATTTCATTTCATCTCATCTCATCTCAACTAATCATTACCCATTTCTCAAACTTTCAAATAAAATACAATAAACAATTCAACTTTTTTAAATTTCAAAATAAAATAATATTAAAAATAATATTCTAATAATATTTTAATTTTATAATATTTGTATTCAACTTTCATCTTAATTCATCTCATCCAACTTTCATCTTAATTCATCTCATCTTAACTCATTATCCAAACTTGGCCTAAGAGCATTAGCATCAGCTTGTCTATCTCATTAACCAAAGTTTGTCTAAAATCACACTTTTTGCCTTTTTATCTATCACACTCAAAACCTAATAATACATTGGATTATTCATCGAAACTCTATATAATAATAAAATATTATTAATTCTTTGACTTTTTTTTTATTATTTTTTTCCTAATTTATATTCATCAAATATTGTAGATCTGCGGGTCATATTTTAAATTTTAATCAGATAAAATATATTTTGTGTTAATCCTCATAGTTTATAACATGCACTTTTTTGATGATTTTATATTTAATAACATAACGGTTACTTCATTCATTCTAATTAAATTGTTATTTTTATTTTCAATGGTTTGGTTAGATGAAATAATCATATTTTCAATGGTTCGGTTGGATGGAATAATTAAGACTTTATTTAAATTATTCTTGATGGGGAGATGAAAAATTAGGGTAAGGTTGAACAAAATGATCATAAAAAATTAAATAATCTTGCTACAGTATTAAGACCTAATGAAATCTATAATTTGCTTAGTGAAAAAGCAATAATAAAATATTAACTTAGCTAAGTAACAATGTCTTACATATTGTTAAAATATTGCTAATTAGTTGTTACAGTCGTTGTTTGTGTTTTTTTTCCTCTAAGATAAAATTGTGGATCTTTCTAAGATGTAATCCGTTATTTTCTCCTTTTTTTAATTTCTGTAATGTCTTTTGTTTTTAGAAAAATAAAAATAAAAAAACACATAGTCTCTTGGACTTTCGTTCGTACAGTGTGTCCTCAATTCTGTCTTAAACGGGGTGTGATGTTTGGTTTACTCAACTCCGTCTCAGACAGGGTGTGGGGTTTGGTTTACTCTACTTCGTCTTAGATGGAGTATGGGATTTGATTAACTCTATTTTGGACAAAGTTGTGTTGTCTCTTAGATTTTAGATCTGTAGAGGTTTGCAGCATTGGACTAGACCATGTCAGTCACGAGTGTTTACTGGGGAGCTATTAATGATGTAGTTGACTTGTAATGTATGTTTCAGGTTCAGTTTGTAATGTTCGTTATTAATTAATGAAATATGTTTTTTTCTCAAAAAAAAAAAAAAAAGCTAATGGGATGCGAGTGCTCGGACCGCCCAAATTTGACCATCTTCTCCCATCAATAGGGTAGCCCAAATTGAGTATCTATAGGCAGCCCTCACTAATCTCCCATTAGCCAACCAAGAACAAGTTTTTAAGACCTGGTTTGTATAATGAGTCAAGATAATATGAGTTGAAATAGTTTATAAATAATATTGAGATGATTTGTAAATAGTAATTAAATGATTTGAGTTAAAAATATTTTATGAAATTTTAGGATATGAGAGAGAAGAGATTGAATAAAAATATTATAAAGTTAAAATATTATTAGAATGTAGTTTTTAATATTATTTTCATTTTGAGATAGGGGTGCTACTTGCTCCCTATGAGGCAGGGTAGCCCCGTCCTTGCCCCCCTCCCTCGCATGGGCAAGGGTTGGTGGTTTCTCCCCTGAAACCCGCCCCCGCAAACGGGGGGCTGGGTACCTCATCCGGATATCGGGGTGCGGGGGCAAACACCCCATCTTTCCGCCTCCCGGCATAAATGGGCCATTGGCCCATTTTGGGGCCAAAAGGGCCTAGAGCAGAAACACATGTCAATGACAGAACGAAGTTGTTTTGATGACTGAGGTATTTTTTTTTTATAAATCTATATTATACGCCCCGCTGTGGGGACGGGGCAGTGGGGTGCGAGGCCCCGCTGCCCATCCCTATTTTGTGATTTGAAATAATCGAATTATTTTTTGTGTTTTATTTAGAAGTTTGAGAAATGATTTAACCACAAAAATATCTCACAAAAATGAATAATTTATAAATTGATGTTGCATATTAAATTGTGAAGTTACTTATATTATAAAGTAGATTTAAAGTATCATATGAAAGTATGCTAGTTTGTATGTTTATTTTTGTGAGATCTTTTATGACCGTAGAAACACTTCTCAACTTATAATATTAATATTGCACGATCTAATCCTTAAATTGATTTGTTTATTTATTTCTTAGCGTTAAAACTTTTATTGAGTAATATTTTGTCTTAGGTTTTGTGAAAGTGCATGTGAATGTAAAAGTAAAAAAATATTTTTTAAAATTATGAATTAAAATCAAATTGTTCCCAATACTTTTCAATTGAGCCTTTTTTATTTGATCTGATTGTAAGATTGATATAATTTATCTATCCGTCAAGCTTTCCTTAGTAAGTAGTTAGACATGCTAATGTGATATTCTACATGTAAATGAAGTAGAAAAGTTCTTTTTTAAAAAGTAAATATATTGTAATTTGACTTCAAAGCAATTAATCACCTAAACTAATTTTGTATTTAACCCTAGATATTTTTTTGGCATGTGTTATGTTTTTGTGTTTGTGGAAACGAATAGGTAAGAGTCCAGAAAAGTTGTTTGGACAAAAACTTTTGAAAGTTTTCTTTTTAGTGCATATGTAATTTTTTTTTTCCAAGAATTTTGTAGCAACCCTTTGTGCTTTTACTCTCTATAATTTATTTTAGAAATAACCCTTATACTATGACAACAATGAGATTCGCCCCCTCCTTTATTAAATTGAAAATGTTAGTATGACTCCCAAATGTGTCAACTCATATGTTTTAATTTTTTTTCTTAATGGTTAAGGAAGTGACTATTAGTGAATTTGTATTTCTTATTTGTATTTTTTTATTTTTTTAAGTTGAAATCATTATTCATATTAGAGGAATTATATGCATCAGCCACTATTTACTTTCACACCCCACACCTATAGGTTTTTTTTAATAGAGTGTGAGTGTATTTTTCATAGAGTGTGGATGTGTTTTTTATAGGCTGTGGAATGTGAGGTAGTAAATAGTGACTGATGAGAAGAATTGTTCTTCATATTAATCATCAATATGGCCTTCAACCATTACAAGAGGTCTTATGCAATCAGCAATACAATCAATATCTATAAGCTCCTGATCTAAATCAATTGCTATCTTCACTAAGTGATGTGCAACACCATTATGTTCTCTCTTCACATGTGATATAGTTCACTTTGCATTACTTAACACTCGGTTGATGTCTGATACAAGACAATATAGGTTCCCAACAATAGGTTCCTGCATCCGAATGGCTGTAACTACTTGACTTGAATAAACCTGAAGAATTAGAGAATCGAGACCCAATTCTTGACAAAATAGGATAGCAGTAGTAGGCGTCGTGCTTCTACAATTACTAGATTAGTACAATAGAGCTTTGGTTGCATCAAACTTGCCACCACAGAACTAGAATCATCTCTTAACACTACTCTAATGCCAATCTTATTTTGATTAGTCCTTATTGCCACGTCCCAATTAACTTTGACCCAAGTGGATGGAGGAGCTTCCCAATGAAGTGCACCATGTTGATTATTATTTCCTGCCATTGATTTCTTTGGCCTTGCATTGTTAAAGTCCTCAAAGGCTTTGACAGCTTTCCCATAAATCAAAGAAGGGGATTGGAAAAGACCATCATGAAGAAATGTGTTTCTTCTAAACCATATGAATCGAGCCAGGATGGCAAAAAAGAACTAGTCCTGACTTGACAGTCTATCTAGCAGTTGCTCAAGCACACTTAAGAAGCTAGTTGTTGTAGTGTTGGCCTTTTGAATAGCTCTTGAACATAGCATCCACTCATCCCTCGCTGATGGGCATGTACATAAGATATGATCATGAGTTTCATCTTCAAGCAGACATATAGGGCATCTGGACTTAGAGATCACTTTCCTTTTACATAAATTTGCTCTAGTAGGCTGTGTATCAGTGCAAGCACTCCATAGGAACTACTTTACAATGTTAGTTGTTTGCAATGACCATAGCCTTTTCCATAAAATCCCCTAGGCCCCAATAGTAGAAGATTCTCTAGTAGCCATTGTTAGGAGTTGTCTATGCAAGTGATAAGCACTCCTAACAGAGAAATGTCCTGTAGCTGTTCCCATCCATATTTGTTTGTTGACAGTAGGCATTATGCATACAAGCAGCTATAATATCTCCTTTGTGTCTTCTGTATTAAAAATAACTTGAATTAACTCTATGTTCCACCACCTCCTATGAGTATCAACAAGGTCAGCAACCACTGCAGTTTCATGAAGCATAGACACTAGAGATTGGATTTTGCATGAGAAATCTCTATTTAACCACTTGTCCTTTCATATTTTGATATGATTGCCTTCCCTACTCTCCGTATGATGCCATCATCTAATAAAGGAATAGACAGAAATATGCTTGTCCACATATATGAAAGCCTTGGACCAAAGTTAGCCTGCAAAAGGGATGTGTTTGGAAAATGTGAGGCCTTAAATATCTTGCTAGGAAGAGAATAAAACATCAAAATCCTCTAAGCCTGCTTGGCTAAGAGAGCAAGGTTAACATTGTGCAAATCTCGAAAACCCAAGCCCCCACATGCTTTCCCTGCACTCAAAGATTCCCAACTTTTTTAATGGATCTTGGACATGTTCTCCTGATGACCCCACCAATACTTGGCAAAACAAGAATGCAATTTGTGGCACAATGTCTTTGGAAGCAAGAAAGCACTCATGTTGTAAGTTGGCATTGCCTGCAACACAACTTTGATAAGTATTTCTTTCCCAGCTTTGGAAAGAAACTTGTTCTTCCGATTGCCCAGCCTCTCTACTATACCATTGAAAGCCTTTAATCCGGATTTACCCACAATTGATGGAATGCATAAATACTTGTCCAAATTTGAAGAAGCCTGTAGACCTGCCACCTCTAGAATGGGTGTTTTTGTTGCTGCCTTGGTGTTTCTACTAAAAAATAGTGAAGTTTTTTCCTTGTTAAGTTTCTATCCAGATGTAGCTTCACAGACACTAAGCAATTGTTTTAAGTTGGCCCATTCCTACAATGTTAGCTTGATAAAAGAGAAGACTATCATCTGCAGAAAACATATGGTTTATATGATCTGGCCTCTTGCTATTGGAACCCTAGTCAACGTTCTTTGTTGTTCTGTGGCATACAATTGAGAGCTCAAAGCTTCAACACATAGTATAAAGAGGTAAGGTGACAAAGGACAACCTTGTCTCAAACCCTTTTGTGGTTGAAAACGTTGTTGAGGAATGTTATTCACCAAAACTGAAAATGAGGAGGTAGAAATAAAAGATAGAATCAGATCAATCCACTTGGCATCAAAACCCAACTTAGTCAAAACAACTTTTATGAAACCCCATCCCTCCCTATCATATGCCTTGCTAATGTCAAGTTTTAAAACCATATACCCTTTATTCCCATAGAGATGTGTATTTGTAGTGTGAACAGTTTCATAGGCATCCAAGATGTTGTCTGTGATTTGTCTACCAAACACAAAAGCACACTGGTTTGGCGAAATGAGTGAGGCCAAGATGGACTTCATTCTGTTGTTTATCATATTGGTAATGATCGTATATAAAACATTACATAGGCTGATTAGTCGATATTTAGAAACACTTCTTGGATTTTTGGATTTTGGAATTATAACCAAATAAGTAAAGTTGATGGCTTCAATATTGGCATTGGAGTTTAGGAAAGATAGTACAGCATGACAAACCTCACTGCCCACCACATCCCAATGATCCTGAGAAAAGCAAACACCATATCCATCTAGACCAGGTGCTTTGTATGGTCGCATTTGAAAAAAGCAACTCTGAATTCTTCTTCTATGAAGGCATGGAGTAAAGCTTCATTCATTTCATTAGAAACTTTAGGAGTGAGATCTTTTAAACATACATCAATTTGAGATGGTTGAGAAGAAGTAAATAGATTTTGATAAAATTGAGTAAAAGCAAGGCCTATCCAACAACATTATTGTATTGGACTCCATTTTCATATACCACCTGAAGAATCTTATTTCTTTTCTGTCTTTGACTTGCACACAAATGAAGAAACTTGGTGTTCCTATCTCAATTCCGTAACCAATGTGCTTTGGCGCTCTGCTTCCATTTCACGTACATGTTTTCTTGAAGAGTGCTAATATCTTTTTAAAGTTTACTTACATCTGCTATTGAAGATGCTGCAAGATTATTTTGGACATTTTCTAACTAAATGAGCTTCTCTCTCAGATGGTGATCAGAGACTGGATCTTTACTTCAAACCCATCTTTTTATAGATTTCATACAACAATCAAGTTTTGTTGAGAAGTAGCAAGATTATCATAAAAACAACCTACCTGCAACTAAGCATCTTTAATAGCCTCACCATAGTCCTCATAAGAAGATCATCTGGCCTCATATATACATGGTCTATTTATAGAAAATGGGGATCTATTCCTTTGTGTTATAGATAGTAGAATAGGATAATGATTAGAGGTTGATGTGCTTAATTTCTATACAAGTTTTGTCATACTTTTACTCTTAATTTTATGATAGTTTGTGTTTAATTTTCTTATTTATTAGAGTTTTTATTTATTTATTTTATTTTTATTTAGGAATAAATAAATTGAATGAGTCATAGAAATTGAAGGAATCATTAAGAGAATAGGAAATGTTCATTTTTTCAAAATTTCTGAAGTACCCTTCGGTTTTTGAAGGATAACTTTTTCTAGACAATGCCAATATTTGAAATTTTGATGTGTACAGAAAGCCAAGAAAAAAACCTAGAACTTTTGTGTTAAAACCTTGGCTGAAAATGAACATCTAGAAGGTGGAAATGGTGCATCAAATCAAAAGTCGCAAAATTGTTGAATTCCTAAAATAACCTTCAGTATTTGGAGCATAACCTCTTCTAGTAAACTCCAATGAGGGAAATCTCAGTGTCTACGAAAAGCTGAGATAAAACCCTACAACTTTCATGTTTAAATCAGAGCCAAATACGAACATATTCAGAGAGGAAACGGCGCATAAAATAGGAGGATGAAAATCTGTAGAATTAGAGTTCATCAACGATTAAGATTCTCGATCTACATAAGGTTTCCTTCTTAACTCTTTTATCTTCTCTTTGTATAATTTTCATTATGAATTTCAAAATTATTATGGTTTGTTCTTATTCTATTATGAACTAATTTCTATTGCTAACGCTACGATGTAACCTCTCCATGATAATCCCGAATTTTATTTCTATGTGATCATAATTTTATCATTCCTTTTGAGTATACATCATTGAGTTTAATGCTTTCAATTATCTGACCAATAGTTGAATGATTTGTTGTGCATGTTAATTCGAGAGATGATGCACGTAGTTTAGCTTCGAATGATGTATGCCATGAATTGAACGAAAGACAGGAATGTACCAACCAATTTTATTAATTGTCCTCATTTGCGGTGGAGAGAAATCATGGTTATATCAAAACAATGAGAAATTAATGTGGGTGTCAAAATCGGAACAAAACAAAGTTGAACCAATTGAAGAACTAATTCTTTGTTCATTCTTTCGATTTTAAATCAGGTATCGACCATGTTTGAAAGCGATCCACTGTCTGCTCCAGATTATATGGGATTTCAAACAGAGTTATTTGAAGGAAAATTTCACAGTAAACCATGAAGAAGAAAAGAGGGAGGGAAGTGAAAAGAAGGAAGATGATGAAATTGAAATTCTTGCAAACGATTGTTGGAGCTTCTTTAAGGATATCAAGCACCTCCAGTTTCTAGTTTGGCATAGCATCATCGTCCTCCAACAGCTTCTTCTCTAGCATGATATGATTGTCCTCCATCTCCGATCCCTTCACTTGCAAATTGAGTTTCACCACAGCAGACAGATCAAGATAAGGGTGGAGTTGACTTTCTTTTGCCAATGTTAATAGTTTGTTATTTCTCCTGATCTTAATTTTAATTTAATTTAAGTAGAGCTATGCCCTTAAAAATAGAAATTATACAAAATCTAAGAGTTATAGAAAATAATTAGAGAGATACATTTCAATGTATATTGAAGAATTTTAGAAAACATATAGGAATAAAAAAGTTATAAATTTTTTTTGGGGGCTCCATTTCTATATAAGTAATTTTAGATACAAGTCCTAAAGACAAGTCTCATACAATTCTTTTGTAAAAATGTAGATTTCACTAATAAATAATAATTTTTTTATACATTTTTAAGGTGGGATCTACTTTTTTATAAGGATTTATATAAAATTTATCTATTTAAAGCTTGTACAAATCATTTGGAGAAATTTTAAAAAGTTTTGGAGACCCCTTCGCGCTCTAGATCCGGAGGGTGCGGATCGAGATTCGACACTCTGAGTCTTGAGTCTCTCTCCTGGGGGGCTACAAGTTTTAGAAAAATATTAAAATCAATTTTTTAAGGGTTTTTTTTATAAGATAAATTATAGAAAAATTAAAGTTGCTTTTTTTTTCCCCTCCAAAATGAAACTTTAAGGTTTTGCCCATTTGAGCATTGGCATTGATTTCATCAAAGTCATATAAAAAATTTGATAAAAAGTACATATTTTCATAAGTCTAAAACTTTACGAGGCATAACTCCATATTGGATTAGCCATTGAATTCATCAAAATAATAATATAATATTATTTTTTAATAATAACATTTTAATTTATTTTTTTATATTTTAATTTGCAATTAAATTAACCATATATTGATTAATAATTTAATTTGATATTTTGTAATTACACTAATCATATTTTACAATTACGCTAAGATATTTTATATGAAAGAAAGAAGCCTTCCATCAAGATGGCTTGGTTATCGAAATGATTACTTTAGGAGTCGTGGAAACATTATTGTTGGGACATTTGGGGAGATGATTAATGTGAAAAACAACATGATTTCAAAGTCGGACACGTGTGGTAATGTTTAAGAATCAGCGCTGCTAGTCCCATGTATCCCATCTTCTTCAGGCTTGCATGCTCATGGACGTGGCTAGCAATGTTGCACCAGCAGCTTCTATACCATTCCAAAGGCCGTGTTTGGGTAGTAATCTGAGATCCCTCCGCTACAAATTTAACGGTAATTCACTGAGAGAGAGATCTAATATTGAAGTTAGGAATCCAAATTTATCAAGAGCAAGATATATAGTATCTTAATCAAATGAAGGGAAACCCCCAACGTTCCCTCAGTGGTACTTTTTCTTTCCCTTTTTTCTTGTTTTAGTGTAAATAAGACACCATGCATAATAGAAACTAGAAAGCAAATAAGAAAGATAATCTTTTCATAATTTGTATTTCACCTATGTTGCTTGTCATTCGTCAAGCTCAATATTCAAACTAATTCACATGCACAATCATGAATGAATAATTTGCTCACTTTGTTGCACGCCTCATTCATCTAACGCCAAACATCATATCATTTCAAGTAATCTTATGCATAATATCACTTTTCGCGGTCAATTTTTTTGTGGTGCCCGTAATATTGGAAGCTAAAAGCTACTTTTGTGCATTGCCGTTGTTTCATTTCCAACGAAGAAGTCTACACTAAACTCTATTTTTAGCGGAGAAAGTTGCCGTAAATATTTTGAATGAAAAAAAAAGCAATTATGACGTTTTATTAATGTTTTACGACAATATTAGTTTTTCCACTAAATATGTTTCGGCCTATTGAATTATTTGCGATAAATTAAACCGCTGCAAAAGGTCAAAATTTAAAACATAAACCCTTTTCCCTTTACTTTTCTCCCTCACCCCGATATTCTGCCTCCCTCTTTTTTGTGAGTTTTCCACCACCCCTCCTCACACTGTTTGCTTGCTGCCGCGCCATCGCCACCTCACTAGCATGTGAGTTTCTCTCTCCTCCATCTCTTTCTTACTCATTGTCTGGCTCTCTCTCTCTCTCTCTCTCTCTCTCTCTCTCTATAACTCTCTCGCCATCCCGATCTCTCTAACCTGGTTTTGCCACCTCCTCAACTCGGTCTTAAGCTACCTTCTTCTTTCTTTAGCCATCCAATTGGAGGAATTTCTATAAATAGCTTGGTAAATCTCGTTCTGAGATTTGCTAGTTGAGAATTTTGACTACTAGCTAGGGTTTGCTCTTCGTGTTCTTGGGTGAAATTTGGTTGAAATTCGTGTGAATGATTCTCTTGCGCAGTTGTTGAAACTTTGTGAACTACTGGAATCTATATGCTGTTGTCATGTGCTATTTTTGGTCTTTTGTGAACTCTAATAACTGATGTTTGGTCATTTAGGCTATATGTAGAAGTTGGTTCAATCTGTGTTTGTGGATTAGAAATGAGGAAAATGCAGTGTTACCTAGACGCAAGTTTTTTTAAAATTTTTCCAAGCCTTAGTTTTCATGCACAAGTTGGTCCTATTGTTACTAATATCTTACATCTTCCATTGAAAATTTATGATAAGGGGTTTGTGTGCCAACCAAATACAGTTTTTATTGACTTAAGTTTGAAAAAGGCAAAAATATACATAATTCTATTTGGGTTGGCCGACCCTCATACAAGTTTATCAATGGCCTCTCAATGTTTTTTGCTATGTAAAGTCCATTGTTGTATCATCTTTTGTGTAATATCCAATGTCATGTTCATTGCTATGTAAATTCCAATATAATATCCAATGTCATGTTCATTATTTGATCATATATAATATTACTTATTTTCTAATTTAATATGAAAACTGATCATTTTCTCAAATTTTCCTATATTTTGTTGGGTTGCATGTGGAGCCTGGTTCGTGAGTAGAAAAGGTGCAACCCATGAGTTCGCTCGACTGTCACACAACCCGGTGATCGAGTGAGGTTCAACCTATGAGTTTGCTCAAGGTGCGTTTGACATTGGGCTCGAGCGAAGCTCAACACGTGAGTTCAGTCTTGCGCGACAGTGGGCTCTAACGATACACAAACTCTAGTGTTTGCTTGAGCTGTGCTCGACACACTACTCGAGCCAATGTTCATTGGTTGTTCGCTCGAGGCACGCTCGAGATGACACTCGAGCGAAGCATGTATTTTTTTCCAATTAGGGTTTCCAACATTGTTTTCTATAAATATGTAATTTTTGATCTCTTGTATACATTTTTAGCAGTTTCAGGGTGAACAAAGTACAGTGTATGGGGCTACTATTGTGCTCTATTGTATGACCACAGTAACTCAAAAAATATATTAAATAGGGTATACGACGGAAAACCATAATTTCTCAAAATAAGCAATGTTCGCTCGAGCAGCTTGTCGAGCGAACCTATTTACTAGCTAACTACTTAAGCCATCTATCGAGCGGCTCATGAGCTAACTCACTGTCTGAACTCCACTCGAGCAGCATGTCAAGCGAGTGTCGAGCGAACTCTCTGTATCACATATGCTCGAGCTGAATGTCGAGCGGATCTCGGGCAAACTCTTTGTTTAGCGTCTCCACACTAGCGGCTAAATGTTTTGCTCAAGCGGACTAAACTAGGCTCCACAGTACTCAACAAAGAGTCATGTCCTCTGTCATTTGACAAGGATTTGCACTGTAAACTCCCCAGAACTTTGAACCTTTTGGTAGAACAGAAAGACAACCACAAGCAATTACTAAATGATTGGACTCGGGTAGTAACTTCTTTGCAATATTTGTTTGTTGACTGACAGTTCTTTTTAATCAATGCTTGATTTGGTTTTTATTGCAGCATTGCATAGGTTAGTTGATATTTTCCTTAGTTTCTCTTGTACAATCAAACCCTTCATAATTCAACGAAGATCTTTGCTACCATTGACTTTAGAAATGTCCTGTGCTGTCTAGGCTGATCCAAAGGACCTTGGCAGTAGCCATTAGGATTTTTATTTTTTATTTTTATAAATAGAACAATTTCATTCCAATTTTATAAACATCCTTACATGATAGCATGATCAAACAACATGGCCTGACCCCGAAATACAACAAGTAACTCAATGGTAGATGGTTCATTCACTGCAGGTTTAGAGACGGTTGCTGCCATCACCACCTTGCCATTACTATCACGTGAAACCATTCCAATTCCAGCCTTTTTATACTCTGTGAAGACTGCCCCATCAACTTGGAACTCGATGAAGGTGGCTCGGTCATGACACATTCGCTCCGCTGTCCACGACCCAGTCATGGCGACTATCAAATGAGGGAGGAGAGGAAGTGACGTTACTAACAAAATTTACTGAGGAGGGTTGCGGGTTGAGGAGATCAAGTAATTTCTCGTAGAGCTTCGGCTTTAGGTCTGGTACCGGTGACGAATTAGAGGAGAAGGAGGCGACATTGGTTACCGGAGTCATCCCAGATGGTGGTTTGCCGAGGAGAGAGGGGCGGGGCTTGGATCGATTGTCTCGGCCGAGGGGGTACCCGATGAGTCTCTAGCAACGGTCACGAAGATGGACTGTTTTGCCACATTCCGAGCAGTGAGGGGAACTCTTGGAGGCGCCAGAGTGAGCTGCAAAGGCCAGAGAGTCCGCTATCGTTGGTCGCAGATGAAGAAGGCGCTGATGTTCTTCCTGAAACAAAATAAAAAAAACTTTGGTGATAGGGGGAAGGGGTTCCATGGCAAGTATCTGAGTCCTAAGTTGAGAAAAAGAGTCATTGAGGCCAAGAAGAAATTGGAACACTCTTTCATCCTCTGCTTGCTGTTGAAGATCTTTGAGATCATTGCTACTTTGGAGATGGCTTAGTTCATCCCAGATTTGTTTTATCTGGTTATAATACTTATGAATGGAATGTGTATTTTGTTGTAGGGAAGAGAGCTCGCATTTGAGATGGTAAAGACGGGCGTTATTGCCGTGGCTGAAACGAGATTGAAGATCAATCCAGACTTCACGTGGATTGGTGTGATACTTGAGGGCGTTGGCAAGAGATGGGCTGATGGAGTTGAGAATCCAGGTGAGAACCATATCTTTGGTTTGATTCCGTTGTGTGTAATTGGGAGTAGTTTTGTCGGGAGGGGGTAGAGAACCATCAACAAAGCTAAGTTTGTTTTTGGCATTTAGGGCTCGAGTCATGGCCTTTTGCCATTTGGGTAAATTGTCTCCTGTAAGGAGTCCAGAAACAATAATGAGACTGGGAGAATCAGAGTGATGAAGAAGGTAGGGAGAGGGAATGCTGGAAGAGGAAGAGGAAGCCATAAGAAAGTGGATGGGAATCGTGTTTAGGCTGATACCATGTTAAGAAGGTGGTAAACAAGACTTTTCTATTATATCTCACACATTTTTACAATGAAGAATATGATGTATAAATAGATACATGTAGCTTATCTAAGTATGGAAACAAATGGAGATATGGAAATAAGTAATATTTACAATTTAATGACTAATTCCTAAAAATCAGGAGGATGATAGTTGGCTGATTTTGTGCAATCATGGATTTAGTCAATAGTCATCACGTTTGTTGGGTTTGAATTTGATTCAACATGTTCCCAAGAAAGGATTCACTCTTAAAGATGATGATGAGCCACCGAATATAACGAAACCAAGCCAGACGCATGGGATGGCGAAGGGTAAAACTATAGGTAGTGTTCCAAATTTTATCTTGAGAAAACTAAATTTGTTCAATAACGATGATGGTGGAGAAAAGCCGTCGAAATTGTGGATTAACCTAATTATATCCTTAAAAATGGGGAAGGGTGAGTTAAGGATACATTTGATATATCTCTGTTAAGGAAGCTGGAACCAGTGAGTGCCAATAAATTTACTGAGTAGAGACGAGAGAATTATAGTAATGTGAATGCCAAGGTTGATAGTAGTGAATCGGATATAAGGAAAGAAGGAGCACATCTTGAATTTGTCACTTTCACACTGTTAGAAAGGCTTAAATCAGAGAAGGGTGAGACACTGTTGGCACTGCACATAGAAGAACCGACCCTGCACAATACATAGACGTTGCCCTAAGATATACACTAGAGCAGGAATATAAGAGTGACATTGTTGGGGAATGTGGCAATTTTCTTGGTGCTATTTGAGGAAGTGTGGAGTCCTTGTTTAGAAGATATACCGAAAATGGAATGAATGAAGATGCGTTAAAACCAGTTATGTTTGGAAGTCTAGGCATCCTATTGCAAGCTAGAGTAAAAAAAAATACTAGCTTGGAAGTGGATAACGATGAAAGAGGGCCATTTGATTACCGAGGTCTGCTGGAAGGGTTTGACTTGAAAAAATCGATTATATCAAATTTAGTTGTAAAATACAAGGCATGGTTTTCTGTGGCAAAGGATTCTCTGAGGACATCATGGTATCATACGACTTCGATTAGGTTTTTTTTCTTTCATATTCCTTCATCCAATTTACAATGAGCGGAACATTTTACGGCCCCTTTGAAGAATAATTGTGAAGGAATTTATGTTGAAACTGCTAAGTCATATCTTGAAAAGTCAGTTACGAAGATGGAGTCAGAGAATTGTAACAGTGCTCTCAACCTTGAGGACGAGGTTGTTTAAAGGGAACGACAATGTAACAACCCAGCTTGAAGTGTTCATTCCATGTGGCTCATGGGCCTCAATTATCTTTTTATCTTACATTTGAGCTTTTAGATTATTAGTTGGACTTTAAGTTATATTAAATAGTGGGCTTAGGCCCGTAGCAGTGACTAGTTGCAGATTGTGCTTTATTATCTTCTTGTTGCTTTTAAGCTTAGGCTCATTAAGTGAGTTATATGTACTGAGCAATTTGCTCTGGAAGGATAATCCAAACAGTAAACAAAGATCAATTATCTTCTTCTTTTGGAGGTACTTACCCTCGAAGTGAGATTATCTCTTAGCTTTTTTAGGTGTGCTATATATTCACTACCCCAAATCCTATACCTTATTTAAAAAAATAAAAAATAAAAAAAAATCTTTTTCCCACTATGTATAAGGATCGCTTTCTCTCCCTCTACTTACACTCCATTGCTTTAACGAGGGCAATAGTGCTGCCACCAGTCACCTTAAACCAAATGACGCTGCTAGGGAAAAGCACTCTTCAAGTTATTAAAACAAGAAAGAAATATCCTCATTCCTTAGCTACTGGGAAAAGCTAAACTTCTCGCAGAAGTGAGCAAAACAAATACATGCCAAATTACAATGATGGAATGGGACACATCCAGGCCATATGTTGTGTTAGAGCATTGCCATTGAACTCATCAAATGAGTTCAATCTTCAAAATTTAATGAATTCATGATTAAAATCACTGCATTGGATTCACCAAACATTAAAATCTTGAAACTTTGACGAACTGTGCATTCCAATTCATCTTCAATTGCTATATAGCTAATATCTAGGCCTGTGCATAAAAGGCTTTGGCCCGCACCGTCCGTAACACCCGATCCGTCCAATCCGAATAAATACGGGTTCATCGGGTCAAAGTTTAATAAAGAGTTTAGAGATGTCGAAACCGTCGAAACCGTTGAAACCGAAAACTTCTATGAATCTCCTCCCCACTGCGAAACCCTACCCATTGTCGCCCTCTTCATCTTCTCTCCATTTCATTTCAGTCCATTAGTCTTCACACCGAGCACCACCAACGCCTTGCCACCGGTAATCTCTCTCTCTCTCTAGACTAAGTCCGTTAGTCCGTCAGTCTCTATGAATTGATTTTTGCTATATTTCTTGATGATATTTACCATTTGGGAGTGTTGCTATTTTTCTTTGGGGCCGATTGCATGCACAAAAATGGGAGAAAATCATCTACCTTTACAAAATAAAAAATTAAGGAAAAAAAAAAGAAATGGGTCTGGAAGAATTACCTCTCCCTTATGCTCTGGATTGCTGGGATTTGACGAGCAGCACATCACACTTTTCTAAACCAAGGCTAACGTGAACCAGAGCACTTCACTTTCTTGCATTTCTTGGCAGTACTCTCCTCTAGGGCTTGCTCTTGTAAGTTGGATCTAAAGATCTAGGTGAGATTTGAGATATTTATCTGTTCGTCTTCTTCATGTTTCTTGGTGTCTTGTCCTAGTCTTCATGTTTCTGTGCACGACTTGTGCCTCTAGTTAAGTCTGATGTAGCGGGTAGGTAAGATAAATAAATAAATATATATATAAATAAAAAAAGAAAATGTAAATTAATTTTTTTTGTTTTAAAAAAGACCCGACCCGTTAAGTGTGGGTCGGATCGGATCGGATCGATTTGGCACGTAAATAGTGTCGGGTCAGGTCAGCTTGGGCCTAGAACCGGCTACTGTTCATCGGGTTGCAGCCCTACTAATATCCACTATATCTATATTTATTCACTTAAATTATTGTTTCTCAATTTTGAGCCACAATATATTTAAGTTGGAAAACAATAATTTAAGTATCAAATTAAATTATTAATTAATATATAGCTAGTATAATTTTAAAATATGAAAAAAAATAAATTAAAAATATTATTATTAAAAAAACTATATTATATTATTATTTTGATGAATCCAATGACTAATTTAATGTGGGGTTATGGATAGGAAAGTTTTAAATTTATGAAAAATATATACTTTTTATCAAATTTTAAAGATGAAAATGATGAATTCAATATTAATGTTATTAGACATTGAAAGTCAAAAGTAATGTGGTGGTAGACAGCGCTGACCCGACAACGCCAAAACCACAAACTGGGTTTCGTCTAATTGTTAGGAATTCAAGTTTGGTAGGCTATAAGTAACATTACAAATAAAGAAAGATATTATTAGCCCTTCCCTTTTGTCGTTATTATGATTCCTCTACTTTCTTTGTTGTTTGATTCCTTTGTTGAGTCACATGGTAAGGGTCCACAAAGAAATGAGATGATCTCCACCGACACAACGCCTCTCATTCCAAGTAATACTTTAGCCGTGTAGGTCCATCACTTCCCTCTATGCGCTTTCCTGTATGGCCAATATAGACCAGTATTTTACCACACCGTATAAGCATAGAAGAGACCATACCATCTGACTTTGCTCTGCTCTTTGCGATCTCTTCCTTCTTTCATTTCCTTTGATTTCTGCTATTTCAACTCAACCCAGAAAATATGGCCGAGGTTGCAGGCCTACTTCTCTCCCCTTTCCTCCAAGTACTCTTCGAAAGAGTTGCTTCCCGCGAGTTCGTTGACTTCTTTCGAAGCCGAAAACTTGACAGTGGACTCTTAAAGAGGTTGGAGATAGTATTACTGTCTGCGAATGCGGTGCTCGATGATGCAGAGGAAATGCAATTTACAAAGCCTAGGGTGAAACAGTGGCTTGATGAGCTGAAAGATGCCGTCTATGAGGCAGAAGATATCCTTGACGAGATTCATACCGAAGTCTTGCAATGCAAGTTGGATGCTGAATTTCAAACTATTCAAACTAAGGTACGAAAAACCATCTCTACTTCTCTTAATCCTTTTGTCAGGGAGATAGAACCAAAGATAAAAGACGTACTCAAGACATTGGATCATCTAGTACAACAGAAAGATGCTATAGGTTTGAAAGAAGGCGTTGGAGGGAAATCAACCGGAAGATTGCCCACTACTTCTTTGGTTACAAAATCTGATATTTTTGGTAGGACTGATGATAAGGAGGCAATAATTAATTTGTTGCTGTCAGATAACGTAAGTGGCAATATTGAGTGGTGTGTTATTGCTATTGTTGGTATGGGGGGACTTGGGAAGACAACCCTTGCTCAACTTGTTTATAATGACGACAGGATGGAGAGGCCGCATTTTGATCTTAAAGTGTGGGTTTGTGTTTCGGATGATTTTGATGTGTTGAAAATGACGAAAACAATGTTAGAGAAACTTGGATTGTCAACTAATATTGATGGTAAGAGTCTAGATTGGCTTCAAGTTACACTACAGGAAAATCTGACTGGAAAGAAATTTCTTCTTGTTTTAGATGATGTTTGGAATAAGGATTATTCACAATGGAAGACCTTAAGCAACCCCTTTAATTCATGTGCAAAAGGAAGTAGGGTGATTGTAACCACACGAGAGGAACGTGTTGCATCAAGCATGCGCTCTACTACAACTACTAAAATTTACCATCTAAAACATTTACAAGAAGAAGAATGTTGGTCACTATTTTCAAAACGTGCATTTCATTCTGGCAACTCTGATGCTCATCCGGAGTTGGAAGTAATTGGTAGACAGATAGTGAAAAGGTGTGGAGGCCTACCCTTGGCAGTCGAGAAAATTGGAGCTCTCTTGTGCTCTGAACTGGATGTTACCGAGTGGAATAAGATACTGAGGAGCAAAATATGGGACTTGCCGAGTGATATTATTCCTGCTCTAAGATTAAGCTACAAATATTTACCCTTACATCTTAAGCGTTGCTTTGCTTACTGTTCAATCTTTCCTAAAGATTATGATTTTGAGAAAGAAGATTTAATCTTATTGTGGATGGCAGAAGGTTTGTTGCCACAAGTGAAGGGCAAAACGATGGAACAAATTGGTGATGATTACTTCGTTGATCTTGTATCAAGATCATTGTTCCAACAATCAAGTATAAAATTTTTGGAAATGATGTTTGGAATGCATGATCTTGTCAATGACTTAGCAAGATTTGTGTCAGGACAATTTATCTTCAGACTAGAGGGTGAAAATTCTCTTGAAATTGAGAATAAGACACGCCATTTGTCATTTGCCAAAATAACTGTTGATACTACTAAGAAGTTTGGGGCGCTTTATGAGGCTAAGGGGTTGCGTACTTTCCTACCAGTATATTATTACGATAAAATCTTAGCTAAAGAACATGCACAGGATTTGCTGCCAATGCTACGACGCTTACGAGTTCTTAAGTTATCTCATTCTCGAAATTTGACTGAATTGCCTGATTCAATTGGCAAAATGAAACATCTACGGCATTTGGATGTTTCTTGGACTTCAATTAGGAAACTACCTGATTCCATATGCAAGTTGTGCAATTTGCAGACCTTGAAAATATCGAATTGTTACTATCTTACTGAATTTCCAAGAGATCTTCATAAACTCATTAGTTTGCATCATCTTGATTTTAGTGATTGCACATATATAGAGGAGTTGCCAGTACGATTGGGTAATTTGCGTCATCTTCAAACTTTGACTAAATTTATTGTTAGTAAACAAAGTAGAGGTGGCATAGAAGAGTTGGGGGAACTTGCAAATCTTGGGGGAAATCTCTGTATTTCGAATCTCCAAAATGTTGCATCTCCTAAACATGCTTTGGCTGCCAAGTTGAAAGATAAAAAGTATCTGGAGGAGTTGAAGTTGGAATGGAATGACGAAAATAATATTTCAGAAAGTCAAAGGGCTGTATTGGACAATCTCCAACCCCATGCAAACTTGGAAAGTATCTCGATCATCGGCTATGGAGGTAAAAGTTTTCCTGATTGGATTGGACATCACTCATTTTCTAATATAGCATTTCTCCATCTAATTAATTGCAAGTATTGCTCTGTCTTGCCACCACTCGGACAGCTACCTTCTCTGCATTACCTTTCTGTTGTTCAATTTGATGGAATTGATGTAGTAGATCGAGACTTTTATGGCAATTGTTTTGCTTCAACGAAACCATTTGGAGCCTTGAAAGTTTTGAATTTTAGAGACATGCCGAAGTTGGAGAAATGGTTTGCTTTTGGTGCCGAAATTGAAGGTGGAGCTTTTACTCATCTTGAAGAACTTGAGATTGTTAACTGCCCCAAGTTAACAGGAGAGTTGCCCATCCATCCTTCTTCTTTATCTAGACTTGTGATAAAAGAATGTCCGTTGTTGGTGACTTCACTTCCAAGTGCTGCTACTCTACGTCAACTGAAGCTAAGAGATTGTAATGAGGCTCTCTTCATGGAATTTCCAATGGGATTGCAGAAACTCGAGATTGGAGGATTTGATGCGCTAGAGTCCATACCGGAGAGATTGATGGACTTCAACAGTAGTTGTCTTGAGGAGTTAAAAATTTGTGGTTGCCACTCCCTTACATCTCTGTCCAGTGCTGGTCTATCTTCTACATTAAAAGTCCTTGGGATCAAAGATTGTAGCAAGTTAGAGCTTCCAATGCACTGGAACTATTCATCCCTTGAGAAATTGCGGTTAGAAAATAGTTGTGATTCTCTACAGTCCTTTCCA
Source organism: Juglans cinerea (assembly GCA_961763995.1). Taxonomy (NCBI): domain Eukaryota; kingdom Viridiplantae; phylum Streptophyta; class Magnoliopsida; order Fagales; family Juglandaceae; genus Juglans; species Juglans cinerea. The sequence goes on along the minus strand of CAUIVZ010000001.1, from coordinate 41,425,849 downwards.
TTAAACTTATTCCCAAATCTGAAATCCATCAAACTAATTGGATGTAGGAATCTGGAGTTTGTCGATGTTCCGCAACAAGTTGAGCTTGATTTAGTGGAAATACAAATAATAGATTGCCCTAATTTCGTATCATTTCAAAATGGAGGATTGAATGCCCCAAAACTTTGTCATTTTCATGTCATCAATTGTCAGAGTCTGACATCACTACCTGACAAGATGCACATACTACTTCCGTCTCTTTTGGAATTGTATTTAAAGAAGTGTCCAGCAGTTGAGTCATTCCCTGAAGGAGGCTTGCCTTCCAAACTACATCGTATTTGCAGCATAGACTGTGACAAACTCATCGCCAATAGAAAGGGATGGGGATTGCAAAATCTGCCCTCCATTCAATACATTTATATCGAAGGCAATTGTAAAGACGTGGATTCCTTTCCGGAGGCAGGGTTACTTCCCCCTAATTTGCCTTCTCTTCACATCCTTAAATTTCCAAATATGAAATCTTTGGACTATAAGGCCCTTCGACACCTGACCTCTCTTGATGAATTGTCAATCTATTCCTGCCCTAAGTTGAAGTTTATGTATGAAGAAGGGTTGCCTCCCTCCATTTCTACCCTACGAATCAGCGAATGTGCTTTGTTGGAGAAACAACTGCAAAGCAGAACAGGAAAATACCGGCGCAAGATTGCTCATATCCCCGGCATTTATATTAATGGAGAATTGATTTGACCAAACTACAAGTCTAGCAAGAGTGCCCAATTTCAGTTATATTATCTACACCACTGATGGATGACGACAAAGGTATGTGCAGCTTTAACAATATTCTCTCTTCCCAATCTGCTAATTCCTCAATATGATTTTCCATTCCTGTTTAGGGTTTGCTTTAAAACTACCTCGAATTGATTATTTCAGAAACAATTATTGAAGTTTGTGGAGTCTGTGTCATGCCACCACAAGATGTTAATGTCAATTTTGTATAAAGCTGCAGGTTTGTTCCGGTGATACGTGTTTCTACACATCTCCTTTCGGATGCTCTTCCATAATTCCTTATGAGGTTTTTTAATAGAGAAATGCTTTGTGTGCTTCGAATCAAATTGTTGTGTCCCATATCCATTCCCAAGCTCATCTGAAGCTCTCCTGCAATGCTCTGCTCTGCTCTGCATCAGCAGTATCTGAAGCTCTGGCTTGTAGTTGCAACAAAATCTTGGAAAGGCTTGGTGATTGTGCAACTTCTTTTAAAGCTTCTCTTGTTCTTATGCAACCTTGTTTTTGACCAACCACTACATTTGATTGTTACTTGTTCCAATCAAGACTCTTGCCATTTGTACAGGATCTACCTATGCATGCCATGCGAAGAAACAGGGCTACTTTTCACTCGACATGGGGTGATCAGGTACATTAATTGTACATTTGTTTTCTGCTTTTGTTATGTTTGGAAATTCTCATATGGTTTTACATCTAACATTAAACATCACGAATTTAGATTTCGACAAGATTTAAAATTCATTTGCCAGCTGAGTTAAGAGGAAAAGCAAGGCAAGGTGGAATATATTATCCATCATACTTCTCTATAATTATTGAAATAGTTCTAAATTATGTTTCTTCAATGCTTTCCTTTAAGTTTTAGCATCACTACGAATTGGGTGACATTTACTCTTCCTCCTACCAAAAATCCATGAAAAACATTTGTCCATGTTTTTAGTATGTTTGATTGAATGAGTAATTAAATAACTACCTATTAATATTTGGTTGGAGCTAATGATTTAGTGGATCTTGCAGCAAACGATGAAAGAAAGAAGGCTTCCATCAAGATGGCTTGGTTATCGAAATGATTACTTTAGGAGTCGTGGAAACATTATTTATGGGACATTTGGGGAGATGATTAATGTGAGAGACACCATGATTTCCAAAGTCGGACACGTGTGGTAATCCCATCTTCTTCAGGCTTGCATGCTCATTGACGTGGCTAGCAATCTTGCATCAGCTGCTTCTATACCATTCCCATTACTCGGTTGATATTTGTAAATTGTAATGTCTGATAAGGATCGAGAGGCTAGATTTCTCTCACTTTTGCAGCCAATTAAAGGGTAAAATTGTTAAAGTTTTCTTATAATTAAGCTGGTTTGATTACATTTGAACTCAAATGAAAAGTTTCGTCCTCTTAAAAATAATCAAATGATGGGAAAGCTTTTTTTAAGTTCAATTAAAGAAGAGTTTGGACAAAAGTAGCTGTGTTTGGGTAGTGATCAGAGATCACTCCACTACAAATTTAAAGGTAATTCACTGAGAGAGAGATCTAATATTGAAGTTAGGATTCCAAATTTGTCAAGAGCAAGATACATAGTATCTTAATCAATTGAACGGAAACCCCCAACGTTCCCTTCGTGGTACTTTTTCTTTTCCCTTTTTCTTGTTTTAGTGTAAATAAGACACCATGCATAATAGAAACTATAAAGCAGATAAGAACGATAATCTTTTCATAATTTGTATTGCACCTATGTTGCTTGTCATTCATCAAGCTCAATATTCAAACTAATTCACGAGCTCGTTCATCTAATGCCAAACATCTTATCATTTCACACTACAACACAATTGCGTTTTAGTGACGGTTGGAAAATTGTGACAGTCCCCAAACCATCACTAAAAATCTTTTTCTGTGACGATTTCTGGAAACCGTCACTAAAGACAAATGAGATTTTTTTTACGTTCCAACGTATGGAAATTTTACGTTCGAACGTCACATATACATTCAAACATTGTGGCTACTTACGTGCGAACGTGAAATGTTTTGGCGCCAACGTCCGAAAGTAAAATGTTTTGCGCCAACATGCAAACATCAATTACTAACGTTCGAACGTTGGCTCTAATTTTAATTAAATATTACTCTAATTTAAAAATTATGTGATTTTTATAGTGCATAATTTGTGAACAAGTCTATATAATTGAGTTGTATATATTTATATAAACACAATTTGTAATATATATTTATGTTTATATATTTGAAGTGCAGTGATTTAGAATTAAAGATGGAAAATATAACATTAAATAAAATTGAGAATTGAATGCTGAAAAACTATAGAAATATTAAATAATATTTTTCTGTACAAATAATAAAAGTAAAATACAAAATATGATCGAATTTCTTAAACAACACTCAGAAGATACCGTTGTTCGCGAAATTCGAACTCTGTACCTCCTCAGTCAAGGTATCAACCTTGTCGTTGAGGATACCTACACGATGGGCGATCTCATAGATAGATGCCTCTATAGCCGCGAGCGATCGATTGATCTTATGATCGATATGCGAGATCACCGCATCAACCCAAGCAGGCCACACATCTCCTGCAGATGTACTCGGTGGCTACTGACTAATACTCCCTATATGACCTAGCTCAGGCTACGTCAGAGGAACTAGATCCTTTACAGGGGGTGCTGACGTCTCCTAACCTGTCTAATGCTACGTCGATGCGTGGTCATGTCGAGAGGACTCATCTGATCTTTGACCTGCTCCTCTGGTTGAGTTGGCACTCCCCGTGAAAGTAATAGTTGGCTGATCAGGATAATGTATGGGAGATTATCCGTGGAGACAATGCTCGCCTCGTAACGGATCCTCTCAAAGATGTGAAGTGGCAAATCTATGGGATCTCCACGTGCCACTCGTATAAAAAACTATGCCCAAAGCAGACTGAATGTGATTTTATGTGCCACAGGATCCACGTTTGTTGCAACAATAAGGTGCAACATGCGGAAAAAAGGTAGTAGATGGTTCTGGTTGAATGCGTTCTTCCTCTCAATCTGCATGCGGTCCCTCCCGATGAGGATGTAGAAATTCTCGTCTCGGTCATCATCCCGAGCCTTGAGGCCAATATCCTCGGCCTCTGACCGGTCTGCATTTCTGGCTAATGCTGGCTCAAATGGGCGGCCAATAGATGATGCAGAAGTGGCTACATCCTCACGGGATGTAGCGTGTGCAGATGTCTCAACTCCTCGACGAATCCCGAGGTGCTCGTCGATGACATATGGTGAAATCTCAATGGAAACACCGCGTACAGTCACGGTGTAAGAGGATATGTCCTGAGGCATGTCACACATCCCATATAGAACTCCTGAACCATTAAGGGGTATACCTTCCCCCTCAATGTGCAGATATTTCCCCAACCTCTACTGATGAAAACATCTCTCAGATTCGTCTGCTCCCATATGAGTTCGTCGAACTCATTAATTAGGACCTCTCGCTCTACCATAACAGTACGTGCCCCGATACGAGCAGTGTCATGGGTGGCTCATTCCCTCCCTCGTTTCCTAGTATGCAAAGGATGAGTCATATCCCGAAAATAGAAAAGGAAAAAACATTATTTACAATAATATATTTTTTGTGTTAATTTTAAGTTTCTCTGTATTCACGTTCGAACATAGTAAACTTAACGTTTGAACGTTAATATAAAACGTTCGGACATGTATACTTTACATTCGCACGTAAAACACATACGTGTGAACGTATAACATACACGTTTGGATGTAAGTAGTAAATAAATTTAAATGACGTACGTTCGAACGTGTACATTATACGTTCAGACGTATGTGTTTTACGTGAGAACGTAAAATATACACGTCTGAACGTTTTATCTTAACTAAATTTAAAAAATATTACGTTCAGACATTATAATTAAACGTTTGGACGTAAATTTTATGAAAAATTTCGTCTGAATGTAAAACAATACATGTTCAAACGTAGAAGCCTGAATGGATATGTAATTGAAATGTTGTATGTTCGAACGTCTTGGTAAAACGTTTGAACGCGAACGTTACGACTCAGAATGGCTGAGTCGACTCAACCATTATTGAAATCTCAAAAATCAATATACAACGACCTAAATGCTAAAATGACACCGTAAAAATGAAGTATACACTTCAAGAAACTTTTCTACAGTGACTATTTGGCCAATGGCAAGTCGTGGTAACCAGAAAATAGAGTTAAAAATCTGGCCGCCACTTAACCCATTTTAAACAAAACCGAATCCAAATCTCAAAAAAAATACATGTTATTTGATTAAAAGATAAATGCTTACCTTTTAGTGACGGTTGTGGCGGAGTTTGACGGCGGCAGCGACGGAGGAGTGGTGGCATGCAAACGGGAACGATAGAGTCATAACGGTGAAAATGACGTTTCGCCGTTTTGTTTTGGCCTTATATACACAAAATGTTCGAACGTAATTCTTATTACGTTCGAACGTTTTTCGATTTATTTTTTAAAATAATGACTATAATATATTATATTATTAATATATGTTATATATTATAATGTATACTATAGTCTATAACATATAGCATAATATATATAATAATATATATAGTATATTATAGTATATTATAGTATATATAGATATATACTATGTATTATATATATAATGTATTATATAGTAGTATATTATATATAAAACATTATTATATATAGAGTAAATTATGTGACTAATATTATATTATATATTATAATATAATATATAATATATTATATATATGATCTATTATAGACTTATGAAAAGAACATTAGAACCACAAGCTCTTATTACTAGCCAAAAACGACATACTTTATTATTACAATCTAGTACTCAAAAATCTAGTATACAAATTCTTAAATAGATTAATTGGAATCAAATTACTCTCCTTAATGAATGACAATTAGTGAATTTGTGAGTGCTAGTTATATTTCTAAAGTTTAGCAATATGTTTATACATGTTGTTGTGATTTTATGCTTACTCTTGAAATATTGTTTATGGTGTTCATTGATAAATTAATATGTGTAGAAATATTATTGTGAGAATATTGTTGTTGCTGTGATATGGATTTGAAATATTGTGATTATTGTTTTTTAATTTTTATTGATATGTTTAACAAGTAAATTATAAGTTTAGAATCTTAATTTAAGTAAATATTAAAAACGGGCTGGCCATTGGATCAGTAAATATAAAGATAGTTTTAGTAGGAGGATCGATCCCTTTTATTTTCAAAATAATGTTCAAACATCCTCCATGATTGTGTTACAAGTAATAAATATATAGAGGACTGACTAGCTAGCTAGCTTGGTGATCACGTTGTAGTTGCATACCTTCATTTGTTGCGTTTGTGGCTATGAAGTCCATTAAGTGAGTTCCAGTCGTACGGACCTCTACTGATAGTCGTGGTAACATTAAGTGTCCATGTCGATGGTGTAAAAATTTGTGTACGATAGGGTTGAATGAAGTTGAAAGTCATATATTTATGAACCGTATGGATCTGGGTTGGATGAAATTGAAAGTCATATATTTGGATGAAGTTGTAAGTCATACAAATTATGACCCTCAGATGATGTGATTCCAGAAAAGCATTAGTACTATATAGTGTTAAGTGCATTATATATATAATGCACTATATATATACTTTGTAGTGTATTATATATATATATAAGTTTTGTTGTTAGTTTTATTAATTATATATTATTGATTCATATATATAGTATAGTATATATACTATATTATTATGTTTTCATATAAAGTGTTATGCTATCATACTATATATATAAAAAATACAGTATATATACTATACTATAATATACTATATAATATACTATATTATATACTATGTATAGTCCAGATTACTCACCTTGGCATCCACCTATCATATTCTTAAAAATGAATTTTTTTTTCTAACATATTCACAAGTGATTGGAGATGATGCCCAAATACACACATTGAGTAAAGAAGAATTTAATAAGTAACAATGAATATCTCGAACAAGTGGGTTATATAAAAGAAGAAAAAAGTAACAAAAAGTTATAATGTGAAAAATGTGAGAAATTTTCCGCTCGATTTAGGCATCTCTGTGATGATCTGAAATGTTCAGATATACATTTTCACTAGATGTACATTTTCAATGTTTACGTTCGAACGTAAACATTTATTAATTTCGAACGTGAAATTAAAAGTGCGGGAAATTTTCTACTTGATTTAGGTATCTCTCTAATGATCTAACCGTTCGGACGTTGAAATTTTATGTTCGAACGTTAGTCGATGAAAATTATTGGGAATGGTAAACGTTCCAATGTAAAATTTCTAACATTCGAACATAAAAATAAAAGTGCGAGAAATTTTTCGCTCGATTTAGGTATCTTTGTGGTGATCTAACGTTCAGACATTGAAATTTTACATTCGAACGTCAGTCGATGAAATTCATTGGGAATGGTAAACGTTCGAACGCGAAATTTCTCAACGTTCGAACATGAAAATAAAAATGCAAAAAATTTTCCGCTCGATTTAGGTATCTCCGTTATGATCTAAACGTTCAAACGTCTTTCGTAGAATAAACTCCCAAGTTTTTTAACGTTCGAACGGTTACTAAAAATTGGGCGCAATAATATAACGTTTGAACATACAACAAAAACGTTCGAACGTTTTGTTTAAAAAATTTATGATTGAATGAATACACGCACGAGAGGCAGCAAATTCAGTTCTGCTGCTTCTCCCATGCACGCAATAGAGAGAGACATGAGAGAGAGTCTTCGTGGGTTAGAGAGAGAGAGATAGAGTGAGAGAGGGACGTGGGTTAGAGAGAGAGAGAGATAGAGTGAGAGAGTGCCAATTACAATATCCTAAGATATATAATAACAATTAAAACTATAATTTAGGAATAATAATCCGAGATCAATCATTATAGTAATTCACATAGGATAGCCCAGTCAATCCAAAATCATGCCAAAAACTTTGTTGCCTGTTGAAAAGTCTGAAGTTTTGATTCCATAACTATTAATTTTTAATTTTGTTTTATAAATTAATAATGTCACATTCGTATTGTGTTATATTTTTAAACTAGAGAGAGATAAAAGAATATATGAACAAGTTTCGTGTCTTGTACACCCCGGGAAATAATGATCTTGAATAAATGTCTGTCAAATTACTTGATTCTCAAAGTCTCTCTGGCCTTTAGAGTTGTCAAGGTCGGACAGTTTGTGACGGTTAAGTAATTAGACTAAAGTTTAGACATTTCTTCAAGATCATTTTTTCCCGTTGTGTATTAATAGCAAATTTGTTAACATAATATTCTATCTCTCTCTAGTTTAACAATATAACACTACTAGGATGTGACATTGTTAATTCAAACGAAATAGAGATATTGTTTGTAGTGTTTTTTGATAGATATATTGTGACATTGCATAAATAACCTTAGACTCATTTGGGAATTAGTGCACATTTATATGTCCACTAATTTCTAAATTGTCCAGAATGGACAGTTTAGGATTATATTATCTGTATTGCACATGTTCGTTACTCCTACTTTCCACGTTTAATGTGAAGTTTCGGTGTCTTCCTCTACTATTCTTCGGGTATACTGTTCGGAGGGTCACAATTCCTCTATTTGAACATGTATACATGGAGAACTATGGGGAGGTGCTGTCGAAATTTCTACTAACGTGGAAAGTAGTAGAATGATGAGATTTGTACAATATGGATAATATAATATCGAATGAGATATGACCAACTACCTTATCAAAAAAGTAAAGAGAATTGGAGCATACATGCATGTAAATTTTCTATGTACTTGTTATTAATAGATAGATGTTATTAGAAATGGACAAAAATTGGATGCATCTGGGCAATAGAGTTGGAAAGGATTACATACCCTATGCACGTGGAGTAAGAACCTTCATTGATTTTGCACGGGCCTCTGCTGATAGCTGTGGTTACATTAAGTGTCTATGTCGAGGGTGTAAAAATTTGTGTGCGATAGGGTTGGATGAAGTAGAAAGTCATATATTTGTGAATGGTATGGATCTGGGTAGACCCGATAGGTATTGCATGGTGAGCCATATGAACAGTTAGCAGATGTATTGGTTGATGATCACAATTATTTGAGGTACATGGATGATGATTATGAGCAGGATGGGATGGAGGAAATTTTGGGTGACATTGGAGCAGAGATGTTTATAGATGAAGTTGACGACAATGCCTCAAGTGGTGGAGGGACTTATTGTGAAAATTTCGCTTCAATGTGGGAAGATGCAAAGCGTGAGCTTTATCTAGGCTGTACAAAACATTCCAAAATGTCGTTTATTGTGCGATTGCTTCACATTAAGTCATTGTATGGGATGTTGACGAAAGCAATAAATATTGAATTGGACTTATTTAATGAGGTGCTTCCTGAAGGGTCTACATTGCCCAATAACTTTTATGAAGCGAAATAGTTGAGAAAGATGTTAGGATTTGAGTACAAGTCCATACATGCATGCAATAATGATTGTGTTTTGTTCTGGAAGGAGAATGAGGAGAAACAAGCATGTCCTGTATATGGAGAGTCAAGGTGGAAGGGTAAGAAGAACGTGCCGGTTAAGGTGTTGTGGTATTTTCTCTTGGGACCTAGGTTACAAAGACTATATATGTGTAAGAAAACAGGTCACGATATAAGGTGGCACGAGGATAAAAGGGTTAAGGATGACGCATATATGAGGCACCCTGCTGACTCACTTGCGTGAAAGTCTTTCGATAATCAATATCCAGAGTTTAGGATAGAAACTCGGAACGTGCGCCTGTGACTCACAACCGATGGATTCAACCATTTTGGAAATATGAGTACAAGTTATAACACTTGGCCCATAGTCTTGATTCTGTACAATCTTCCACCATGGAGGTGCATGAAGGCGCCCAACTTTTTGTTAACTTTACTTATCCCCGGCCCAAGATCACCTGGGAATGATATTGACGTATTCATGCAGCCGTTGATTGAAAAGCTGAAAGAGTTATTGGAAATAGGCGCTAGAACTTAGGATGCATCCACGTCGACATCTTTTCAGATGCATGCTGCATTAATGTGGACCATAAATGAATTTCTGGCATATGAAAATATTTCCGGTTGGAGTACGAAAAGGAAGTTAGCTTGTCTGACGTGTAATAAAGAAACTGCTGGTGAGTGGTTAAAATATTCTCAGAAGTTGTGTTTCATGGGGTCATCGACGTTATCTACCAGCAAATCATGCATGGAAAAGAGAATGTACTAAGTTTGATGGTAGAATAGAGGATAGAATTGCACCAAAAGAGTTGTCTAGGGAAGAGATAGTGGAACAACTGGTACATATTAGAGCGAACAATTTTGGCAAAGGTCGGGGAAAGAACAAGAGAAAACGAGGTGCAGCAGAATTGAATTGGACAAAGCGTAGTATTTTTTTTGACTTGCCGTATTCGTCGTCATGTATGTTGCGACATAGTTTGGATGTAATGCACATAGAGAAGAATATTTGTGATAATATACTGGGTATATTGATGAGTATTAACAAAAAAACGAAGGACACGATCAAGACGAGGAAAGATCTTGATAGAATGGGGATTAAACATAATCTACATTTATGGGTGGAAGGCAATAGGGAGGTCATGCCGCATGCATGTTTTACGATGAGGAGGGAAGAGAGAATGGACTTCTGCAAATGGTTGCAATGTGTGAAATTGCCAGATGGTTATGCTTCAAATATTGGTAGATGCGTGAGTCCTGATGACTGAAAAATCAATGGATTGAAAAGTCATGACTGTCACGTATTTTTGCAGAAGATATTACCTGTGAGAATTCGTGGGAAGCTGACATCTAATGTTCGTGTCGCCATATCTGAACTTTGTATGTTTTTTAAGGATTTGTGCGCTTGGTTAGTAAATCGAGATGTCTTGTAGAAATTGGAAGAAGACATTGCTACTATACTATGTAAATTTGAGCAGATCTTTCCACCATCATTTTTTGATGTCATGGTACATTTAGCAATACATGTACCGCGAGAGGTAATGTTGGGTGGACCGGTGCAGTTCTGTTGAATGTATCCAGTTGAAAGATATTTGGGTCGACTGAAGCACACTGTTGGGAATAAAGTCAGAACTGAGGGTTCAATAGCAGATGCCTATATACACGATGAATGGTTAACATTTTGCTCTCTATATCTTTGTGGTATTGAGACATGATTTAATCGTCAAGAGAGAAATGCTGATCTTGCTGCTTCGCTTCCTCGTGAGCTATCAGTGTTTTCGCAGAATGTACGACCCTTGGGTGTACAAACGGATTACAATTTAATTGATGGAGAGTTGGGTAAAGTTCGGTGGTATGTGTTAAATAATTGTCGAGAGATTGATTATTATCTTAGGTATGTCGTTCCATGCTTCGAATAATTCTAATGTTCTTCAAGTTTAACTATAACTGTTGTGCTCAAAATAAACTTCTTTTGCATTTATCTATAACAGTGAGCACATTGACAAACTTAGGACAGAAAGCGAAGAAAACATAGAGGCAAGATACGAGAAAGAATTTCTCGGATGGTTTGAAGAATGTGTATGAACTAAACTTATATATATGTTATATTTTGATACTTTTAACTATGGGTAATGAAATAATAAATATATACTATTTCAATTGTTAGATTTTGGAACAACGTACTTGTGATTCCGGATCAGTTTCTTTTGAATTATATGCATTGGCCCGTGGTCCCTCAAATAGAGTACTTTGATACACTGCATGCATGGTTCGAGATTATAGATTCCATACTCTAGACCTTGAATGTAATAGAAAGACTCAAAACTCTGGTGTGTTGGTCGAGGGGAGTCATGGAACAAATGATATTGACTATTATGATGTCATACGTGATATTATCGGATTGAAATATCTGGGTGGGTCTGTAACATATGTCTTAAATGTGATTGGTGGGATCTAAGCAGTGGTCGGGTTTCGATACATAGGAATAATCACTTTACGAGTGTCAATACTGCATCTAAATGGTACGAAGATGATCCATTCGTATTAGCATGTCAAGCTACCCAAGTATATTACTTGATTGATCTAATGAAAAGTGCTGATGAAGATAGTGGAGAGATAACTTGGCGAGTTGTACAAAAATTTGTCCCTCAAAATATATATGACGCAGGAACGAGTGCAGATTAGGGGAATAATGGAGGTAAATATGACACTCCGATTGTAGAGGCATACCAGGAAGATGGAGAGGGTATTAACTTGTTTGTTGACCTCGGTGCACTCGAGTTACTCCACTTGTGTAGAGATGATGTCCCACCCATCCATCTTGACCCGTCCGTATTAAATGATCATTCAATTCAAGTAAGTGAGGAGGAAGAAGAAGAAGAGTCAGAAGATGAAGACGAAGCAGAATCTGGCCAGGAGGTGGATAAGGAGGATGAAGAAGAGGTGCATGATGACGATGAAGATGTTATTGAGGGAGATTCTTAAAAAAGCATGGAAAATACATCTGAAGATGAAGAATAAAAGTACTAAATATTTTATTCATATAAGTGACTATAAAATATCTTGAATTTTCAATATTTCTTCTAATTAATTTTCTTTGATATTATTAATTATTTTCAAGAATGCCGCCAAAATGACAACGAAGAAATGTGCCTCTGTCAAGTCTAAGTCCCGAAGCCATTGAGGACTCCCCACTCGAGGAATCCACTCCTGAAGATCAAGTTAACATGCAAGAGAACAACAGCCAGTCCATGCCTACTAGTAAGGAAATATTGTTGTTGATAATTAATTATATAGTTAATACTTTTGTCTCAATAACTATATAATTATAATTATACTATCTATTATCATGTAATTGATACATTTGCACATCGCGGTCGTGGCTATACACGTGGCATCTCTCTTGAGAAAAATAAAAGACACGGAAAACTCAAGATCACAATTTCTGATAATTTCATTGGAGTGGATGATAGTGCAGCAGCGCTTTCCTCTTATATTGGCACAGTAGTTCGAGCTTATGCTCCATTTTATGTGCGCTCATGGCGAGATGTTCCGAATGAGATTAAGGAGCACATTCGAAGTTGTGTGTTGGTGAGTTTATTTTGAGAGTACATTTTTTTCACCTAGATTAATATATCATATTTTGACCTGATTCACTTGTTAGGATGAATTCAATCTCGACTTTGGCCGTAGCTAGGATTTGAGAACTGTGAATGAGTTGATGGCTACACTATTCTAACGTCATAAGGGACGATGTCATGACCACTTCAAGAAGTTTGAGACGTTGGAAGAGGTTGCGCAGTCTCCTTTCCAGCAGATGAAATTAGATGATTGGAGAAAGTGTTGTGATCTTTCGCATCTCCAGATTATCAGGTATTTTACATTTACATCTTTTAATTATTTACATTCATATTCGTTCTATATATTATATGTATACATATTACAATTAACATTCTTAATATATTTTGTAGCACTTGAGTTCTACAAATGCACAGAATAGATCCACTCTGACTGTCCACCATCGTGCCGGTTCAAGGTCATTCTACCATCTTGCTGAAAAAATGACAATAAAAAAATTATAAAATTCATTTATTTTTCTGATATTCTTTTATTTAAGTACTAATACTATCTTTTTAAACTTGCTAATGTCGCTTTGTTAGAAACGTGATGATCCTGAAAACTTTTTCCTCATTTTTGTCTATGCTGCTGCTCACACTAATGAGCATAGTGAGTGGATGGATCCTACTGCAGATAATTATGTAAGCAATGTTAATTTTGTTAAATAAATTATGTAGCATGTGAATAATTTTTTTTATTTATATTTCTTTTAATATGTTACTTATTAACGATCATTACCTTTCAAATTGCAGGAAAAAATTATAGGGATGCAGTCAGCTTCTAGGGAATCCTCTCCTAGTGACGTAGACATATTCACGCAAGTGTTTAGGCCGCAGTCTAGTATGGCAAGAGGTTTGAGACGATCTATCAAGCATAGATGTTTATCCTCCTCAACCTCATCGACTTCACAAATTAATAATCTTACCAAAGATTTAGAAGCTACACGGCGTGAGAATGAGTAAATGAGGTCGAGACAGCAAGAGTTAAAGTCTCTCTTAGAACGACAGTCTCATTTAAAGACGCGTTTGCAGGACCAACAGAGAGACCAAGAGGAAAGAATACGCAGTGAAGTACAAGAGTAAGTGCAACGGAGAGATGATGGTGCAAATGGAGCGTGTTATGTCGTAGCAACAGAAACCCAGTGGGTGAGGAAAAAAGAAGAAATAAATTTTATCAGTAGTGGTCACTAGTTTTCATATCTAATTTTAAAATTTTATACGACATTGTTATTTGTTAATTGATGTTATGTAATATGATATAATTGGCTTTTAAATTTTATGAAATTAGTATTTCTGATCTGTAATTTCGAATGTAAAGTAAAAACGTTCGAACATTTGTTTCCATTCGAACCAACGTTCGAACGTGAATACATAAAATTGTATAGTAACATTCGAACGTAGTCATATACATTCGAACGTACTGACCCTCAAACGAACAAAACGTTCGAACGAATAAAATATTAACGTTTGAACAAACCTCCAAACGTACCACTTGCGTTCGAACACTCCTTCGTTTACATTCGAAATAATGTCCGAACATTAAACCCGTAACGTTTGAATATTGGTCCATTAACGTTCGAACGGATATTCAAACGTTTATTATAATTTACGTTTGGACACATAAATGTTCGAACGTAAATATGATACGTTTGAACTATAATCAACGAACGTCAACTTATCTCGTTCGAATGCCAATCTGTCGGGTTGTCGTTCGAACGTTCAATTGGACGTTTGAACGTTACTTTCTGTAACGGTTCTCAACCATCACAAAAAAAGGGAACGTTCGAACGTTTAACCAAACGGAACACCTCCAACTATCACTAAAAATATTTTTAGTGACGGTTCAACAGTAAACCGTCACCAATTATTTTCTGTGACGCTCATTAGGTGACGTGGTGATGGTTTCAAACAGTCAACAAATATCTTTAGTGACGTTTTGACAATTTTTTGTGACGGTTTCCTCTGTCACCAAAGACAAATTGTGTTGTAGTGATCAGCTTGCCCATCCCATTAGCCAATAAGTTGTATTCTTCTACTCTCTTCTCAGTAATTGGATGGCCATAAAAGTATGTGAGCATCCATGGAGGTTTTGGGGGGATGTTGTTAACCCAACAATTAATATGTCTTTGTGAGTAACTGTGGACTTTGTTCACATAAAAATATATCTGCAAGTGCATAGAATCATAACAAGTAGTAAAGGGTTTTAAAGAAAACGGATATCGAATCCACAGAGAATAATTATGCTATTGAGTATTGAATTTGACTAAATTAATTACTATTTGAAAAACCAAAATTTGAAGAATGATTTATCTAAATTAAATTGAAGACAAAAGCAATAAAATTAAGATTTTAAAGATAATAAGAATATATCTAGAGCATTTGACTTCACCTAGCAAATCTCACACAGTTTATTCTTCCTTGTTATAGAATCCCAAGTTGATGAAAAAAATCCCTTAGCTATTCAATATTTTATCTCAAACAATATCAAGAATATTTCAAACTAATAACTCCATATCTCTATGTGATTTTAACTAATTGGAGACTCATTAAGTTCTTTGAGTTTTTCTTGAAAATCACACTAGTCGCGGTATCTTTGCTTTCGCTCAACTAATGGTGTTTAATCCTAGAGCTTTAATCACAAATCACTTCTCGGTCTCATTGCAATCCAAAAGATCGAACAATAGTTAGCCAGAAAATTATAAGCATTAAAAACAAGGAATAAACACTCAATCATGGAAATATTAAAAATAAAATAACTTGAAATATAAACTGTGTGTTCAAGGCTAGGCTACATCAAAACTCTAGAAAATAGAATTAGTTCATAAAGGAATTGAAAAGAAAAAGAATAAATCGGTGTTCTTCGTTGAAGTCGGTTGATGAAGCATGCGACTCTCGCCTCTGCCCTCCAATTCCGCCTTCTCGAAAGAACACTTCAAGAATAAATTCTTGAACTCAAACTCCAACTCAAAATCTAAAACATAAAAACTCACGACTCCGATTCAGAACTCCCTCTATTCTTCCCACAAAATGGGATTAAATAGATGTCAAAATTCAAATATGGAAACAAGATAACTGCGGCTAAAATCTCGCCTAAAGATCTAGAAAAGAATTTCTAGAAATAGATGTTAACATAAAAGGAAATTATCCCAAGAGTATCAGAATATCTAAAATGGAAGATTCAATGATATGCGACTTGAATTGCGGAGTTCAGGAGGATTTGGTCGCCAATAGATTGAGTGCGGAGCTTGGAAGGGTCCCACTGGGTAGATGCAGTGTGTGTTGAATATAACTGGCGTGAAAGTCACAAATGAACGGGCGTGGAGGTCACAAAGACCACATCTCTCCTCGCCTACAGAGTGGAAAGACTCCCGACCAGGATGAAAGACTCCTCTCGCCTTTTCTAGTTGTTGCCCACGATGTCGTTTAGGTTGGTTTTTTAAGTTGGTCGTTTATACTAGTCGCTCAATCTAACCACCTAGAGCCTTGTTGCCAACTCTTCATGCCTTCTGGTCGCGAGTCTCCTTGCCTACCGAGAGGTAAGTCTTCTCGCCTTTGGGTGAGAGAAATCTCTTTGCTGCCCATGGGACAAGGCTCCTCCCCCAAATCTCATCGGCTCTCTTCAAATCTCGTTGCTTCTCATCAGTCTAGATCCGTAGTCTCTTCTTTTGTACCAAAATGCTCTCCTTTTACACTAAATCTTCTCGTTCCTTCAAATTCAAGAAAATAAATAAAAATATATAGAAATAAAATAAAATCAATAGTATTAAAGGGAAAATGACACTTTTCATAAATAAAAGAGTGATAAAAATCACATAAAAATAACACTTATCAAATACCCCCAAACTTAAGGTTTGCTCGCCCTTGAGCAAAGAAGAAAAAAAGACAATTAAAACAAGCATTTGTTTGGTTCATAAAATTTATTGCCTCAAAGATTACCTAAACTCTATAATTCAAAAGAATCATTCAAGATCAATCAAGTCTAAAAGTTAATTCAAAACTCAATTTCACTCCATTATGCATCCCCATATTCATGCATACCCATCATTCTCACTTCATCATTAGCTCCCCAGATAGTTTTATGCAAACAAGTAAATCAGTAATGGATCTCTAAAAACTCCATACGCTTACTTTTCAAATCACTCTCCACTAATGTAGAACAAAAACTATCACCAGGATCAATAGGTCTTTATTAAGCTTGTAATATCAGGCTAGGATGAGGGCTACAAAGAAAATGTAGGATTCAAACAAAGCAAGAGAACTTAAGTTTGAACACTAACAGAATAAATAGAGCATTCTCACTTTTAACACAAACATCTCTTCTCAATCTTTGTAAATCTCTCAACATGCTTCTCTTTATTGCACTTTCAAGTATCTCTCTCTTTACCCCTCTATTCGGTAGGTCAGACATTTTCTTTTCTTTTTTATTTTTATTTTTCTTTTTATTTTTTTGTGATGAAATATTTCATACTTTTTCGACTGCCTTTTGTAGATGACTCTCGTCGGCCTTTTCTTGTTGGCCACACAGTAGACGAGTTGACTCTTCACACCCCTAAACTTATGATTTTGATAATATTGCTATACTTAACTTTACTTGTAGACCTTCTACCTCTCTTGCCTTTCATGCTCTTGTGAGTCTGTGACTTTGTGTAAATTTAGTTCTCTTGAAAGGTAAGGAAATCAGTGTTTAAGTTCAAATAGGGTAGAGAATATGAGGTTTACAATAAAGAAAACTATAAGGCCAAAATATATTTCAATAAAGCTCAATGGGGTGACTAGAGATAAAGATAATAAACATGTAAGCTTAAAAGACTCAATCGGTCCAGAGAATGCCTTAATCATTTCCCCAGTAATATTCAGTCTAGGATTTCGCCTCGAGTGTAATCAAACAAGTTCTAGAATAAGTTGAGACCATATAAATTCACAAAATTCACATAAAATTTCTCTAGGTAATCAAAATAATTAATGATCATAAGAGGCATTTATTAAACATAGGAAATATCAAATTAAGTAATATCAAGTAAAGAATTAACAACTAGACTTAAGCAATGAGAATTCTTCCTAAAAATTATAATCAATTTCAATCATATTCTTATCATAGGCTTTTTTTATTGAGTAATGCTATACACGACACTCTCATTGTATTTTGATCATACTAAGTGATATGTGACAAATTCATCATCATTAGATGATAAAGAAGCATGCAATAATTGATCATTTAATGGTGATAAATGTATCACATCATATTTAATGGGATGGTAGTATGGTGTATAGGATTTTCCTTTTTTATTCATCAAATCATACTGTTTTTATCATTATTATTATTATTATTATTATTATTATTATTATTATTATTATTATTATTATTATTATTTAAATAAATAAAATAATATCATTTCCCCCAAAACTTAAATATCACATTGTCAATGGGAAAAAAGGAAGAAAAACTAGAGTAAAGAATGAGAGAAGGTAAGAGATGCTTCCATTATGGTTTCCAGTTCTGCCAATTGAATATTTTTCTTGAAGGTGCAGCCGTGTACTCCTTGGAGATCTCCTCACCTCTTTATTCCTGCAAGATGAAAGAAAATGAATAATATGATGCAAAAATAAAAATTAATAAAATAAAATAAAATAAATAATAATAAAAAACTCGGGTTGCCTCCCAAAAGTGCTTTATTTAAAGTCTATAGCTAGACATTGTCCTCTCATCATTTATTATTGGTGAGATCGATGGAACACTTTTCCAAGTTAAATTCTCCATCCATATAGGGTTTTTATCTCTGTCCATTTACTTTAAATGTGCCTTTTGTCTCGTGATGGACTTCAACCGCCCCATAGAGAAAGATACAAGTTACCACATATGGTCCCAACCATCGAGAGTGCAACCTTTACGGGAAGAGTCAAAGTCTTGAGTTAAATAATAGAACTTTATGCCTAACTTCGAATTCCCTTATCAAAATATGCTTATCGTCCCATCTTTTCATTTGATCTTTGTAAATCCAAGCATTATCATAAGCATTATTACGGAACTCATCCATCTCGTTGATCTGCAATATTCTCTTCTCGCCAGCCGCTTATAAATCAAAGTCCAGTGTTCTTGTCTCCCAATAGGCTCTGTGTTCTGGCTCCACGGGTAGATGGCATACTTTTCCATAAACGAGCCGATAAGGTGACATCTCGATTGATGTTTTGAATGTTGTCCGATAGGCCCATAGCGCATCATCTAACCTTCGCGCCCAGTCTGTCCGAGAGACACTCACGGTCTTCTCCAGTATGCGCTTCAGCTCTCGATTAGACACCTCGACCTGACCGTTTGTTTGAGGATGATATGGTGTCACCACGTGATTGGTAACTCAATACTTAGTCAGTAGCGCTTCAAATTGGCAATTGCAAAAATACTTCCCACCATCACTGATTATGGCCCTCAGAGTAATAAATCGGGAAAAGATGTTCTTCCACAGGAAATTCACTATGACCCTCGCTTCATTGGTTGGCAAGGCGACCACTTCCACCCATTTGGAGACATAATTTACAGCAACTAAAATAAATTTGTTATAATACGAGGATGGAAAAGGACCCATGAAATCTATACCCCAAACATCAAATAATTCAATAACTAAAATATTATTTAAAGGCATCTCATGTTTCCTAGAAATGTTGCCAACCCTTTGACAATGATCACATAAACTAACAAAATTAAAAGAGTCTTTGAAAATAGTCAGCCAATAAAAGCCGCCTTGTAAAACTTTCGCTGCTGTTTTTGCTCCACCAAAGTCGCCGCCTGCTTCGAATGAGTGGCAATGCTTGAGTATGCTATCCATCTCTTCCTCGGGCACACATTTCCTGATTATTTGGTCCATGTAGTGCCAGTATAGAAAAGGTTCCTCTCAAAAATAATATCTCAAGACAGAGAATAACTTATTCTTTTGTTGATATGTCATCTCGGCTGGTAGAATTCTGGACACCAAATAATTTACCATGTCGGCATACCATGGAACAACTTGTATAGCCATTAATTACTTGTCCGGGAAAGTCTCATTAATTGGAAAATTCTCCTCGCCAGCCGCCTCTTTAAGCTCAAGGCGAGATAAGTGGTCAGCCACTACATTTTCGGTACCTTTCTTATCTCTTATTTTCAAATCGAACTCTTGTAGTAGCAAAATGTATCTTAACAGTCTCGGTTTGGCATCCCTCTTCGACAGCAAGTATTTAAGAGCTGAGTGATCGGTGTAGACGACCACCTTCAAACCTATCAAATAAGAACGAAATTTATCAAAGGCACACACAACTACTAACAATTCTTTTTCAGTAGTAGCATAATTAAGTTGGGCTCCTGTTAAGGTCTGACTTGCATAATAAATAACATGAAAAATTTTATCTTTTCTCTGCCCCAAAATAGCCCCTATAGCATAATCGCTAGTATCACACATTAATTCAGAAGGTAAATTCCATTCCGGTGATACAATGATAGGTGCTGAAATTAATTTCCTTTTCAATGTTTCAAAAGCATGCAAGCATTTATCAAAAAATTTAAACCAAGTATCTTTAATCAACAGAGTGCAGAGAGGTTTAGTAATTTGGAAAAAGTCCATTATAAACCGACGATAGAACCCGGCGTGACCCAAGAAGCTCCTCACGCCCTTCACATTGGTCGGTGGTGGGAGTTTGTCAATAACTCCTATCTTTACTCGGTCGACCTTAATTCCCTTGAAAGAAATGCGGTGGCCGAGCACTATTCCCTCCCTGACCATAAAGTGGCATTTTTCTCAATTTAAAACATGATTTGTTTCCTTGCATCTCTGCAAAACCAAAAATAAATTAGATAAGCAGTTATCAAAAGAGTGATAAAAAACCAAGAAGTCATCCATGAATACTTCTAAAACATTTTCCAACATGTCCGAGAAGATAAACATCATGCATTTTTGAAAAGTGGCTGGCACATTCAAAGACCAAAAGGCATATGCTTATATGCAAAAGTGCCGTAAGGACAGGTGAAAGTGGTCTTCTCTTGATCCTCAGGTGCAATGACTATTTTATTGTAACTGGAATATCCATCTAGAAACAAACTAAAATTTCTCAATTCCACATAAATCTCGTTGTTTTAAACCAACTACCTCAATATAATTAAAGTAAGATACCACAAAGCCTCAAAATAAACGTCAACCTTTAATAACATCAAATCAACAGAGCAAAACAAACCAACTAAATAAAGTCTCCAATTCAAAGTACCCTCTTTGTACTTAATCTACTATACTCACATAGTCCTACACATGCTTTCTACTCTTGATCATCAGCTAAAACAATTAAAATATCTGAAAATATTGTGGAGATAAGGGGTGAGTTATCAACAATTCAGTAAGCAAATAATATATACTAGTATGTAAACATGAGCATTTTCAGAGAGTTCAGAATGTAGAACCAAAAAATTTCAGTTTCAATATGCAAATCTCAAAACGTATTATCAGAAAATCAGAGCGACATTTCAAACTGTTCATATTCACAAATCAATTGTTCATATTCAAAGACCTTTTGGCATAACATGAATGAACATCTTCATCTTATCATATTGTATCGTATCATATCATATCATATCACTATATCATATCATATAACATGTTTAACCTCTGTAGTAGGGTTATGCTATCCACGGTGGCCAAACCATGCAGTATCAGAATGTGAAACTTTCTCTTATTCATTCTCGGAGCCCCGAGTGTGCACACAGGAAAGAACACGCAAAAAAACTACTTTGTTTTCAAAATGGGTGCACTCATATCAGAGATGTTGGTACCAACCATATAACAAAATCAGAATCATCATATTAGAAACAGAATTAGAACAGAATCAGAAAGTCATGCAAAAGATTTTTCAGATGCATATCATAGCAAACAGAGTGCTGAACACATTCATATCATTTTCACATATTCAAAACAGATTCAAAACATCTTCATATAATATGTACAAAACTCTCATATTTCATATTCGATCTTTTGCACATTTCGGAAACAACATGTCAAAATATTGTTAATGTTTACACTAGTCATGCCAGAAAACATTTTCTCTTTTATACAAATTTCATGAGTAATGCAAAATATATAACTGATGTTGTTTTCACATTTCTTTTCAAAACATATCATGCACATCATTTTCATAAATCAACCTCAATTCATTTTCTTTTTATGCAAAATCTAGCATAGAAACTCCGCTTACTCCAACTTTTTAACTTCTCTGAATTTCCTCACAACAGTGTCAAGCAAGTAACAATTGTCACCTATAAATATGCACAAAATTTGGAATTAAGCACATACTTTGCAAATTAAAAACCTAAAATACTTAAAACCTCATATATCCTAAACCTAAAATTCTCTTATCCTAAAATATGCTCGCTCCCAAAATATTTTAATTTTCACATATCTTCTCTAAACCATCACATGATTAAACTCTAATATATATATATATATATATATATATATATAAATATTTAACATCTAAAACCTCGGATTTACTTATTCTACCAAGGATCAAGGATTAAAAGTAAACCCATGATTACCCGAAACACTTAACAAATGAAATCTAATTCCACCTATTCCTAAGCCTAACACATAATTTCTCCAAATAATACACATTTAAACCCAACAATATCTCCTCATCCCAACATCCATTTTTCTCTTGATTTTAAGGTAAAAGTAAAATCATCGACCTTAAAAAGTTTATGCAAGCTTGCATGTCCCTTGTGGTTAAACCCATAACCCAAAAAATTCATGCAACGTAACCCATACATGTAAGTGTTAATCTTAAGCTTAGCCTTGACCCATTAGCATAAAACTACATTGGAGGGAGAGAGGGAGGGAGAGAGAGAGAGAGAGAGAGAGAGAGAGAGAGAGAGAGAGAGAGAGAGGAAATTACCGAGAGGGGTGGCTTGTCTTAGACTGGATGGTACTAGGCTGTCCGTGGAGGTTGTGCCGAGTGTGGTTTTTCCCTGTGAGCCAGAGCAACCGAGTCTCCATCAATGTGGGTCTTCGATGCTGTTGGCTAACAGTGGTTGTCGTGGTTTAGTGGTGGTGTGGGCTTGGAGCAACAGCGGGATGAGGAAGTTCTGGGTAGTCGCTTGTCATGGGAAAGAAACTGTTTACGATGGTGTTTATGACAGGCGGCAAGTGCATGATTTGTTTTAGGTCATATAAAACAGAGGCTTTGGTGGCTCAAGGTTCATGCGCTAGGGAAGGCTAGAGCTTTCTCTGGCATTTGATTTGGCTCGAAAGGTGGTGGTGTTTGAGTCTGTTATGGATACCTGCTGCAGGCAGTGGAGAGGGACTAGAAGCAGGCATACCCGCACAGGTTGGAGTGACGCTGTGAAGCTACTGGGTGATGCAGAATAGTGGGTCGTGGGAGCCTCGTTTTTCGTGAGAAAGGGCTTTCATGGATTGGCCGTGTAGTGGTGGTTTTTCTTAGATGAGCATCACTTTGTGATGTCTCGGGCTGTTGGTGGTTTCCATGTTGTTTACAACGAGATGAGTCTCTCTCTCGAGAGGTTAAACAACGAGGTTGATTTCCAAGTGAATAATGTGGGAGAAATGGTGAGAAGAGAGAGTTCGTGGGGGAATGGGGAGAGACGGTGAGAAGAAAAATGACGGGGATGAGAGAAATATGGGGAGGAGAAAAATTGAGAAACCGTTGGGGGGAGGAGAGAGAAATAGCAAATAAATTAACTTATCAAATGACATCGTTTAAAATGGGCTCCTCTGTGGTTCTGGGTGTTACGCCAGCAATGAATTTCCCCACACACCACATGTAGCAGAAGAGGTGGCTCACAACCATGTCCCATATTGCATATTAGAATTGGATGAAGAGGTGGTGGAAGCAGATTTGTTCAAGAACCCAGGATTTCCATGTAATATAACTCCACAAGAGAAACAAAACCTTGGCAACCTTTCATATTGGAAAGGCACAACAACATGATGATCTTTTAAGGACAACATAGTTCCTCTTGCAAGTGGTGTTGAAATATCAACTTCTACAAGAATCCGCAAGTACTTTCTCCAGCCATTGCCATCTTCATCTACCTCCACATGTATGACTTTCCCAATCATTCTACCAATTTGAGATCCAACTGTGTGGTTCATACACCCAAAAGACAAGTTATGTAATTGAACCCATAGGTAAGAGTGGCTGAACTAACTCACTCAAGGGAGTAAGACCATCAAAAGACTTAAGACAAATTAAGTTCTGGTCAAATAGCCGAGGTTGGCCCTCCCATACTCTTTGATGGTCTTGCTCAGTACTGAATTAAAAAATGAACAGATTCACCCCCACTTCTATAATGCGTACTGCATTCACAAATTTCCATACTTTAAGCATAGTTATTCTAAAGGCCTATCAATTAATCTTCCTTTCAACCATCATCTTCCCCACAAGATAGAATTGGCTTTTTGAGAGAGTTTGTTCAACATCAATTTCAACCACTACTACACCCTTCTTTTCTATGTCCGTAAGACTTAGTATATTCCACAGCATGATAATATCCTCAGCCATTATTAGGGGTGGCAATATGTTATACGACCCGTTGACCTAACACGAATATGACACGAAATTAGCGGGTTTGGGTTTGATGTTAATGGGTTTGGGTCAAAACGGGTTGACTTGTTAAGACACGATTCATTAACAGGTCACTAACGAGTCAACTTGCTTAACCCGTTAGTGACCCATTTAGACCCGTTAAAGATTTTACTCAAAATAACAATTGTATCATTTTTAACCTTAAAAAAAAAAAAACCTTAAACCTATTTCGTATTTTTATCTCTCTCTCTCTCTCTCTCTCTCTCTCTCCGTTCTCAGTTGAGTCGATTGTAATTTTGGTGCTTTTATTGTTTAGATTGTAATTTTAGACTTATGTAGTTAGTTTTATATTTTTGGGAGATATTGTAATTTTAGATTTTATGTGAAATTATGTTAATCAAGTCAAATGGATTATTTGGGTCAATTAAATCCATTTATATAAACGGGTCAAAACGGGTCGTGTCATGTCAACCCATTATTTTAATGGGTCGTGTTAAGATTTGAAAATCTGACTAGTTAAATTTAATGGGTCTTGTTCGGGTTGACCCAAATCGTATAATATACACAACACGAACACGAACCGTTAATACGATTTGCTACCCTAGCCATTATGACATCCAATACAATCCATAAAACAAAACTAAAGTTCTTTGAAAATTCTTAAAACACTCTTGCCAATGTTAAGAAACAAACAGTGCCTCCCACTCAAGAGTGAAGCCATAAAACTTCCTCCTCAAGAACCCCGTGCAAAGCCTTGAGAGAAAACTCTTATGTTGTAATCACTTCCTTAATCGCCAGACTGACTAACCCTTTTGTAGTAGCACTTCAAAATGATTATTTTTTTTAATGGTTAAGGATGTTTAAAAAATGCTTAAAAGGAAAAAAAAATTTTTGCACTAGTGTGCACATAAGGTTTGCGCCTTAACATTGTCCTTATTAATTTTGTCCACCTTATGTAACACATCAAAAATTCATTTTTTATTTTATTTTAAAATATACTTAAATTAAAGTAAAAACACTATATTTTCTTAATCTTAAAAGACTCACATAAAAAAAGGAAAAAAGAATTCAAAGTTGAAAATATAAAAGGCATGGTGTGGAGGTCTCCCTCCTTTCCAAGCCACTCTGTGGTGGCCAAATTACGTGGGTTTAGGTGCCATAGGGTGGTCGGCCGCCATATGGCTACCTTTGTTTTGGCTCCCACACCTTAACAATCGAACTCACATGGTTTCACTTCTAATAGCCTAAAAAAAGGCCACCACACCATGGTCATTTGTTGCATGGTTGACAGTGTGGTGGTTGAGACTTAGGCTACCATGGGATGATCGATGTGGACCATGTCTATGATGGCCACAAGACATGGCCCACCATTGGGTTGTCGGACTCAACCCCCAATAATAGTATGGCAAGGAGGGATTGTTTGCATTTATTTTTCTCTCTTCTTTTAGTTTTTTTTAATTATTATGTATTTAAATAAAAACATAATTTTCAATGTGATAGGCGTAATAAAGCAAGGGCGTCCTTAATGGGTGTGCCCCTGCTGCTTCCCATATTGGGATGCCAGGCATAACGCCTGGCATTACTCCAGGCTTTATGCCTGGAGTTAGGGGGAGTAATGAAGGCTGGCCTTTAAAGCCAATCAACTATTACAATACGAGGATTAATTTAAGTCCTCCATTTATGAGATGTACACATTTTTTAGTGTTTATGAGTATTCTCTCAAAATTTGGATTCTCTGTGAAAACCCTCTTAAGCTGTGGGCATTTTGAGTATGTCTTTAGATTTATCTACGTAGCACACTCACAAACCGGGTGGAGATGAACTTGAATTGAATGAAGATTTGAACACTGGATTCACTCGTGGAACTAATATAGAGATTGGTCTTGAGGTATTCCTTCTGTGGTGTATGTTTCCATGAAATCTAACATTGGCATTAGAGATTTGATCAGTTGTTCCTAGTGATATAATACGCATATTGTTTTTCTCTTGCGTTTATATATTTGATCATGTATGTATTTTTAGTTAACTCTTTGTTTATATAAACATGTTTGAGATTTTGTTTGATATGCCATGATCTATTATAGTCCGTGATATATATCTCTGTTTACATGAACCTTGCACCATTGAAAGATATATCTGATTATGTGAGTCTATTTTTGCATTGCTGATATGCATCTATTAATTTAAGATATTGTATTGTATATTCTGGATCAATCTATTTGTTTAATAAAAAAATGAGAGGGAGGAACATGAACAGACTCACCATGGTGTTGCCCACTGAGGTGCCTCGCACGGTGCTGCACACTCCGTGAGTTCTGCCTACACAGTGGTGACTACTCGCACCGCAAGTTCAACTCACATAATGAGTTCAGCACACTGTAACGTAGCACTATGGTGGTCCTTTGCTCACCGTGGTGAATCTGCAGGTGTTGCATGCCGTGATACTGCACACACCAGTGATGCTGAGCACACCAGTGAGTGCTCCTCCAGCCTAGAGCAACGCCGAGATGCGACGGTTCACAATGATGGTGGCAATGGTGCTTTTGTGCTTTTTTTTATACAATGGTACTCTTCACATGAACAATACCCTAATTCTAAGGTAGAAGTTAACTTTAGTCATGTGTTCAAAATAGGCCTAGGCTTATTTTTAGGCCCAACCCGAGAAGTCTTTCTTAATGGGCTTAATTTTTTTGGGCAATTGGGCTTTTTCTTTTCTCTAGGGCTTGCGTCCATTTTATTTTCTGGCCCAGCCCATGATGTATAGTTGTGTTAAGATATGAAAAACAAGTGTCATTCATGAGTTTTGAACCCATGACCTAATAGGATCCAAGGGATAGATGCATCACTGGGCTTCTACTTTCCTTGGTGATAGGTGGGGCACTTTATTTATTTACTAATTGTGCCGAAAAAAAATGAAAAAAAAAATCTGTTTTTCATTTTTTTTTTTTGCATAATTATTTCTTCATACATATAATTAATGAAATTATTTTATCACTGAATTTTTTAGGCTATTTATTTGTTTTGGCCTACAAATATTTTTTTAGAAGTGCTAAATGGTGGAAGTATGGTTGAAATTAAATTGTATTTTAGTCTCCCATACAATTTAAACTTGTGCAAAAATTAAGTTGGAAGTTAATAATTAGGCATTGTGGCACAAGAGATAAATATGAAGCCTGGCGAATTTTCGAACTTGCGACATGACTAAATTATTTTTCTCTTTAACTTAGATTGACACGGAAAATGGAGAGACTCTGATAAGTGTCATTTTTATGTGATTTTTATTACTCCTTTATTTATGAAAAGTGTCAGTTTTTCTTCAATTCAATTGATTTTATTTTATTTCTATATATTTTTCTTTATTTTCCTGGATTTGAAGGAATGAGCAGATTTAGTACGAAATGAGAACATTTTGGTACAAAAGAAGAGACTATGGATCCAGACCGAAGAAAGTGCGACCAGAATTTGCGACTAGAAGGGGCGACCAAAATTCGTGACCAGAATTGGCGACAAGAGTTAGGCGATAAGCGAGATATTTTACTTTCTGGGCAAGAAGACTTGGCGCAAGGCTCCAGGCTACTAGAATAGACAACCAGTCTAAACGACCAACTTAAGCGAGCAACCTAAACGACATCGTGAGCAACAACTATTAAAGGCGAGCAGCCTTACCGCTCGGTAGTTTGGCAAGAGGGTTCTACCATCCCGGTGTGGAGTCTTTCCTCTCGGTAGGCAAGGAGACCAACTATATTCAGTGCACACAGGCATCTACCCGGTGGGACCCTTACAAGTTCCGCAATCAATCTGCTAACCACCAAATCCTCTCGAACTCCATAAATCAAGCCACTTATTATTGAATCTTCAATTTTAGATAATTCTATTATTCTTGGGATAATTTCTTTTATGTTAGTTTTATCTTTAGAAACTGTTTTCCAGATCTTTAGGCTAGATTGTAGTCGCATTTATCTTGTTTCCGGATTTGAATTTTGACATCTATTTAATCTCGTCTTGTGAGATGAATAGAGGGGGGAGGAGAGTCTGAGTTTTAGATTTCAATAGTCCAGAGTTTATCATTTAAGTTTCTTTCAAGGAGGCAGATATGGAGGGCAGAGGCGAGAGCTGCATGCTTCATCAACCGACTCCAACAAAGAACACTAGTTTTATTCTTTTTGTTTTCAATTTCATTATGAACTAATTATATTTTCTAGAGCTTTGATGTAGTCTAGCATTGAACACACAATTTATATTCTAAGTTATTTTATTTTCAATATTTCCATGATTGAGTGTTTATTCCTTATTCTTAATGCTTGCAATCTTTTAACTAATTATTGTTCGATCTATTGAATCGCAATGAGACCGAGAGGTGATTTGTGATTAAAGCTCTAGGATTAAACATCATTAGTTGAGCGAAAGTAGAGATACCTTACCACGATTAGTGTGATTTTTAAGAAAAATCTAAAGAACTTAATGAGTTTACAATTAGTTAAATTCACATAGAGATATAGAGTTATTAATTGAAGATATTTTTAGTATTGTTCGAGAGAAAACATTGAATAGTTAATGGATTTTTATTTATCATCAAGTTGGGATAACTAGAATTCTATAATAAAAAAGAATAAATTGTGTAGGATTTGTTAGGTGAAATCAAACGCTCTAGATCTATTCTAATTATCTTTAAAATCTTAATTTTAATGTTATTTTCTTCTGTTTAATTTAGATAATCTATTTTTCAAATTTCGACTTTTCAAATAGTAATTAATTTAGTAAATTTCAGTACTCAATAGCATAATTATTCCATGTGGGTTCAACATCCGTTTTCTTTAAAACACTTTATTACTTATTACGATTCTGTGCACTTGCAAATATATTTTCAGCGCAACAGACTCCAGAAATAGCGTTTGGACTAAAATTTGTACAATGTTTGATATGGACATACGCTCTTTGAGAAAGTAGAGGTTTATAACTGGATCTAGATTTGGAAATCAGGCCATAACTGGATAACTGGATCCGGATTTTAAAAATCGGGTTGTTATCCACCCAGATAAATCCAAAAATAATCTGGATGGTAACTGGATTTAAACCCGGATATTTGGGTTTATCACCTGTTTTTGGATGTGAATCGGATATCCAGGTTTATAATACCTTTTTTTTTTTTTGGTTTTTTTTAAAAAAACTTTTAAAAATGTTTTTATAATTGCTTTTTTTTTAAAAAAATTCGGATATCATGTTTAATATCCAGAATTTAAAAAAAAATACATTATAAAGACTTTTTAAAAGGTTTTTTTTAAAAAAAAAAATCTTTTTAACAATTGAAAAGGCTTTTATTTTTATAGGCCTTTATGTTTTTTTTATACAAAATAAATAGTAATACACAACACACAATACATGCATACTACATAATACATTGTTGTTTACATCACAATGCAAAATATCAATTTACAAAGAACAAAATAAATAATAATACATCACAACTAATTAGACTAATACAATGCATAATACTACATTTTACATTATGTACTGAATCTTCTTCAAAATATGCAGATGAAGTATAACAATATATAAAATGAGCTTCAATTAAATAAGTCCACCTCCTCATCTATTCTCTTCCAGTATCTGTGAGACAGAGTCAAGTTCAAGAGCAAACATAAATGTTTTGCCATGTAAACAAATAAAACTAAAGCAATAAAAAGTCGAGATTTCTTACTCTTTTTTTTTTTAAAGAAGAGCCGAGGTACACCTGTCCATGAGTGACCCATTCCCAAATTTTATTAATAACCCTCACTTATGGCGGAGGAATACCGTGGTTACAAACCAACACCTGGTATTACAAAAATTTCGATCCCAAGTGTCAAACTTACTGGAAACATCAAGTCAAGGACGTACTAAGAAGGAAAACCAAGCAAAAACCATTCCTGTAAAGAAAAACCACCAAACAAACATTGTTAACACAAAAAATATAAAATCATAAAATCTTACCAAACCAACCTGAGGACATAAATGCCACATGAACATGACACTAACAGCAACGCAATGAAGGCAAACCTAGAATATCCAAACGGATTAAACCACGAAGCACCCTAGGCACATCCCTAAGAAATCTCCACTCAGAATTAAGACCCGACGCACCACTCCGAGCCAACCAATCCGCAGCTTTGTTTCCCTCCCTATAAACATGACGAACTACGCACACCATAGAATCCATAAGGGCCAACGTATCTTCCCAAAAATCTTCCAAGTACCACACCCTCACACCTTCTCCTATTCCACCACGAGATCACCACTTGAGAATCTAATTCAATTTCCACAAAATTATTCACCAGATCCTTACAGGCTTTGAGGCCCTGAAAAACAGCTAACAAATCCGCTCTATTGTTGGAACCAACTCCAATATAAGAATTAAAAGCATAAACCATATGACCTCGATCATTCCTAATGATACCGCCCACCCCTGAAGAACCTGGATTACCAAGACTACTCCCACCTGTATTCAACTTAAACCACCCTTGAGCTGGCTTTTGCCAAGCAACTAGCTTTAAGTACTTCCCCTCAGGGACCAACGCTGGAATATTCAATATCTGTAACACCTGTGAATCATGCCTAGAACATTTGCTAACCTTTTTCATATCTCGAACTAATAATCCCATCCATCTACTAATAGAAAGCCGAACCTAAATAATAGACTGAAACCTACCCTCCATACGTACAGTACATCTTCTACACCAAAGGTGCCAAATAATAATAGAAGGTAGAAGCCCCACTATTATCCCCAGTTGAGAATCAGAGGACGCACGTCGAAACCAAATTAGCACCGTCTCCCTCCAAGTAAAACCAATAGGAATACCAAAAATATATCCATAAAAATGCCATATTGTCGATGCAAACTCACCTTTAGGTAAAACATGATTTTGGTCTTCATAATTACCTTCATCACAACAATCACAATGAGAAACTATCTGGATCCCAATGCGCCGAAGACGATCATCTACGCTTAAGGCCATGTTCCACACTTTCCACATTAAAACCGAAATTTTAAGTGGAAGCAACTTATGCCACACCCAAGGATGCCACTCCATACTAGATCCTTGTACTCGAATGCAATCCCAAGCGGATTTGGTAGAAAAATTCCCACTCTCGTTCTTCATCCAGATCAAAACATCAGATCCTCCCTTACACCCTGCCAAAGCCTCAACAATTTCCTCCACATTATCCTGTCCAACCAACGTACTCAACAATTCCACATCCCAACTATTGGACAACTTGCACTCTTTAACTTTCAACATCGGATTACCCACTATCTGGAACTCATCAATTAAATGACCCCCATCTCTCCATTTATCATACCAAAATAAAATATTGCCATCTCTAACTCTCCACTTTGCATTATCAAGGACACTCAGAATACTTTTGACAATCATTTTCCAAAACCTCATTCCTTTTCTCATGTCAATGAGACACCAAGTTGAAGATCCCACATATTTTCCCTTAAAGAAACTAGCCCACAGGGACTCTCCTTTCAATAAATTCCATGCAAACCGCGTGTGCAAAGCTTTTTGTATATCCTCCAAATTCCACAAACCAATTCCACCCTCCTCTATTGGCTTACAAATACGCTCCCATGCCACCCACTTTTTTTTACTTTTACCATTAACCTCTCCCCAAAAAAATGTGCTCATCATTCGGTTTAATTCTTTAATAATAGAATGTGGAACCTGCAATACTGCAAATATATGTAAAGCCATACTAGAAAGCACATGATGAAGAAGAATCAAACGGCCACCCGCTGATAATAATTTCATTTTCCAACCACTGATTTTGTTCCAGACTTTGTTAATCATCTCCTCTAGATGCTCATGCTTAAGACGCCCCAATACTATCGGAACCCCAAGATATTTAAAAGGTAACGAGCCTTCCGAGAACCCTGTCAGCCTTTTAAGAGCTCTCTTTCCTACTAACGAAATTTTTGGAGAATAAAATATGGCTGTCTTTTCTTTACTAGGTTGTTGACCTGACCAATTTTCATACTTTTCAAACACCAATAACAATTCCCTCACCGATTTCTTTCCTCCATTCAGAAAAATTACAATGTCATCAGCGTACATAAGGTGAGAAATATGAGGAGTGCCTCTAGCTTGGGAAAATTTTCCAATCTTTTTTTCAATAAAGCTTTGTTTCAAAAGTCTAGAAAGCACTTCTTGAATAATAATAAAGAGATAAGGCGAAAGGGGATCCCCTTGGCGCAGACCCCACCTCCCTTGAAAGAAACCTTTCGTCGTTCCATTTAGAATCACAGAATACCACACATTCGAAATACAAGCATGAATTAGTTCACAAAAAGAAGGAGGGAAACCAAAACACCTCAATACCTCAATCAAAAAATTCCACTCCACCCGATCATATGCTTTTGCCATGTCAACTTTAATCATAATATTACCACCATGTGCCGTCCTCTTCAGTGAATGAACCATTTCCTGAGTAAGACTAATATTCTCAAATATACTCCTCCCAGGTATAAAAGCTCCTTGCTTTAGAGAAATCATTTTGGGAAGAAGACCTGTCATACGATTCACAATAATTTTCGAACAAATTTTATAGAATACTGAACAAAGGCTTATTGGCCTAAATTTATCAAACCCCGAAGGCACATCTACCTTCGGGATAAGCACAATGAAAGAAGCTGAATAAAATCTCGGAAAACTTTTAGATAGAAAAAATTATGAAATAGCTTCCAAGACCTCCAATTTTACCACCTCCCAGCAACTCATAAAAAAATCCGCACCAAAACCATCTGGCCCCGAAGAACTATTAATAGGAATAGACGATAGGGTCTCTTTCACTTCAACCAAAGAAGGGATCCCACAAAGCCGGGCACAATCCTCTTCATCAATAACCGACGATATCAAGCTTGTTAAATCTGGCACCTCCCTTGCCTGATTAGATCTTTATAGAAACTCAGAAAAATATTCAACGGCACCTAGGTGAATTTCTTCCGAGGAATTAAATTCCATCCCATTCGAAGTTCTCAGCTTATGAATTTTCCTGCGCCTTTTATTAGATAACCAAACATGAAAGAATTTTGAGTTCCTATCACCATCCATTCTCCACTTGATTTTAGCCATCTGAGCCAGTCTTATGTCCTCCCTTCGCCTCCAAGAAGACAACTCATTAGAACACCTCACTAGCTCCCTTTCAATATCATTATCCCAATCTCTTTGCAACAAATGCTTAAGACTCTCAACCTTTTCTTCAAGAATAGCAATCTGATTATTAGTTCTCCCAAACACCCTCTTGTTCCATTCACGTAACGCCAACTTAAGATTTTTAAGTTTGCTAGCTAATTTAAAAAGCCCCGTACCTGCTACAGATTCAGACCACACATTTTGTACAAAATTCATAAAATCCGGGTGCTCAACCCACATTTGCTGAAATCGAAATGGAGAGGGGCCATAAGTAAAAGGATCAGTTAAAAACTCTATAAACATAGGACAATGATCCGACGTTGTCCTTGGAAGATACAAGCAGTGAGCACTCGGGGATACAGTCAGGAAATTTGCATCAAGTAACACTCGATCCAACTTTGCCCAAGCTCTAGTTAATCCCTGCTGACCGTTGCACCATGTAAACTTTCCCCCTTGTGAATTTATTTCCATCAGCCCACCCTGATGAATCCATCTATTAAACTCATCCATTGCAACTCTTGTCCGTGGACGACCACCACACCTTTCCACATCCGACCGAATTATATTAAAATCTCCAGCAAACAAACAAGGCTCAACACCCATTCTATCTAAACTCAGCTCCTCCCAAAGCATCTGTCTCTCATATCTATTACACTTAGCATAAACAAAATTGCCCAAGAAAGGAATATCTCCATCGCTAATACGTAAAGACACATACTGCGAACTCGTGCGGACAACCTGCATGTCCACTTCATTTTTCCAAAAAACCCAGATTTTCCCACCATCATTCTCATTCGTTATTACCTTATCAAACTGCAACATCCGCATGAACACCTGAATTTTATCCACACTCTGAAACGGTTCCAGCATCACTGCCATCTTCGGCTTGTGTTTAATCCGCAGCTTTTGTAAACGGCCCTTGGAAGTACCTATTCCTCTTATATTCCAGACTAAGATTGATCCTGTCAATGAGTAAACTTTTGTGCTCTAGTGGTCACCCGCCTAGAACTCCTGATTTTCTCAAACTGTCGCTTCTGATATTTCCTCTTCACGACTTCATCTTCTGCGTCCGAATGGTATTCCTTCTCCTGCAAAAACACTTTCGCATTTTTCTCAGGTTCCGGATCAGACATCGATCCTTCTTCTAAGAATACCTCTTCCTCGTGAACATTATCATCCTCCCTTTCCTCTGAACTAGGACCTACTTCCCCCTCCCTCATGTCTGTTTCCAACTCTGCTTCCTTTAGCTGGGTAGAGCAGTCCATTCTTCCTTCAAAATTTACTGGATTCATTTCTTCCGTAGGATCCGCAATCTCAGGAATTTCCTCCTGATCCTTTTCCGGTTCCAACTCCTCAACAACTGGGATTGTAGTATTTTCCTTCGGCTCCTCCACAATCGGTTCATGTTGCCGAACCCACACCTTACCTCCTGCATTCTTTTTCCCAGCACGGCATGTCTTTGAATTATGACCCTGTATTTTGCACTTAGAACAGAATGCCGGCAGAGTTTCATAAAGGATTTCTTGCTTTCGGCTAGATCCCAGACCAGGCATCCCAATCCAAAAATGAGGTAAAGGTTACTTTGCAACGTCCATTTCCACACAAATACGGGCACCATCGGTGCGAGTAGCACAACGAGTGAAATTATCACGTCTAATAAATCTACCTATAGGGGCTGTAAGAATTTTAAGAAAAGACTCATGATAATAGTTAGGAGGCAAACCTGGAAGGACAATCCAAACCGATACAATAGAGGGTTCTTCTTCTTCTTTAAAATCTGGTGTCCAGTGAAATGGACGGTATGGAACCCCGTCTATATCGTTACCTTCACGTGACAGAGCCTTCATGCAGTCTTCTTCCGAAACCATTCTGATAAATACATTCCGAGGATGCCTCATATTAGAAACGACTGGAATGCCATCAAGATTCCAGCGCTTGAATGAAGGCCCTAATGGCATCCAAGGATGGTCGGTTCTGCAGAAATTTCAAGACAATAGAGTATCGAAAAGGTTCAGCAGATCGTTGGATTTCCTCCTTAGAAAACTGGAAGAAGATTTCACCATCCTTGGATTTCGGCACACGGTGCGCCACAGAAATTTCTGGAAGAGGCTGAGGGACCACCGATACGAGATCCACGAAGCTTCGAGTTCCGTTGTCAGCAGCAGCAGCCATAGCGAACTTGCGTCAAATTGAACCCACTGGTCAATCAACGAAC
The DNA here is from genome assembly GCA_961763995.1 of Juglans cinerea. NCBI lineage: Eukaryota > Viridiplantae > Streptophyta > Magnoliopsida > Fagales > Juglandaceae > Juglans > Juglans cinerea. The sequence continues at coordinate 41,390,047 of CAUIVZ010000001.1, read as the reverse complement.
GACGTTACAAGAAAAAACTTTCAAGGAGAAAGCCATTCTTGGAGCGTTCTTGGAGCGTCTTACAGTTGTCCTGAATTCAATCAAAAGCATACATAGCTCACAGAATCTAAGTCAACTGGATGGGTTCTAGCTGTACTCAGCTTTCTAGACCTCCCTCCCGTCTGGTACTGGTGACATGTTGGAGGGTAAGAATCCTAACATTATAATCATGTTTTCCAACTCTCTGAGGAACAAACTAGAACTTGATTAAAGGGATTTATTTACAAAAAAAAAAATGAAGTGCCAGCAAATATTTCATACAGCATGCAATGCTTACTGAATAATGATAAGATTTACCACTTCCCTTCTATTTTCAACAAGCATGTACAGATCACCCAGCTATCAATAGACTTTAGAGTCTTCTTATAAAATCATACCCGACGATCACAATACACAAAACATAATAGCCCCGGCCCGGTCCTTATCACAAACAAAGAATGTTTAAGTTGCTAAAGTTGAAGGAGAATGGTTACTTAAGAAGAAGAAAAAATGTAGAAATTAAGTTAAAATTGATAAATTAATAATAAAAAATCAAAATTAACAAATAAAAGTATTTACCTTCAATATCTTGAAAAACAAATTCGTGGCAATAGACCATATTTCTTGTAGTGGCTCCTCCACCTTCTAAACATTAATTGGTTTACTACCCAACCAATTTTGAGTGCAGATTAATACTTGTACAGTCTCCAGCGCTAATAAGCTTCGAAAGGGGTCTAATACATGTCCACCGGTGCTGAATGCGGACTTGGATGCAACATTTGAAATATGCATGACAAATACATGCATCACTTGCAATATTTGCAAGGATGGGATATCTAAACGAGTTCCTCTTCCGCAAAGTAAAAATCTCAAACTCGGGTGTTTTTGGTTCAATTACATCTGACAAATACATATCTACCTTCGAGCTAAATATCGAATTGTTTTGCTCTTCAAGATATTGCTCTAGAGCTGTATCAAAATCTCCATAGTCTAGGTCATCACCAATAATACTTGAGGAACTTCTATGGGCAACATTTTATCTTCCACTACCTAGCCCATGAAACTTATGTCATTGCTCAATTAAACAATTCATGAGAAATCTCACTTTGGCCTCAATTCTATCTCCTCATTCATCCCCTTCGCACATTTTCAACCAATGTGCCAATGCTATAATCTTATATCGAGGGTTAAGGATAAAAACTACATAAACAATCATGTTCATCCTATTTGTGTTCTCCCAATATTTATCAAACTTAAGCTTCATATTAGACGCCATGCTTATCAACACAACATCCTCACTCGGATACATCTTGTTCAAAGTGTGCTCAATTGTACAAAGTTGTTGAAATAGCATATTTGAGGTCACGTACAATGAGCCGGCGATTTTCAAGTTGGCATCATATAAAATATTTAGAAACTTAATAAAAATTCTAGCCCTTTGTCAATCCTCATACGGAGGTGCCAAAAGTTGTGCATCCTTCATTCACATTAGTACAAAAGCTTTTTCGTATTTTTCAACAACACTCAACATTAGATATGTGGAGTTCCATCTAGTAGGAACATCTAGACACACCATTTTTTCACACTCAATATTCAACTCGTTTGCACATGTTTTAAACATATCAAGTCTTGCCAGTGAAAACCTCACAAATCTTATTGCATCTCTAATATTATTTACTTTATCATGTATATTTTTTAAACCATCACCTACAATGAGGTTTAAAATATGTGCAGCACATCCATGTGTACAAACTCGCCCCCCTAAATTGTGAACTTTTTATCTCTTATGCTCATCCTCACATGATCAATAGTGACCTCATTAGAGGAGGCATTATCTACAGTGATCATACAAAGGCGGTCAATCTCACAATCCATCATGCAGAAATCTAACATCCAAGCAATGGTTTCACCCCTATGATTAGATATGGCAAAACATTATGATTTTCTTGTTCAATACCCAACTTCGATCAATATAATGACACGTAACACATATAATTCTTGTTTTCCACTGATGTCTATATATCGGTGGTCAAACAAACTCTTTGACCGCTCAACAAAGCCTTCAACTTTTACTTCTCCTCATTGTATAAACCAATACACTCGTTTTGAAATGTGGTTCGGGATGACAATGTGTGTTTAGGCTCTAAAGTACCCAGGAGTTCAACAAATATCGGATGCTCTATAATCTTGAATGACAATTCATACTGGATAAAAAAACTGACAATCATCACCCATAATTTTCCAGGATCATATTTTCCTAACCCTTGAGGACTAGATTATTTACCATCCATCCTAACTCTAGACTGTGATGGTGATCTATCCGCGCAAGATTTTTTTTTCTCTCTAATGGGTGAGTCCTAACAAGCAAATTTTAGCTGGTGTGGCATTGATGAAGTGCCATTTTTATAATGGCATCCATAAAGTTTTAAGAAATAATTGCATCGGGCTTTAGGTTCAATGGGATCAACATGCTTAATCCTTGTAAAATAATCCCATACAATAGATTGGTTGGTAGCATTCTTGGCACTTTTTGCCATTGGGGGGAGGGATGATGTTGGGTTTGAGGTATTCATGGAGGAAGACAGTAAATGACTAGTGTCTTTCTCTATGTCCAATGAAATACAAGTTGAACCACCAACACTACCACTAAAACTACATTCTACCTATTTTAAACATAAAAAAAAAAAAAAAATATAATAAAATCAAATCAACAGCAAAACAAATATATATATATATATATATATATATATATATATATCCAAACAAACACACAAAAGGAGATGAATTAACCATAAAACACAACTAACATACACAGCTATAATAAACATAAACATAAAAAATGAATTTTATAGAATTTATTGAACTTTAACAATTTGATGTAGCCATTGAATTTGAAAATGAGAAAGATGGAATTGACACTATAATCAAGAACAGTGAGAGAGAAGTTATATATGGCTACTTGTTGTTATCAAATTTTTATGGTGGCTCAATCAGTTCTTGCAGAAAGTTCAGTACTGTGGAAAGCAGTGGAGTTGTGTACAGATTTAGGTCTCAACAAGATTATGTTTGAAAAAAGTGTAAAATGTAAAATATCTGCAAATCCAGTTCCTAGTGAGTGAAAATTTGAAGAAGACATGAAAAGTTTGCAACTATTTAATAAATTAAAAAATCGTTTTTAAAAAGTACTTAAAAACTATTTAATTTAGCTTATTTTACATATTTTCAATCAAAGCTAATATTGAAGATAGTTCTAACTTCAATATTTTGGGTTGTGGCTGAAAAGTACTTAAAACTAAAAGGGTTTGTATTATTACTGATAGATCTGCAAGTCCAGTTCCTCTAACATTTATTATCTTGTATTATTGCAGTATATTAATCATGCATAATATCATATATATATCTGCAAATCCAGTTCCTCTAACTATTCACTAGTCGACCAACAAAATTCCAACCCACGAAATATAAATCAACCATACAAACAAATCCAATTCCTCTAACTAAAACCCAACCCTCATAATCAAAGAAGCAGAAATTGACATTCACATTCACAAATCAGAAAGAGCAGAGATAAAGAGAGAAAGATATATATATATATATATATATATAGAGAGAGAGAGAGAGAGAGAGAGAGAGAGAGAGAGAGTGTGTGTGTGTGTGTGCGCATTATACGGATTAGTTGAGTGGAGTGAGACTGTGAGTGACAGAGTGTGAAACGAAAAAAGGGGTTGGAATTCTTATGTTGATGACAAAACAACATTGTTTTGTGCATCTGCAAATTTTTTAAAAAATTAAGACCAATTACGAATATCCGGTTATATAACTAGATCCGTAACCGGTTCTGGGTAGATAAGAGTATATCTTACCCGCCCGGGTCTAACCGCCCAAATTTTCGAGTTCCGGACCGGATCGAAAAAAAAAACTGGTCTAGTTCTACACCCCTATGAGAAAGAGAGATCCACCGTAGTATATATTTCATACTACATGTACTTATGTGACTAAATATGGAAGTGAATGAAGGGTTCCTTGTTTCTTCACTGTGTGAGTCCTATTTTTTACTTTTGAGTGCCCTTATTAACTTTTGACAATGTGATAAGATGAAGGTTATGATGTTTGCTACTCTAGCATGCTATCTCTAATCATGTTTGATACGATCTAAAGAGGTATTGCTGGGAAAGCAATTAGATTAAATTGAGTCACATGAGGTCAAAGGGAAGAGTATGCGACAAAGCATCCTCGGTTGTGTTTGTTAACGTCAAACTTTAGTGCTACAATTTGGTAGTGACAATTTTTGTGAACACATCGCGATAACTTAGAAGCGATCAAACATAATTCTGAGTTTTTTTTTTTAACTCAAGAGGGATCAAATATGCTTGATCAAATGCGATCGAATGAGTCTAGGGCATATGAGAAACTATAGGGATGTTGCTATGCTAGTTTTCTCTAGGAGAGATTTGGTATAGTGCTCCCACTCATTATTTTTTAGGTATACTCGGTGGTTGTACAACCCATTTGTTTGTATGAACAAGATAGAGAACACGTTGAGAAATATATACCTGGGACATGCCCATTATGTGCGAGTATGAGATGTAATAAAGCAGGGGCGCCCTTAGTGGGCATGCCCCTAATGCTTCCCATATTGGGATACTAGGCATAACGTCTGGAGTAATAATGCCTGGCATTACTCCAGACGTTATGCCTGGAGTACTTATGGAGGAGTAATGAAGGCTGGCCTTTAAGGCCAAATGACTGTTACCATACGAGGATTGATTTAGAATGAGTCCTCCATTCTCGAGATACACATGCTTTTTAGTGTTTAGGAGTATTATTTCAAAATTTTGATTCTCAGTGAAAATGGTCTTAGGTTGTGGGCATCTTGAGTGTCTCTAGATTTATTTACATAGCGCACACACACACACCGGGGAGACGAACTCGGATCGAATGGAGATTTGAACCTTGGATTCACTCGTGGAACAACTACACAGATTGACCTTAAGGTATTTCTTCCGTTGTGTATGTTTCCATGAAATCTAACAATAGGCTTATATATGTTTTCAATCAAGTAAGCTAGACAAAATTAGTAACACAGTGGGCAAGAATTTCAAGCTTGTCGTGGCATAGGGGTTATTTCTAAAATAATCATACAGGGGGAGTTTCAATCAAGAAAAGATATAGGGGATTATTGACCTAATTCTCCTTTTCTTTAACGAATATGATCTCATGTTAATGATTAGATTAATATTTGCTAAGGGATTATTGAAGAGACATCTCCCTGATTTGCATGATTTGCTGTTGCAATTGCTCTCTATCACTGGTCGCTATAATCCCTCCTCCATGATGCCAGTCGTGCACTATTTTAGCATGTGTAAATAGCGTATCTGCTACCTTTAATTAGACCAGATGTATATTTCTATGTTTACTTTTCTGTACAGCAGTAATACGTAACTTACTCCTCTGTAATTGCTATTTAAATAAAGTATCATCCATTGCTTGATGTAAGGCTATTCATTCTTACAATTATGATATGTTGGTTAGGAGAAGCTTTGAGAGTATTTTTTAGATGCAGTGTTTAAGTTTGTAAAAGGGGATAAATCAAGTCGGAGAAGTTTGAATATATTTTTTATGGTACGTTTTGTTTTGGCTGTTGTGTCACATTTCTATTTGATACTCTCATAGAATTTTTATCATATTAATTTAAGGTAATTAAATTAAAATTTAATAAATAAAACAAATTTTTTCCTCCTGCCATCTTCGGCGCATAGTATTACAGATTGTCTAAAAAATAATTGATATTAGAGTCTTTAGAAGTTTGAGGTTTATATTTTAGAAAAGTTAAATTTGGTGTAGTTGGGCCTTTGTAGAATCATTAGAATGTTGAAGTGGCGAAAACACACTCTCCTCTAATTATACAAGAAAGATGAGTTTTTGTGATTATTTTATTGTAACCAAAAGACTATTTACAATCAATTTTTGTGATTATTTTATTGTAACCAAAAGACTATTTACAATCAATTTTAGTTGTAAATAGTCATTTTGTTGAAATTAACTGATCGCAAATAAGCAGTTTTCTTGTATAAGAGCAATATCTCCTTTCGTATACATTACTTAACAATTAAGAGAAATATTTTAACTATAAATAAATTTTATAAAATTAAATCTACAAATTGATGTGTTAACATGGTACGTTAGATTATAAAATTATTTTTATTATAAAGTAGATTTAACGTATTATATGAAATTATATCAATTTTTGAATTTAGTTTTATAAAATATTTTTATAACTGTAGCACTTCTCGACAATTAACAATTGAAAAGTACTAAAAAAAAACATTTTTCCAATGTCTAATTGTGTAAAAGTTATTATAACAAATCGAGGTTTTGTTTTCTTCAATATTTTCGAGCACTAGAGGAACTAAAACAGATGGGCACGTGTGTTGTCCATGGTGCACCCATGGGGAAAATAGCTTTGTCGGGAAAATGTGGAGGGTATTGGCATTACCAAATTCATGCAACCGCACACTTGGCCTAAAGACTTACAATTTGGTTTGAACACTCTCAAGTCTCACCTCACCTTAATTACTGTGAACAACACGACAATATGTTGTTTAAAATTACGCGAGTGCCCTCCCTCAACCGTGGCGCGAAGGAAAAGAAAAATCGGTGGGCTCTTTCTACTCTGATGACTACAATGCCCCTCATCTTTTCCGTTTATGACACTCGTTAATAAACTAAATAATACTTTCCATTTTATCTAAACTAGAGAAAAATGTTTATTCCGCCTTTACCGATTTAGTCCCAACATCCTTATATATATAATAAGAATAGAAAAGATGAATAATTTCTAATCGTCACGAAGGACATACATACTGTAAAATTATACAAATTGTTAAATGAGAAATTATTTGTACAAATATTAAATAGACAAGTCTCATACAGAGTCTTGTTAGGTACAAGCGATTTAGTGCACCAAACTGCGTACCCACGCGTACATGGCTTTTTTGTTATTGAAAAAAAAATCTAAATTTGAGAGAAATATAAGGTTTTTTGTCTCACGAAAATTATTTCTGTCTTTAATTTATACTATTTTATTAAACGGATGCCTTACATATCAGTATCGGTGTGCGATTTGGTATGCGAATTCGCTTGCAAGAATATTTTTCCTATTTTTATAAACATTTATGTAGTAATTATAGAATGAGTTTGCTTAAAAAGGGAAGATTGTCATCCACTCCGTCCGCAACTTAATTGCTGTACGTTGTACCATTTTAATTTTGACACCCACTAAGGAGTGAGACCGACTCGTTGCTAACTAGATTGGCATTAATTATGTGCAAAACCCACCTAATATTTTCGGTTTTCGTATTGATTCTCATTTAAACCCTTAGTTTCTTGTCGATGCCGACACTATTTTAACAAGAAAATATAAAATGGGAAGGTTAGAGGTTGGATATTGATGAGACCCATTGGTATAAAATCATGATCAATTATATTATCATAACGGAAGGTTTATTATTTGGAGTACTTAGAAATATTAGAGTAATGCTATATAATGTCGTGGAGTGCGCAAGCGTCGTACAGTCCATTTGAAAAAGAGTACTGAGATTCACTATTAAAAAATTAATTTATTTTCATGTGGGTCTCATATTTATTCACTTTTTTCAAAACGATTGCACGGTACTTATAGACTCACGACTGCAAGTATCATTTCTCTTAAGATAAAGAATCATTTTACGTTTAGATGCAACATCTACAAAAGACAAATTGCACACTAATGTGTCACTACATCATCTATTAATTGATGATTATTTCAGTTTATTAGTAAGTATGCTTAGCATTTCTTAGCACTTTGTGAACTCTCGAGCCCTCGCCCCCAACGTGACACACAGAAAATGAAAGTGGTACGTCAGTGCGTAGAGTCTATGTAGGCATATTTCTAAGATAAATTATACTTATTACTTAGCATCTCATTTCACAACCAGATTTATAAGAATCGATGATTTGTTTTTATTTCTTTTTTAAATTCTATAATTTCTTTAAATGGAAAGCCAAAACTTTCATTTAAGAAAACTTGAGATGTTAAAAAAACTTTTAAGTTGGTTATCAAATGAGATGATTAATCTCCAAACAGTTCAATCACAGGGGTATTTCCGTCCAAAAAAAAATCATCAGTGCAGGATGGGAATCCTCAATCCTCCACGTCCACGTGAACAGATTCCTACGCGCTCTTTCTCTGCGATCCTTTGATCGATTCCACCTCTGCGTGTGCATTTCTATATATATAGACTTCGTAAGAGCCAGATCTCAATCACTCTCTCTCTCACTTGCAGAAAGAGAGAGAAGCGACTGCTCTGATACATTATAGCTAAACAACGATATATAGTTCAGAAAATCTTGTCTGAGATTCATGTATGTATTTGATTATATCTGATCGAATGCTCTGAATCCCGCAGTTTTTCGTTTTTGGTGGACCAAACACAGCCTCCATGGTTGGAGCTCGCAGCAGGCAACCTGCATTATTATTCCCCCATTTTCGGCCTGGTTCTTTCGTCTGAGAATTAATGTACAGGAACTGCAGGTAGGGTTAATTTACAATCTCTCTCTCTCTCTCTCTCTCTCTCTCTCTCTCTCTCTCTCTCTCTCTCTCTCTCTCTCACACACACACACACACACACACATTTTGTATAATAAGTCCGATAATTACATTGGCCGCCTGTGGAGGACATAGATATGTTATGAAAGAATTCAATCGACTCCGATCGAGTACGGTTCTCTGTGATTCAAGGTGCGTCTATCCGTTGAATCCATTTTCATAAAGATTTGGAATTTAACCAGAGCACTCTTCTTTTCTCCTTTATATATATGTTCTTTCAAGCTTTCTAATTCGATGGACAAGAACACAACTTTTGCACGGAAATGACTTTTTTTTTTTTTTTTTTTTTTTAAGAACGTGAATTATATAACTATTTTCAGGTAATTATAAATGGTCGTAAAAGCCATGGGATTACATGTTTTAATCTGAGTACTCCACATGGCACACATGCAAGTGGGTCAAAATTTTAGTGGGTCCCAACCATAACTGCATTGTTACCCCCTGATAATGATGATATCATTCTTCCTCCTTTATTTCCTGTTTCTGTCTCAGCAAATTAAATAAGATGGCATCAGCTTACTTTACATTGGAATCTACCTTTTCAAGTTCTCGTTTCTTTTTGGTTGGTTGGTTTGCCACAATGTCGGTTCTAAGCAATTAACGACCTCAATGTTGAATTCTCGACACTTACGATGTAGTACGTACGCACGCGTGGCAATGAATATTACTTATTCCAAGCTAACAAACAGCTAGTGTCCGTAAATTTTAAGGAAAAAATTATGCTGATGGATTTACCTAATTAACAGGCTAAGAATTCGAGGGTTTGATACTTTCTTAGAGTACTGATATTGCGCGCGTTTTGGATTTATCTGTTGGTTAAAATACTCTTGAAAAATAGTAACGGAGAAAATAGAGAGCATGGAAATCAAAACTCTTTGCAAAATTCGTTCATCAATTTTGCTTCACCGTATTTTTAAATCTCTTCCTAGGACGTGTAAGTCACGCAGTACTCTATTAAAAAAAATAAAAATACTTTATCCACGAAGAGATAAATCTACAAACTGATATGGATTGATGTGGTACGTTAGATTGTAAAGTTACTTTTATTATAATTATAAAGTTAATTTTATTATAAAGTAGATCTAACAGATTTCATGAAATCACATCAATTTGTGGGTTTGTTTTGTGTAATCTCTTTGTATCTGTAGCAGTTTTCAATATGCGATATTTACATTCTTTAAACTGTATCTAATATTACTTAACGAAAAAAAAAAACCGTTATGTTTAAATAGATTAACAGATCGTGGCACTTCGATCTTATGATCTTTGGCTGAATTACAACCTAGCAACTATATATGTAAGATGAGTAATGTTAAATATAAGTTCTAAATAGACAAGTCTCATATAAGTATTTTGTAAAACAATGGGTCTTACTAATAAATAATAATTTTTTTTATACTTTTTTAAGATGGAGTCTATTTTTTTACAAGGGCTTGTATGGGACTTGTCTATTTGAGACTTGTACAAATCATTTCTCATGTAAGATTATGGTGATCAGCTGCATGCATGCATGTTGGGGTCGAATAATAACACGGCAAAAGATCATTTTGAGGAGGAAGAAGCTGAAATGAATAGTAATATTGAATTTAACGACGATGATATCCATGATGCATGGCATGTGCTGTTCAGTATTGGCATAAAAGTTGCATTCATTGGGACGTCAAAATTAAAAGTACGTAGTAGGTGTATATGCTGGTTTTAATCGTAAAAAAAATTGGTATCATTTTGCTTCGGCAATAAATTAATGAGTAGTGCTATATATACTTATCAGTGTTATTTTTAAATTTAAATTTTGATCAATTTCAAATTTCATAATTTCTAGCATATATATCAATAACTGACATATAGATAAATAAATTTTTTGTAACTTTTTCTTATGTAGAAATAGCATTTTTCTAAATTAATAGTAAATTAGAACTATGCATAATGCAGCTAGGAGTTTGTAGTTGCATTAATCACTTTCATCTGTGCCCACCTTGTAATTATAATGTACAGAGTCCAACTTTGTTGGTATACTGACTTGTTGCAAATTTTGGCATTTAATGTTCTCGTTGTTATCAAGGGATGCGTAGTTCCTTATACTGTCCTTATAAGGACCGTCGCCCTAAGTCCATATGTTTTCAAGAACTCCACCAAAAATAAATGAAAAAAATTCAAAGGATTTTTGAGTTCTCTGCTGGACTCCTCCCCCTTTGTGGCTGCAGGATCGTTTGCAATATTATTCTGAAAGAGTTTGATGACATTAATTCAGTCCATCCGGCCAAGTGGTAAAGATCAAAGCTTCTGCACCAGCAAGAATTCTGCTAGCATTAATCTGCAGAAAGATATTCAATTCTACAAGCCATGGCATGCACCTCATTGACAATTCCAACGTCTCCAAGGGTTGCTGCAGCCTCGGAAGACATGTTCTTCAAAGAGCACATGAGGGGCCTTCGCCGCTCACGCTCTAGCAAGGACCTTCGCAATGGAGCCTGCATCCGAAGATCCTACTCTGATAACCACTTTTTTCACTCCAACAATCGCATCCAAGCCACTGCTACACAACCAAAACTCAAGAGCAGTCGTTCTATGGGAATTTTCCCATTATTTCAATTGCCTAGTACCATCTTCCCAAGCTCCGTTCGATCATTTTTGTTTGATCCGGAGACAAGTAAGGACATGAATGTAGTGGAAAAGGATATGAATGTAATGGAGAACTCAGTGGAGTGTGGTGAAGGAGAGGCCGGGATAAAGAGATCGAATTGGATGGAGAGGTTACTGGAAATAAGAAGTCATTGGAGAAATCGGCAGCATAATAAGGGTGAGGATGAAGATGTGACTGGTGAAGAGTGTGACATTGCTGAGTGTGATTGTGGCGGAGATGAAGGCGGTTGTGCCGTCGATTATAGTTCAGAAGAAGAAGGCGGAGGAGTCGTCAGATATAATCGTGAATCATTCTCGAGACTTCTGGCTCGAGTGCCATGGTCTGATACAAAGCTGTTTTCTCAGTTTGCGTTTTTGTGCAACATGGCTTATGTGATACCAGAGATCAAGGTACCTTATTCTGCTTCTTTCAGATGGGGTTTCTTCAATTTTTGTTAATTGCTTCGATTGTTTTTCATATATATATATATAGTCAAGGATGGTTCGTATAAAGAAATAACTTGATCCCACTGATATATGCAGGCAAAAGATCTGAGAAAATATTATGGCCTGCATTTCGTCACATCTTCATTGGAGAAGAAAGCAGAGGCAGCCGCAATTAAAGCAAAACTTGATGAGGATTCCACTGCCATACCCCAAGCTGCCTCAGAAGCAGCAAGTGAATTCAGTTCTGAGAAAGATGTGGCCTCTGAGAAGAATTGTCCTATCCACCGATCTGTTGCTTATGAGATTGCGGCATCAGCCGCTTCTTATGTCCAATCACGTACAAAGAGTCTTTTGTCCCTTGGTTCTGAATCACAGGAGGAGGGTGATGACGAGGAGTCAACCAGAGGCCAGCCACAAGAGGATGGAGAAATTTCACCCCGATTATATAAGCCAGAAATGGCTGCTTGCATGGCTGCTTCAACAATGACAGCAGTGGTTGCAGCTGGAGAGAGGGAAAAACAGGAGGCAGCAAAGGATCTTCAGTCACTCCATTCATCACCTTGTGAATGGTTTATTTGTGATGATTTAAGCACGTACACTCGCTGCTTTGTGATTCAGGTAATTCCTTCTTCAGCCATTCATCACAGAAGAACAATAGGTCATTGATTTTCTATTTTTATAACAACTGAATCCGACAATGAAGACTTTTTTCTTGTGAATTGCAGGGATCAGACTCCTTGGCTTCTTGGCAAGCAAACCTTTTCTTTGAACCAACCAAATTTGAGGTAACAATATCCTCCACTCAGTTTATTAATTCGTGTACCATACATACAATGAGACACAACCGTGAATACCTGTACTGGTGGATACAGGGTACAGATGTGCTTGTTCATAGAGGAATTTATGAAGCTGCAAAGGGAATATATGAGCAATTCATGCCAGAAATAGTTGAGCACTTGAACAAGTATGGGGAACGTGCAAAACTTCAATTTACTGGTCACTCTCTTGGGGGTAGTCTCTCTCTTTTGGTCAACTTGATGCTACTGACCAGGAAGGTTGTCAAGCCCTCCACTCTCCGACCGGTGGTCACTTTCGGCTCACCGTTTGTGTTCTGTGGAGGCCAAAACATACTTGATGAACTGGGTTTGGATGAGAGTCACATTCACTGCGTGATGATGCATAGAGATATTGTTCCTAGAGCCTTTTCCTGTAACTACCCTAACCATGTTGCCACAGTCCTGAAGCGTTTAAATGGCGCCTTTCGCTCGCATTCTTGTTTGATAAAAAATGTAAGCATCATCTTGATCATTCTCTATCATCTTTCCAGTTCAAATTCAAAATTAATAATCTTGGAATTTATTAAATGTTGAATTTGGAGCTTTGAATTTTTGGTTTTCTCACTGACCTTTTCCCTATTCCATGTTTATGCAGAAACTATTGTACTCTCCTTTGGGCAAACTATTCATTCTGCAACCAGATGAGAAGTCATCTCCTCCTCACCCTTTACTCCCTCCAGGTAGTGCTCTATATGCCTTGGACAAGAATCAATGTGGATACTCTACAAATGCCCTTGCAGCCTTCCTAAATAGTCCCCACCCCCTAGAGACACTAAGCGATCCCACCGCCTACGGCTCAGACGGTACTATCCTCAGAGACCATGACTCGAGCAACTACCTGAAGGCTGTGAACGGGGTTTTAAGGCAACGTACAAAGATGGATGTTCGGAGAGTAAGAGAACAGAAGAACCTACCGTGGCCGCTTTTGACTTCACCATCTCCACACACGTGGAATCACGACAGTAACTTGAACAGCAGTTTAGCAACCAAGGAGATAATGACTGGAGTTTGATAAACATATTCACAGGGATGCCAACCCTTGTATATAAACCAAGTAAATCAGCAAATTGAATTGAGTTTTACATGTTCTAATCGGTTTTGCATACATGTGTTCCTTGTAAATAGATAACATCCTACTCTCATTTCTGTATGTGTTACTCATCTGTTTCATGTAAATGGCCAAATATCTTACTTTTCAATGTAGCTTGTGTTGCTCAACATCGACAAACATTTACTAAAAACATTTGATATTTCTGAGAGAAACGTATCTGGGTATTACATGCTCACTCAAAGCTCCATCATGACTTGGCCAAAAGAAAAAAAGGCGAAGGGAAATAATCAGTTGAAATGAGAATTTGTGATAGGTATGGAACATTGATGGGAAAAAACAAAAAGAGACCGATGAATGAACTTTCTCTCTCAACACTAACCAACAAACAAAGAAAAAGCTCATTCCAACAAGGTTACAAAGCAAAGATCACCATTGAGCAACCCTCATTTACTCTCTGCAGCCATCCTCTTGCGAATTTCGAGAGCTGTATTGAAAATCCCAAGCGTTGGCTTGTTGCAGACAAAGCATTTCTTGTTCTTCGCATGATGCTGAAAATGAAAATAACAAAATTTCAATTACACTACTGAATGAAGGAGAGAAGGGCAACTATGTAACTACAGGGACATATTTTAAAACGGTACTCTGTGATGCTCAAGCACAGAACCAAGGCAAAAAAGAAAAACACCAAAATGATGATATATCATTGAGAGAGTTATTACAACAATGCAGTTTACTCAAAGGTTCAGTATCAGCAGTTGCCTAATCAATTTTGCTAGAGTTTCATAATAAAAGATTTAATGGCATCAGTTTAGCTGTTGATCCTGGGATTCTATGCCCAAAAAAGATTTGTTGAACCCAACAAACACTTAGATCACATGCCTGAAGTTGCAGACTTGACATTCTGCAGAACAAGGCTAGTCTAAACTTCACAAGCAATCGGCTCAGAATTGAAACCCCAAAGAAACTAACAAAACCCAAATTACACCCTCCAATAAAAACTATCAATTACAGAAGACACCTGTTTTTAAGTAATGCAATGAGAAATAAGTTGAAAAATCCAAAGCATAGAGTTATTCAGACAAACTTGACAACTATTATGAGTCTGATAAAAAAGAAACCCTAAGGCCATGTTTAAACCCACTTCTAGACCTATGCAAAATAGGTCTAACTGAAACCCAACATAAAACTTTAAAAACAAATCATGAAACCCTAAATTTATCCTTAAACTTAACCAGCTCAACTTTTGTGTGTGAATGAAACCCTTCTAATCAGCATTTTGCTGTGAAATTCACTCATTGAACTTGATTGCATCATTAATCTCCATCATTCCTCAAATGGCAACTCTACTCATCTACAAGTTTAGTGGTGTACATAAGCATGCATGTGTGTGTTGGGGGACAGAAGCGGTAATAGAACTTTTTCACAAGCCTATATTGTGTCATGTTTCATAAACCACAATTTTGTATGGTAAGATTCTTCTTAAATTTGGAAGGTTGCCTTGCTTTCTGTTAAAGATTCAATGTTTTTTCTTCTTTAAGGAATAAAGCCATCTTAAATCCACAAACAGTAAACCGATTATGCTCCAGAACCATAGATTGGTATAGATGAGGTACCTTTAATGCACAATGCTCACAGAAATAGTGCTTGCACTTGGTAACAACAGGATCAACAAAAGGCTGCCTACAAATGAAACATGCAAACGGCAAAGAATCTTCATCATCTTCCTCACCAGGATCTGCACCCCCATCATCCACGTCATCTACTCCCAAAGCTAGATTTCTCTTCCTTGCTTTCTCTGCTTCCTCCCAATCCTTCTCCAACTGCCATCCAGACTTGTAATCCCCTCGATCATGCATAAACTTACATGAATCTCCATACCCACAGTAACCAGTCTCTTTGTAATCCTTACATATGTCCGGCTGATAATCAAACCGTGCTGAAACTCTTATGTGAGCAGAAGCCCTCAAAGGCCCATGTGCCCCACCAGCTTTCTCGCTGGCAACTGTTTGCTCTCTTCGGAACCCAGCCTTATAATCAGTATACCCATGGATCCCTTTATAAAGCTTTTCATCCCCAGAGCTCTTTCCTTTCCCCTTCAAAGCCTCATCTGCTTGCTTAAGAGCTTTCTCACGCAATGCACGAGCATCTCTTGAGAACTCAGTCTCAGTTTCTAGCGTCGCTGTTGCTCTGCTATCATGTTCAACTTGAATTTCCTTTGAAGACTCAAACTGAAAAATTGGTGTCTCAGATTCCTTTTTCGCTTCAGCAGAAGTTGATGTATTGTGCTTAGAGGATCCAGTAGAGAAGTACAGCTTACTCTCGGGCTTCAAGGTTTTCTTCTTGGTGTGTAAGAATGAGGTTTCCATTTTTGAATCCTCCTCTTCATCTTCAACAACTGTTCGCTTTCTGATGTTTTTGTTCCGTGATGGCTTCCTGAAGAAGTTGCAGACTGAAAAAACAAAGGATTGGAAAAATTGCTGGAATAAAAATAGCCAATAGCCACAAAAACAAAAGAGGAACAAGAAGATCCAATTCCTGAGGATGCAAACAAAGAGAAGAAACCACAAAAGAAAAAGACGTATACCTTCTTCAGGCTGTTGATTTTCACCCGGATCCGCCATATGAATAAAAGAAAAGGCAAAGATACGAAGTCCTGAAAAAGTGATCATGCATAATGTTATTCCCAAAATTAGTAATCCCTTCGAGAAAAAAATAACGCATGTATGTACAAAAGATCAGCAGATACTGCAAAACTGGCATCTACATAAAAGACCATAACCAACCAACAAAATATCCATCACATGCAGGTCTAAAACTTAATATTGAAGAAAGATTTTTCAACACACACAAGCATAATAACATAAAATCAGGCTGTATTTTCTTTTCACATTGTGAACAGCAATGCCGCAGCATGTATTTCAAGGATTTTGTGGGATTGGCAGAGTGTTTCATAGAAGTCAGGTTCTTCTACTACCTCTTGGCATAAAGAGCGAAATAGACTCTGCTGAAGACATGAAAACCCAACAAATCAAAAGCAATCATATTTGGTGCAGCTGGACAGCCCTACATCAATGACCGAAACTTAGCATTCTCATCAAATAACTTGTTCACTAATATCAAACAAAGCCCAAAACAATTCATCAGAACCAAGATTCATATGAATACCAAGTCATCTTTCGCCCCTAATGAAGATCTCCATGATTGGACACAACCACCCCTTAAAAACACATTGCATCCCTTAAGTTTGTCATGGGTTGTCATACCCAAGTACGTAAAACTCTAAATTGGTATTTTTTTAATGTTGACACATGGCTGCTACGAGATTCTTAGGGTTGTCATTCCCGTGTACTTGGGCTCTTCCCTAATGATCAATAAAATCTTGTTTACCGATAAAAAAAAAGAAAAAAAAGATCTTTAGGTGCTGATTGTTTTTATTCAATTAATCATCTGTTATGGAAGGCAGGTAGAAAAGATGTTCCAAATTGACTTCCATTAGGTCTTGTGTTCCATAGGAAAAGTATCTTAAACTGAGACAGCTTGTAAACCAGAGTTTTAGGGCTAGAAGCCCTAAAAGCAGTGATCAAATATCTTCAGTTATGTTGGCCTCAAACTTTGGCATCAAACTCAGAATGAAAATCTATTTCAGAAACATCTTGCAGGCAACAATAATTGCAGACAATTCAGTTTCTGATATTAAAGGAACCGACTCAAAAACTTCTAGTATACAAGCCAAAAAACAGTTTAGACTGTGCTCAGTACATATAGCAGAAATGAGTAAATACCAAAATATATTTAAGTTAGTAGATTTTATTACACATCTCACAGATTACGTTCATCTAATCAACACAGCATATTCCACAATCATAGTTTATACTCCTAGATAAATTTTTATTTGCCATACGGAGAACACAAATTGACCTAAAAAAGAAAAAAAAAATTGTTTATGTTTCATACATACCCACAGATAATTAGAGGGAGAAAATTCAGAAATCTAATCATCAAAGCAACAAGATCCAACCCAAAATTCGTAGTCAGAAACTTAAAAAAAATGAACAAAGAAAGAAGGCTAGTCAAAGACCCATAGATCCATACCAACCAAACTTCTAACACAGCAAATCCAATCAGAACGCAAAATTAGAATAACTAAAAAAAAAACAAAAAACCACCAAATATGCCAAAAAAGTTTATTTCTTCCTTGAGTTGCTGAAAATAAGGAATCAGAGGAAGAGAACAATACCGATTGAACCAGAAATTTCCAGGCATCAACGAGACCCTTCTTGAGCCAAGCCGAGAGAGAGGAAATCGCACAACCCTGGGACAAGGAAAAAAGTAAGGAAACGGAAGAAAAACATAGCGGGAAACAGAGAGAAAACGGAGAGAAAGCGTGGTGCGGCTGGTTGCACAGCCATACACACGCACACAGACACTTGGTCCTCGGTGCGGAGATGCACACACAGAGGGGTGGGAGACAGAGCGAGAGAGAGAGAGAGAGAGAGAGAGAGAGAGAGACCTGGGCTCTCAACGATGAAGGACTCCGAGCGTGAGAGAGTTAGTCTTCGTCGGTTCAGGCCGTGCGAGACAGGGAGAAAGCGGGAGCTTGCTTCCGGCAGGAAGAACCGAGCGAGAGAGGCAGAGAGGAGCAGAGCTGGCTTTAAGGTGTAGGGACGGCGTGAGCGACGACGTTGATCTTCGGCAGTGGTGCAGAGACAGCGAGAGACACAGCGTTAAGAAGAAAGCAAAGCCATGGAGAGAAGGGTCAGGGTACGTGTGATTTGTTTTTTTTTTTTTTTTTTTTTACAGAGAACAACTTTCAGAGCGTAGGGCTGTCAGGTTGAGAACTTGAGATTTTCATAACTAAACGGGCTTTAACTAAATTCATGGCCCATAATACTGAATAAGAGCAATCTGGTTTGAATACGCAATCGTTTTGAAAGTATTTTAAATAACATCGAGTTCATATACTCACAATACAATGTTTGACCAAATTCATAAATAATTCGAATGGTAGTTCACACCTTTTGGTTTCCTAAGATTATAGTTCGTTCAAACAGCTTTAATAATATAAACCCAACATGTAATTCGAGCAATATAAACCCAAAGTTGTAACTTGTAAACACCATCATGCATATTTGTTTGTAAGGAAAATACTAGTGGAGTCCCTCAAAGTTACTACTCAAAGTTTCTACTCAATTTTTTTTATTTTTTTTATTTTTTTACTTAATGATTCAACAAGTAACTATTAGTGAAATTGTGTATTTTTTATTATTTTCTTAATGATTAAAGAGGTTAAAAAATTATTGAAAAAACAATGAAAGGAAAAATAAATAAATTCGCACTCTTGTTTGTAATTATATATATATATATATATATATATATATATATATTAAGAGTATGTCTATGTACAGTTCCGAATGGGGACTCCCCTTGCAATCCGGCATACATGTCTCTTGTATGAATGACCATACTGCACCTAATTCCATCTTCTGTCAAAATAGCAAGAAATGGATGGTATCTGAAATCTAAAAAATTTACCTCCTCTCTTCAATTTGTGTTCAAGAGAGTCACAATGGTCGTGTCCTCCACCATTGTCGGCTTCATCCACCACCGTCAACCATCGACCACCGATCCATTGTCGTGTTCGTCTTGAGTTTGACCACTAATCCATCTACTTCAAGCTCCATCTGCCGGCGTCAACTTGATCTTCTCATCCACCACCGTCTATCGTTGACCACGTAAGGAATCGTTACTCTCACCTTCTAATTTCAGCTCCCAATCGCTGCATTTTGCGCACTCTATTTTTTGTTTGTATAGTGTTTTTGGCTCTATGTCAATATGCGGCAGCTATAGTTTTCTTTATAATTTGTATATTTCCTGTTGTGCTTATTTTTCTTAATTTCCTCTTATGCTTAAATATATCAAGATGGTCCACTGGTCCATTCTTGATGTTAGTTTTGTACTCTAAATAGATATTCTTGGTGTACAACTCGATGGAAAAATGGGAAGAAAGCACATCTGTAAGACCTACCAACATTGCTCCAAGACCTACCAACATTGATGTAATGCCTGCCCACACTGATGCAATGCCTGTGAACACTGCTACATTCAGTCAGGTATTATTGTCTTATCTGAAAGCCATGTTATTGGTTTGATTTATAATTTTGTTATAAATCATTAGTCAGTATTATTTCAGGAAATATCAAGGTCATTATATCCAGATTGGTCAACATATAGCTAAATGTATAGTACCATGGAACTATACCACCAGCATATTTTCCACATTTTGCATCGTGTCCAAATGCCAACCTTTTTTTATGGAGAAATCTCATTTTCAAAGTGGTTATGTTCCAAGGGATTTGTCGAGGGTATATTTATTATTTGATATTGTAAATTGCAGGAACTGACAGGAGTCTCGTTTGGGCCACAAATCTCATGTCCTTTTGGACCTCCAATTTCCTATCCGGGATATTCAAGTAATCCTAAGGAGGTGACAGAGGCCGATTGTTCAAGAGAGAAACATGTAGATGAGGGCAATACAACTACTTCAGTTATACATTTGGGGAATACTAGAAGTACCCATATTAGAGCCAACGCCGGGGAATGATGATGATGGGATTTTAGAGCCAACGTCAAGGATTTTTTTTTTAAACTGAGCATGAACTCATTGACTACTATAAGCAATATGGAAAACAGACTGGATTTGATGTAATGACCCAAATAAGTAAAATGAAATATGATGGGAGTGTTAGATATGTAACACTTGGTTGTACTTGTGATGGTAAGGCAAGGAACCGTACTACCAACCTTTATAAACCAAGTTTGACAACAAAGACCGATTGTAAGGCAAAGATTAATACAATCTTGATTGATGGTGTCTTGCGCATAACTATTGTTTAGAATGCACACAACCATGGGCTAAGTCTATGAAATGCAAGATTCTTTATACATAATCGAGCTATTGATGATTTCGTAAAAGGACAACTAGATAACGACAAGGGAGGCATATGTATAACTCAAAGTTTTAACTCATTGGTTGTCGGGGCTTGTAGATTCGAGAATCTTCCATTTATTGAAAAAGATGCACATAATTATATTGATAAGACCCGACACCCTAGACTTGGCAAAGGAGGTGTTGATGCACTTCGTGGATATTTTGAGAGAATCTCGTATAAGAATGATGGGTTTTACTCGTTGGTGGATTTGGATGATGATGGAATATAACATTATGCTTTTTTAGGTTGAAGCACGTAGCAGAGCACCATATGGGTATTTTGATAATGTTGTGACATTTGATACAACGCACTTAACAAATTGATATAGCATGTCATTCACCCATTTTGTCGGTATTAACCACCATGGTTAATCAATACTTTTGGGAGTATGTTTGACATAAAGTGAAAATACTAAAACATTTATCTGGTTATTTGAAACTGTTGAAATGCATGGATGGGAGAGTTTCAAAAGCTATCATCACTGATCACAACAAGGCCATGAAAAATGCTATCGCAATAGTTTTTCAAAATACCTGGTACATAAACTGTTTGTGCCACATAATGCGAAAACTACTAGAGAAGTTGGGATCACATTCTGAATACAATTATGGTTTGAAGTGTGTATTGCACAAATGTGTTTATGATTGTTAGATTTCTTACGAGTTTGAGTGGGAGGTGTTTCTTAATACTTATAATTTGCATGAGCATGTATGGCTTCGAAGTTTGTATAGTGAGTGAATGTATTGGATTCCTATATATCTAAAAGACACATTCTGGGCTAGAACGAGCACAACTCAAATGAGTAAGAGCATGAATGTATTGTTTTGAAGGATTTGTATATTCGGAGACCACATTAAAAGAATGTTTTGATCAATTTAAAAATGCATTTAGGAAGAAAGTAGAGAATGAGACGACAACGGATTTTCACTCATTTAACTACACAATCCCATGTATATCTCATTTACCCGTGGAAAAGAAATTTCAAGAAGTGTACACTAATTCAAAGTTTAAGAAAGTACAACCTGAAGTAATGGAGATTATCTATTCTCATTGTGTTCTCAACAAAACAGAAGGGGTGATTTCAAGATATCAAGTTAATGACCAAAGACAAGTTAAAGACTGCATCAAAAGAGTTACTTATCAAGCATACTTCAATGAAGATGAATGTGAGGCGAAATGCATGTGCGGACTATTTGAGATGAGAGGAATTATATGTAGTCACATTCTTACAATTTGTTTCCGTAAGGGATGTTCGATCGTTGCCGAAAAAATACATTATGGACAGGTGGAGAAAGGACATTAAACGTAGATATACTCTCATTCGAAGAGTTACAATGACTTGAGTGGTAAACCAACTATTGGTAGGTACTCTAGTTTGATAAAGATATGTTACGAAATGGCCACAAATGCAGTAGAAAGTGAAAATAATTCCCTAGACATGGCACATAAGTTATAGGCATGAATTCAATTTACACAAAGAAAACTCCAGCCCACACTTGCAAATACTGGTACTTCCATTAATGTCGAAACTGGAAGTTTGAATAAAGTGTCGAGTCCTCATGTTGTTAGAGGCTAAGAGAGGACCCCATCAAAGATGAGACAACCTGCAATAGAGAAGTTGCAGAATAGATCAAAAACCAGAAATAAACACCCTAGTGGCACGCGATAGAGGCAAAATGTGGGATGACTTGTTTATGATTTAATATAGGCAGAGTTTAATTTTTTTTACTTATTTAATTTGTTTAACTATTCAAATCGCATGTTCGAAAGATGTATTCAACCCAACATATGTGATAGTATTACCTAACACACAACAAAGTGTTTTTTCGCAGGTATATGTTACTCTTTTATTTTGTTTCTATGCTGAAAAAATAATGAGATTTTTAGTCATACTTTTTACACAATTTTCTAAACTACTTGTAGGTAGACTTCCAATATCATGGCCTCCTTGACGATTGATGATCATATTTGCATGATGGTCGTTGTTTGTAATGAAATTTTCATAGGTTTGGCTTAATGAGATTTGCATGATGGTTGAGAGATGAGAAGACTGTATAGACTGCTGTATTTGGACTACGTTCAGAAAATAGGTTCATGTATTTTGTAACTTCATCTGTGTAAGTCAATGGAATCATGAAGCGTTCAGTGTAATGTTGTAACTCGATGTACTTTGCAACTTGTTCGAGTACACCATTGCAAGAGAAAGACACTAGGAAACTTGTAAAAGTCTTGAAATATCATGATTTATATAGATGAGATAATTTTGATGACTTGAATGGTGTTTTATGCATTTTAATCATTTTATGAGTATGGATTGGTCATTATAATTTTCTAAATCCTAGTAGTGTATGCTGCCATCATTTTTTTCATGTTCAATTTGCCATCATTTATATTCTAAGAGTATTGAAAACATAACAATACAAGCCGTTGATTAAAACATAACAACACTTAATAATATATTAAATAAATATTACATGTTAGAGTTTGGTACTGTAACATCCCATTTTCTATGGCTAGGAGTGTCACGTATTTCTCATAAAATATAGCTTGACAAGAGTCTCATATTTAATAATAAAAAAATATTTATTTATTAAAAGAAATATTTAATAAAAACATGTCTTCAAATAATATTAAAAGAAAGAAAAGAATAAAATTTTTCATAAAAAAATAATTTATTCTAAGAAGTCTGGGATTTAATCAATTGTTCAGTCTAATCCTAGTCTGTCTGCTCATGTTCATCATCCTCACTTGGGTGGTTAAAAACATGAAATAAAATTAAAATACGTCTAAAACTCAGTAAAAAAACTCATCATAACGTAAACATAATAAACGTAGGATTTTTTATAAAACATTTCAGGTTGCGAATTTAAATTCATGATCATTCATACATAGGGTCATGTCATGCATGACTTATCTTAAATTATCTGACTTATCATATTTATCTTACTGGCCAACACGCTTAATCTTGTGTGGGAGGTGCACCGGCCCCACGTCCTATAGCCACAGGAGGAGCCGCTAATAGTATTTTAGTATACTATAGTGAGCCACGCTTAGGTTTGTGGCTGACACGTCCACCTATAAAACTGTCTTGGTACCATGCAACAAAAAAACATTGTATTGATTGATTATTGAATGAAAAGTTTCATTTCAAAAAATAAAAAATAAAGAAAGCGTATGTAACTTGATCATAAAAAGCTTATGTGTCTTTATGTAAGGTGAGATGCATAACATATATAATACGTACATAATTTTAAAATGTTGAATTAAAAGTTATGCGAAATTTAACATATTCATGGACTATGATAAATGATATGCTTGCATAAATTGTGACATATGTGATACGTAAAAGAGGCTATCAAGAATTAGTTTTAGTAATAATAATCTAATTATGTGCTAATCCTAATTTATGATCAAACTACTTACCTTGTGTCGCTAATTCCAAAATCTTGCTACGCAGATCATTACCTATACGAAATGTCATATGTCACTAATTTTCTAGAAAAAATGTATTATAATATTTTACTTAATTAAATAAATACTATGGAGAGAACTTTAATAATTATTCTATTATATACCAAATTCAAATTAATAAATATTAAAATGATTTAAATAGTAATAACGTATCTTCACGTAAACTATAACTTAGACGGAAATTATATTTTACCTAAACTTTATCAATTAAATAGTGAAGCTCATTTCATAAAATAGACTTGATCATATTTATAGCGCAAAAATATAAATTAAACTTTTATGATTTACTATAATAATTTGATTGTAAAAATTGTACTTAGTAATATAATTAAAATCTCATAAATATTTCATGTATTAGTGTAAGTAATAGACTCCAAATAATACAAGTAGACTATAAAATAAGCTTAAAGTGCGTTCTAACACGTTTAAATATTAATATCATGTATGTAATAATTTTTAGAGACTTGATCATGTTTTTCGGAACAAGTGATACAAAACAGTGAAATAAATGGAAATTTAGTGGTAGTCTAACGTATCCTTTTTGTGTAATGGCTACAAGTAATTTTCTTAAAAAGGCAACAAGTTTGTGATTTGATTTAAATATATAATATGTAACCTAATTACTTATGCCTATATATTGAATATACTTCATAGTTATATTTTATAATTTGTACAATAATTAGTCGATAAGATTTAATAATTTCATATACTAGTATGTGGGAACCATATATGAAATAGATATATGTTATCATATTATGTGTATGTATTAATAATTTATCTAGGCATATAATATATTGTTAATATGGATAAATATAAACTAGTTAGATATTAATTATTTATAAAAATTTTAAAATCTTATAATTTAATAGATGTTCTACTTGTTAGTTGCACAAATCTAATATTAGACCTTTTATTTTTTATTTATCTAAGTTATTAATTATTAAATCTTATTCAAAAATATAAAAAATAATAATCAACTCGAGTCGAGCTCGAGTTCGGCTCAACTCGACTCAAACTCTTTTTTGGATGAAATCGAGCTCGAATTGAAAACTTAGCTTATCGAGTTGAGTTTAAACAAAATAAAATCTAAAACTCAACTTGAGCTCAAACTCAAATTTTTTGAGTCGAGCCGAATTTGGCAAGTCAAAGACCGGCTTGGCTCCGCTCTATGAAAGCATTTTGGTAATAGTTTACACTTATATGTGCTTTATGAAAAGCTAAGTACTATGGTCAAGGGCACAATGGTAACATCTTTTAAAAAGTTTGGCAGGCTTTAAAGAATCTCGTTTGTTTTAACAAAACTTCTCAACTCATCTCATCTAATCATTACAATTTTTCCAAATTCTCATACAAAAAAAATAAACAATTTAACTTTTCCAAATCCGAAAATAAAAATAATATTAAAAAAATATATTCCAACAATATTTTATTCAATTTTTAACTTTCATCTAGACTCATCACATCTCATCTGTGAAAACAAATGAGGCTTTAAAGTACTTTCATAAACAAGCAACCATTCATTTACTTAAGGGAGAGTGGTCGTCCAGTAGATAAGAGTTCGAGACTCACCAAGAGAGAAAAGACGCCGTGCGACAGAGCTAGGCTGAGGTGAACACGTCGGCGACTATTGGGGTTTAGTGGTGGTGAAAAACAAATAAAACCTCCTTGTACCGTTAGATCAAGAGTAACGTGGAGATAAGAAAGGGAGGGATTGACGTGGCTTACTGAGAATGGGCAAAGGATGTCAGATCACAGTGGTTGAGCCTAAAACAACGGCAACAATGGTTTCTGGTAGAACAAAGATTAAATTTTTGTCATAGTTTGGTTGAGGAAAACAAATCGTGGAGGGAGAGGGCAAATATGTGATGATGGCTTACCTAGAATGGAGGAGATGCGAATTTGGGTGGCTGGACTGAGTTCAACGACGGTGGCATCTTCGTGGAGGGAAGACGGCGGATCTAGGTTGGCCTGAGTTGCGGTGGGGACCAAACGGTGGTTTTCCTCACATTGAATTTGGCTAGCTTGGTTATTCCCGAGGTGAGGTGGTTCACTGTGTTGTTGGGTGTTGGATTTTTTTTTCTTTTTTTAATCTGGGGTGTAATGCGTGATTAACAATGGCTTGAATAGAGGAGAACTAAGATGAGAAAGTTGTGTTCTGATTTCTTGGTTGTTGGCAATTGCATTTGATGTGTTTTGAGGAGTTGGTAGATGGAGGATATATAGATGGGAACCGTCTTGGAGTGTTCAATTGAAAGTGTTTCATGAAATTTGCAGGAGAATGACTCTGTATGTTCACCGAAAATTGCGGGATAACAATTGGGGTGGGGTGAAGTGAAGAGATGTTTATTTGTAATAAATTTCGGTATAGTTAAAACAGACTTGGGGCTCGATTGGATACATAAATTATCTCATCTAATCATTACAATTTTTTTAAATTTTCACACAAAATATAATAAATAATTCAACTTTTTCAAATCTAGATATAATAATAATATTAAAAAATAATATTCTAACAATATTTTATTCAATTCATATAAAACTATCTTATCTCATCTCACTATCCAAACGAGCCCTAGGCACGTTTTTCATGTAGAGAGGATTTGGTAATTCACTAGAAATTTATTGTTTACATCCGAGAAAATTAATAAAGGTTTTGGATTAAATATTTATAATAAAATTCAATAAATAAATACTCAATATTATAAAAATAAATAATAAAATGATTAAATTTATTTATATATCCCCAAATTAGGATCAGTATATTAAAGGTACACAGTTCCTAGAGAAGATTAACAAAGGTTATAAACCTATTACAACCTTAACAAAGTTACACAGTTTGATACACATTTACTTAATCTGCAGTTATTCTTGATCTTATCCAACAACATGAGATTAAAATTGAAAGTCTCCAATAGGCAGAGTAGCATGCGTGTATAGCTAATATCTTCCATTTGACCTTGAAACTCTTCCCAATCATTAAGAAATCCCAACACTCTATTTTGGATGTTATCCTCCAATTTTTAGATCTTTTTTCTTGCACGTTGGAGTTTTTTCTTTCTCTTTTAGACTTTTTCCTCTCTTTTGGAGGTGAAATTCTCTTTCCTTAAAAATTTCTTTTTCATTTTCTTGTTCAATATATGTCCATAAAAACTAGTTGCAGCATGTCCTTCCCTGTAGCAAACAGCTTGTAAATCATTGTGAAAAATTACGATTACTTCAACAATGTAGGAAAGTAAAAGTACACCAACAAGAGTAATTTGTATTGACCTCCTTATTGTATTTTGGACAAGAAATAAAAGGTCATTTTGGATTTCTTGCGGTGTTTGAGAATTTGAGACGTACCATCAACTCGCATAAATACTTTGGAGTATGATTCGAATAAAGATCAACCAAACAAGATGAAGAATGTGATGAAGACATTGCATATCAGCAATACGAACAACCTTGAAACAAGTAAAGAGACTGCTGCAACATAACAAAGAATTCATGGATTATATAATAAAAAATATATATTGAAGCTTTTGAAGTAGAGTGGTTGCTGCAACATAACAAAAGTATATTTGCTTCATGAGTAAGCAAAGGGTAGTGGAGTAACAGAGGGCTTTAAAACCTTGACTGCTACAAAATTGGTATTGGACATGTGTCTCAACATACTTTGAATGTCAATGAAAATACTAAGTTTTAATTCAATTACAACAACATATATTAAAAAACAAATTCTTTCAACAAAGAGTCCATATTTGAATATGTCATTCATGACCATTACGCTATGAGAATTTCAACTAATGAATTTAGCTACATAAATGATCTTTTGGAAAGTTTGTGGATAATTTAGTATTTTTCAAAAACCTGTATCCCCTTATTAATTCCAGATGATTGTAGCCAGAGTATTAGTGTAGGTGTTGAGTGCTCCAATGATTGCATGAGAGCTTCTTATTTGCCTTTGGAATCATGATGACAACGACCACAAAAGTTTGGCATTCAAGGAGCACTTAGCTAGAATCCAATGCCTGCTTTGGTTAATGAATCACAGAAGTGTCCTGTTGAGGCTGTCATCAGTTTTAAAAGGATAAAATGCCATAATTGATCAGGAGTCTGCATGCAAACTGAACCATATATTGGCTTCCCCAAAATTTAGATGTACAATGGCAAACCTAATAAAGAAATACATCGCTCCAAGTTCTAGGGTAAACTATTCAAAAGAATAGAAGATCATGCTAGTCAATATACAATTTTTATATGTATCAAAAGGAATCTTCAATACCATAAAAAGCTTTCGTTTGTTCAATCACACTTGATATTACATTTTTCCATTTCACTTGGGCATTTAGAGGATGTAGCAAAATTGATTGTTTTCTCAAGTTTCCTTTTCTGATATAGACTCTCCAAGCTATAGTCCAACCATCCTTGTATGTTTTAATCATAGGGATACTTGCAAAAAGTAAATTCAACTCAAACTCATATTTCAACCCAACAAAGATGCAAAACTTCATTTGTAGTAGGAGGAGCAAATCCTACTTTATTATTTCAATGAAGTGCAATGGCTTCCAAAAATTCCTTTATTTTTTTCCTACCAAATTGTTAACTGATTTTTTCTTCAAATTTGGGTTTTGGTTTATTTTAGCAGAACTTGATTTTCTATCAGACTTATAGTAGAAAATAAAAATCCACCATCCAATCCAAGTGAGCCTAAAAGCAAACATTTGGTGGGCAAAAACAAAAACAAAAACCTACCATCCAATCCATGTCCTTTCACTCCCCCACTCCCATTTTCCAAGCAACCAACCAGAAACTCAATGAGAATAGAAGTAACAAAAATTAAGAAGGAACATAGTTTGTAGATAGAATATCGAACAAAGAAAGAAAAAAGGACACCAAAGTCGTTACCTTACTGAGGAAGGGGATGGCGGTCTCAAGCTGACAAAGGGGACGACTGTTAGGGCTAAGAAAGGGGATGGACTTTAGGGCTCAGATAGGAATCAGTCTTTTTTCATATGAGGCTTCGATGAAGTCTTTCCCACTTAATGAAACGATATGTTTCAGCCACGTAGGGCGTGTACGATATGTTGGTTTTTATTTATTTATTTATTTTTATCTGGAGTGTAATGCGTGATTAACAAGGGCATGAACATAGGAGAACTAAGGTGAGAAAGTTGTGTTCTAATTTCTTGGTTGTTGGCAGTGGTGTCTGATGTGTTTTTAAGAGTTGGTAGAGGGAGAATATATAGATGTGAACCATCTTCGAGTGTTCAATTGAGAGTGTTTCAGAGAATTTGCAGGAGAATGACTCGATATGATCACCGAAAATTGAGGGATAGCAAAGGGGGTGAGGTGAAGTGAAGAGAGATTTATTTGAAATAAATTTCGATATACTTAAAACTGACTTGGGGCCCGATTGGATACATAAATCATCTCATCTGATCATTACAATTTTATTAAATTTTCATACAAAATATAATAAACAATTCAACATTTTCAAATCTCAAAATAATAAAATATTAAAAAATAATATTCTAATAATATTTTATTCAATTCATATAAAACTATCTCATCTCATCTCACTATCAAAACGAACCCTTAGAGACATTTTTCATGTAGAGAGGATTTGGTAATTCACTAGAAACTTTCTGTTTACATCCGATAAAATTAATACATATTTTGGATTAAATATGTATAATAAAATTCAATAAATAAATACTCAATATTATAAAAATAAATAATAAAATGATTAAATTTATTTACATATCCCCAGATTAAGATCGGTATGTTCAAGGTACACAGTTCTTAGATTTGAAGATTAACAAAGGTTATAAACCTATTACAACCTTAACAAAGTTACACAGTTTGATACACATTTACTTAATCTGTAATTGTACTTGATCTTATCCAACAAAATGAGATAAGAATTGAAAGTCTCCAATACACGCAAAATAGCATGTATGTATGGCTAATATCTTTCATTTGACCTTGACGCTCTTTTCGATCATTAAGAAATCCCAACACTCTATTTTGAATGTCATCCTCTCTTGTTTAGATCTTTTTTCTTGCACGTTGGAGTTTTTCCTTTCTCTTTTGGAGGTGAAATTCTCTTTCCTTAAAAATTTTTCTTTCATTTTCTTCTTCAATCTATGTTCATAAAAACTAGTTGCAGCATGTCATTTTCTATAGCAAACAGCTTGTAAAATCATTGTGAAAAATTACGATTACTTCAACAATGTAGTAAAGTAAAAGCACACCAACAACAGTAATTTGTATTGATCTCCTTATTGTACTTTGGACAAGAAAAAAAAAGATCGTTTTGGAATTTTTTAGGTGTTCGAGAATTTGAGACGTAGCATCAACTCACATAAATACTTTGGAGCATGATTCAAATAAAGATCAACAAACAAGATAAAGAATGTGACGAAGACATTGCATATCAGCAACACGAACAACCTTGAAACAAGTAGAGAGACTGCTACAACATAACAAAGAATTCATGGATTTAATAATAAATGAAAACAAATATTGAAGCTTTTGAAGTAGAGAGGTTGCTGCAACATAACAAAAATATATGTACTTCATGAGTAAGCAAGGGGCAGTGCAGTAATAGAGGGCTTTAAAACCTTGATTGCTGCAAAACTGCCATTGGACATGTGTCTCAGCATACTTTGAATGTTAATGAAAATTCAGATTTTTAATTCAATTACAACAACATATATTAAAAAACAAATTCTTTCAACAAAAAGTCCATATTCGAATATGTCCTTCATGACCATTACACCAAGAGAATTTCAACTAATGATTTTAGCTACATAAATGATCTTTTGGTAAGCTTGTGGATAATTCAGTTTTTTTCAAAAACCTCTAGCCCCTTATTAATCCCAGATGATTGTAGCCAGAGTTTTAGTGTAGGTGTTGAGTGCTCCAATGATTGCATGAGAGCTTCTTATTTGCAGGTAAATTTATATATAAGTTACTCGAAACTTGAAATATTGTTTCTATTAGTTTATTATCTATTTAAATTTTAACTTGATTTTTTAATATTTTTTTAGATGATTGTTCAGCTTCATCAACAATCGAGCCTTGAATATCCAACCCAATTACATAAAAACACTTCTTCGAAGGGCTCAAACAACAAGGTAATTGGCTCAACTTTGCCGTTCAATTTACTTTCTTTTGTATTTTTTGAAATTTTATGGTTTATACCATTATTCACTTAATTTCTCTTTTCAGGATTTTGTGTTTTTTGAGTTGAATGAAGTTCTACAATACTACCATGAAATTCTACACTTATATATCAAACTCCAACTTCTTCACAATTCTTGTCATTCTTATAAATAGAGCGTTTCTATTTGTAGCTTGCAAAAAGACCACGAACCTCAATAAACATGTACGAAACTAGTTTGAGAAATTTCTAGCGAGCTGTTCAACTTCATTCAAGATTTGCATATGCACAAACCCTTTGTGGTCATGAGTATGTGACAATCTCTTTTCCTGCCCTGATTTAGCTCCTAATTGATTACATTTTGGAGTGAACTTCTGCTCTGATGGCCAATTTTTACTTATTGTTGCTTCAACTAGTTGTTTATGAGCTTGCAATTGCATTATTATTTGCAGATATGTAGCTTTGGAGGATTTTGAGAATGGAATTAAGAGCTACTAGAGTGCACTTCTGGTTGATGCAAGGCCAACTGGTTGTTGTTCTTGCAACTCAAATGGGCATGTTGAATGTAAATGGTGTGTAACTTGCTCCAAATGGAACACTTTTTGAGCATTTACACAGTGAGTACCTTGCTTTCATTATTGGTATTCTTATGGACAGAACATAGATACAAGATGAATTATCTAAAGTAATGGCGAACTACTTTTCCTTTAGTTGTTCACCATAAGTTTGAGTTGCAACATAAGTGGGCAATGGTAGATTATATGCGTCTTTGAAATTAGTGTGTATAAAGTTGATTTGTTCAGTTATTTGGAGGTACTTTTGTCTTTCAGCAACTTAAAAAAAAAAGAGTAAGAGGGCGCAACCTCTTATGTATATTAGGAAACCCTCACTTTAGGCAAAGGAAAACCGTGGTTATCCATAAGGAGCAACCAAGGAAAAGAACAAACTATAAATAAGAAAAAACAAGACTAAAAAAAAAAACAAAGGTATTAACAAGACCGCAACATAGGAAGACCCCATTTGTTCAAGCGAAAATGACCATAAACCTCTTTGTCCACGCCAGCCAAAGAGTGAAATAAATTTTGATTGCCTGTAGCTCCCAGTTTTGAAAGGTCGTCTGCCACCATGTTTCCTTGTCTAGGAATAAAGCAAAAAGTTATGTTGAAGTGTTGTAAAAAAGATTGAATGTCCTCCCAAGAATCCCATAGGTACCAAAGAGTGCATGTAGAACTCTCCAACCAACCCAAAATTACTCTTGAATCACTTTCAAGGTCTAGGTTGAAAAAACCAAATCTCTTACACATGCATAAACCATCCTGGACCACCTGCAACTCTGCTCGTGTATTAGTGCATGTACCCAAATAGTGAGAAAAAGCAAATACAAGGTCACCTGTATGGTTTCTCAAGATGCCTCCTCCACCACTTGCTCCTGGATTACTGAGACTACTCCCATCTATGTTCAGCTTCCATCTGTTTGTGACCAGCGCCCTCCATAAAACCCAACTGGAACCATGACTTTGCACACGTTTAATGGGAATGTTCAAGCTATTAATAATACCCTTGTCTCCCTCATAAAGCTTCTTAATACGCTGCAACCTGCTTGCAATTTCTTTCAACCAGAAATTAATTTGAAAAATGCAACTTTCATAAGAAGCTTCCGCTCCCTCCATACGGGTTTTTCAACCACATGGCCCAAATGATAATAGAAGGCAGAATGTAACGTCTTTCAGCTACTTGCATTGTTGTTTAAGATATGTAATTTTCATGGGTCCTGTAGTAAAAGAGGCTGAACACTTGGACTAGGGAATGGCTTACTGTCTCGAGCATATGCACCAGCTGAACTAGGGGTGTACATGAACCAAGTGAACCGACCGGAAACCGATTAGACCGACAGCTGGAGCACGGAACCGGCCGAAACCGGAAGGGAACCGGTCGGCCGCCGGTGGAAAATAAGTAGAACCGATGTCGGCTAGTTCGGTCTTGGTACGACCCAATAAAAAACTGTTGAACGACTGACCGGTTCTACCATTTTTTTTTCATTTTATACCTACATAAAAACGACGTTGTTTCACTTAAATGAGTGAAACGACGTCGTTTTGGGCCCCCTCAATTGAAAAAAAAAAAAATAAATGGCATCGTTTGGTCTCAACCAAACGGCATCGTTTCTGGTTTAGGTTAAATGAATCGCATCCAATCCCCCATCCTTTCTTCTTCTTCATTTATGCATTCTGTCGTAACGGCGTTTCTCCCTCTCCTCTCAGACTCTCCTCTCCCTCTCAGCCTCTCAGAAATCCATCGCCGACGATCACCACGCCCAGTGGCCAACGCCTTTCGGTTCTCAAACTCTCTCGCTCCTCTCTCAGACTCCAAGTTCTCCTCAGCCCCCCGTGGCATCTTCTCTCTCTCTCTCACTCTCACCGCGACGTCATCGCACATAGAGCCACCTCCATCGCCACCGAAGACATCGGTGAATCGATGGTTTTCTCCCCCTTCACCGGCCAATTTCGATCGAGATTTACACCATTTTTCCTTATCAATGCAGTTTTTATTTTGGACCAAAACCACACCAATGCCTTCGGTTTTCACCCCTAAGCTGAACCCACCTATAGCCCACAATAACTTGAACTCGTCAGCTATCAGTCTCACTGAGGATTATTCAGCCAAGATCTCGGAGTTCACTTTTTGGATTAACTTGGAGAGGTGCTGCCTTACTTGTTGGAGACAAGGAAATTTATTGTCTTTTGTTTTACTTTTAATTAAAGCAATGTATTGTGTTGTGTAATGTAATGTATAAATACCAAACAATGTGATACGTAGTGGATTGCATGGGATGCTTTATGCATTTTATATGATGAAAATTGGATTTTCTTTTTCTTTTTTTACATGCATTTAGTTAAAAAGGTAATTAATTAGTTGTTTATACCTCTAGTTATTTTTTATGTAAAATTTAGTTTTCCATTTTGATATATTTTTATTATTATGGATAATTGTTCGATGCAATTAATATTATGATTTTCAAAATTAATTTTTTCTTGAAAAAAATCTAATACATAATAGACTTTTATAAAAAAAAACAAAACAAAACAAAAGAGGAAAAAAAAAGAAAAGAAAAAGGAATCTGGGTACATATACATTTACAATTATTATTAATGTGATAAAAAAGTACGAATAGTGCTACATATGTTTACAGTTTTACTTATATTTTTACTTACAAGACTCATTTTATTTTGAAATTCAAATTTCAAATTTGAAATTTCATGATTTTTAACTTATCAATAACTGACACGTGGAAAAGTAAATTTTTTGAAAGTTTTTCTTAATTACATTTATTATTTTCCAAAAAGTACATATATAAAACATTTCTAGATAGCAAGATGCAACAACTGGGAGAAAAGAGGCCTTGATAATTCTTTTTATATGGGTACATATCTATCATATATATCCTATTTGTGCAATATGAGTAGTTGATGTCTTCAATTTAATTTTTGTTAAGTTGTTTCTTTGATGTCTTCACTGGTATTGTTTTGCGTTAATGTTAATGGACGGAAAGGTTAACGTTAGTACTCTTTTAGCAAAGCCATAATGAACGAACATAAATTCACCAAATTTTAAAAAGCAAAAGGAATTTCAAAGAATACATTCAACATAAACTATTTTTCCACGATAATTGGGTAAATGACTAAAAGGAAACCGCCTTAGCTTTTCGTCTACTTGGACCGCAAACCTGGAATATTTCTTAGTCCCATCTTGCCAAGAATAAGCTTGGGAATGGCAGGAGGGTTGTCAAGCCCCATGCTTCGGCTGAATTCATTAGCAAGCTCAACAAGCATATGCTTGTCCCGGCTGATTTTCTTATTGGAGTTGTAATAACCAAGCCAGGCCTGGTATGCTGCTTCTTTGTTCTTCATCTCCACCTGGGATAGACCTCGTTCAACCTGTTTAATATTTGTTTGCCAATGCATTAGAAAATGTTTGTGGGAATGTGTCTACACATTTGACTAAATTACTATTGTATGCTCTGAGGAATATCAAGATCTTTCTAAGTTCACCTTTTTCTTAGTGTCTGGATCAACTGTAGGCACCGGAGCCTTCGTTATCGGCAAATCCTTCACAGTAGACAAAAAGAATTCCTCCCAGGGGGTTAGTAACAATATACCTTGCCCTTCTTTACCTTTACGCCCTGTTCTACCAAGTCGATGTATATACTGCTCTCTATCTGCTGGCAAGCCCACCTGTTATAGCAGCAACCGGAGAAAATGCGTAAAATTAATACTAGCTTCACAGAAATGTGTACTACATATTTGAAAGGCTTGAATACTGGAGAAACAATAGATGAAGCTTGTTAAGAAAGTTGTCTCGCCAAGCAAATTACAGCAAGGATTCAGACAATCCAAAGACCCAGATAAAAAAGGATTCGTAAAAGAGTGTCTAATCATGGCTTTCTATGAACCACCAGGCATAGAATGCTTCTAACAAAGAGGATACTGTAAAAATTTCCACTAAAATGAATTGCAAAGGCCGTTGATTTAGTCCTCATGAACAGAAACTAACATTCCACTACCTGTATGACAAGGGTGACATCTGGATAATCTACTCCACGAGCAGATACATCAGAAGTCACAAGGATAAGCCCCTTTGACTTTCTGAATTCATCAGATATCCTGGTTCTGTAACTCTGTGGCTTTCTAGAATGGATCTCTCTGACATTCAAGTTCAGCTCCCCAAGAAGGTCAGCAACCAATCGTGTGACCATGGCAGTTGTGCAGAATACAAGAACCTGCACAAAACGATTCACATCACATTTTCAGAGAAAACCTGAAAAAGAAATGACAAATAGAAACTGTTGATATCAGTGACAGTTCACGAAAACCATGACATCGTGACACCTGAATCATGATGTCCTATTTGAATCAACACTTGTTGCAACCTCCAAATATGTCCAATAATGTGTAGTTGTGAACCCATTGAAAAACATCTTCACAATAACTCTACTACATACCTTATAGTCAACATCATCGGCAATATGCTCTTTTAAAAGAACATACAGTAGGGGAAAATGCTTGTCCAATGGAGCAACTAAATGCATCTGCCTGACCTGAAATGACCCAGCATTTAAAGAATTAAGCTATCAACATATCATAAAATTCATAGAACTAAATAAGAAAGTCTCACATAAAGCCTACCTGAGAATGTGTCTCCTCACTGCCCTCTTGAACTGTATTGATAAATTCATGATCTCTTTTCAAAGCAATGTGACTGATTTGACGAACCTTCATTAAAAAAATAAAGAAACTTAGAACTGTTTAATTGTTTATGTAATATATATGCAAAAAAAAAATAGTGATAGAAACCTCTTCTGGAACAGTGGCAGAAAACAATAGTGTCTGTCGTTGTTTTGGAACAGCAGCAATAATCTTTTCAATGTCTTTGCGAAAACCCATGTCTAGTAAATGATCAGCTTCATCCAGTACGAGGACTTTCACACCCATCAGCCTTGTTGCAAAACCTGCGGTATTCTCAATATGATCTCTGAGCCTTCCAGGTGTAGCAACAAGAATCTGTAAGTTATGAATGTATGAAATATATAATAATATCCAATTATGTATTTTGAAACCATCATAACAAGTTGCACTATTTGGCTTTGTAATAATGTATATATAGAACAAACTCAGTGAGGACCCAGCATCTAATTAGCTGGTAGCCTGGGATCCCTCAAGCAAAAATAATGGCATGAGTAGAAGGAAGCTAGATAAGAATTTAAATCGTTAGGATTAAAACTTGTCTGATTGAATATCTTAAGAATGCAACAAACAACAGAATCCTTGGGCAAATAATAAAGACATTCACCTGGCAAGGGTTTGCTTGCATTCGTTTCTGTTCTAGACCAAGTCTTGTACCTCCTATTACAACTTGAACACCAATAGAAGGATGATACTTCAACAAAGTGTTAGCTTCTGCAGCAGCTTGGCATGCAAGCTCTCGAGTTGGGCATATTACAAGCACAATGATTGGTGGACGCTTTTGATCTCGACCAATGGGTGATGAGTTTACAACAACTTCAATAGATGGAAGCTGAAATAAAGAACTTCAACAATGAGTAGCGCGAAAACTCCATCCAATCGATAGATCTAGATGCAATAAAACAAAGAAAGCCCTTGTTCAGAGAATTTCTTCTTTTTAGAGATTCTAAACCATTTTCTGCAGCCAATCAAAGTGCAAAACTCGTGTCTAGAATGTCTACTTTTACTTAGGTCAGACTTCTGTTCTCAAATCAAAATAGAAACATATTCCAAAGAGTTGAGATAACAAGAATATTAAAGGTTGCATCTCAAATGTATTTTTTCCAATTTTCAAATATCAAGAAAGGTATCACCTTATTCTTTTTTGGGAAAAATATTGTCCTTAAGAAAGAAGAGTTTTATCGATATCATCGAGAGGTCATCAAAAAGATTTAATAAAAAAATCTTTGATTACCAATCAAAAATTTTTTTTTTTACCGGTACTTATCAAAAAAATATCAGGAGAAGAAAGTTCTTTTCTTTTAGACAGGAGTTTGTATTAATTTAGATTTAATATTTTGTCTTTTTCCCTAGGGTATAGATTAAGATGGGAGCTCTGTCTTGGTTAAAAGGTAAACATGCACAAATAAAGGATCTCACCAGAAATGCTACAGTTTTTCCCGTGCCTGTTCTAGCCTTGGCCATAACATCCTTTCCTGAAAAACACATCTGTTTAGAATTCACACCATCAAATGGAATTACAAGACACTTGGATAAAAAGAACCAAAACTGAGCTCACAACAGAGAGAATGGTAGCCATAGCGCAGAACTGTAAAAAACAAACCTTTCAGTATTACTGGGAGAGTTGCTTCCTGTACCACAGTCATTTTCTCATATCCAGCATCATTGATTCCCTTTAAGGACAAAGGAGATACTGTACACTGATCAAATCTGCATGCATTCACAGAAGTAAAATAAGAAAATGATGTAAGAAATAGAAAGGGAGCAAACTGAGCCTTGGGGAATGGAGCTAAAGATTATTGGCCAGCAGTAGGAATAATCATATGTCACAGACTTATAAATACAAGATTTTTGGCCAGTAGCTTTTCAAAATCGTCCCACCCAAATACATTGTTTCTTCTAATATCCATAGTTGACTCCTTGGTTGCACAACCACCTCGGGTTAAAAAATAATTGG
Source organism: Juglans cinerea (assembly GCA_961763995.1). Classification (NCBI taxonomy): domain Eukaryota; kingdom Viridiplantae; phylum Streptophyta; class Magnoliopsida; order Fagales; family Juglandaceae; genus Juglans; species Juglans cinerea. Next base: position 41,351,622 of record CAUIVZ010000001.1, on the reverse strand, counting down.
TAATAGAAGGGAAAAAAAAAAAAAGTGGTCCTTGTTTTTCTGATCTACAGCAACAGGGGAATGTAGTACACAAACAGGTTCACTATAAAAATTAAGTTGAAGAGGCTCGCTATAAAAACTAAGGCCCATTTGGATATAGAAACAATTTCATCTCATCTCATCTCATCTCACCATTACAACTTTTCCAAATTCCCACACAAAATATAATAAACAATTTAACTTTTTCAAATCCCAAAACAATAATAATATTCTAATAATATTTTATTCTAACTCATCTAAAATCATCTCATCTAATCTCATCTCACTATCCAAATGAGCCCTAAGTCTCTTTCTTCAACTCCATAAGCAGAGCAACCTATTCCAACCATACAACAGCATGAACATAACATTATTAATCGACTTCTTATTCCAACCTATTCCTACCACGGATAGTTGTATAGCCTTGAATACACAACTTGGACTTTCTTCCCTTGGTACAACAGACATTTCCAAAATATTGATTCGAGTATACAACCATAAAATAAACAGTGCCGACTAAATGGCCAAGTACAAATAAGTTCAATTAAACAGAAATCATAATAGTAATGCCTTTTTGGACATACCTAGTTTCACTTAAATAAGAGTCGGACTTTCCAGGTGAAACCCTAGGTGTAACCTTGTCGCTAACTTCCTTATCTAAGCCAAACAAAGCATTCGCGCTCTTCTTCAATAATGGATCATCATCATCATCATCTTCACCATCACTGTCTTCCTCGCTAAGAAAATCCCCTATACCAGCCATTAACTTCTCTCCATCCTCATCTTCAACAACATCATTATCACCCTCATCATCCATCCACTGCGGTTGCTTCCTTGAATCCTTCCTGCCTTCTCTTAAGCCGTCATTACCTCCTCTACTTCTTGCATACCCCGAATCCGTATCTCTCCCGCCTCTCTTTCCCCTCAATGAATTCCCGTTCCCTCCTCGAGGTCCGTCGTTCCTTCTCCGTGAAAGACCTTCCTCATTGTTAAACCGCCCACTCGTTGGTGAACTTCTCGAAAACGAATCATTTCTTGAAAAAGAATCATTTCTCGAAGAAGAATCATTTCTTGAAGATGAACCATTTCTGGAAAATGAATCATTTCTCGAAAAAGAATCATTTCTCGAAGATGAACCATTTCTGGAAAATGAATCATTTCGGGTCCGAGTTCTGTTCCGAGTTGGCACACCAATCCCGCCCGAGTCACTCTCCCTCCTTCGTTTCATTGGAAACGGCTCCCCACCCTTTTCTCTATCTCTAACCCTAATTCTACTCCGAGTCTTATCTGCGTCCGAGGCTTCGTCCTCGCTAGTGAGTTTCCCACGGAACTTGTCGGTCCTCAACTCGCTGACCCAGTCACTGAGTTCCGCCTCGTCCTCAATCAAGCTCTTGGGAGCTCGAGCCTCCCCTCTCTCACGACCCGCCCTGAACTCGGATCCGGACGCTGCCCTGGCTCGGAACTGCCGTGTCGAGAATCTCCGTAATACACCAAGTTGTTCGTTGTGTGTACTACGAGACCCCAACGCCGAGTACCTCAGCCTCAACGGGAAGATCCGAGAGAAAACGGGCACGGCCTGGAACGACTGAGGAGAAGTTCCCAGTTTCATGAGAGGGAAACGGGTGAGCGGAAGAGATGGGTTGAGAAGACGGAACTGCGGGAGGAGCTTAATGGGCATAGTAGAACCTGGGGCAGGATTATCCACTCGGAGTATGGAAGGAGAAGTAAAAGGGTTAGGGTTTTAAAAGGGTTTTTGAAGTATAAAAGGGGGGTAGAGAAACGACCACAAAGATCCGTCGTTTATTGGGAGCGTCATTGGTGCTGTCGTTTTCCGTACGAAATGACTAAGTTTGGATCAGTTACTCTCACTACTATTTTTTATTTTATTATTACTTTTCACCTACTTTTTTACTATTCATTACTTTTCACATATTTTTTACTACTATTTAATATTTTATTATTACTTTTTCACTACTATTCACAAACATTCTTAACACTTTCACTACTATTCACAAACATTCTTAACACTTCTCAAGTATTCTCACTACACAAACCCAGCCTGAAGCAGAAGAAGCTCAGCAGCTCTGGGAACCGCACACTGTCGCACGCCGTAATGTGACGTCAAAAAAAGTTGCATATTTTGAAGAGAAATCCTTATAACCAGTCGGACTTATGTTACTCAAATAACAGCTCATCAATAATGTAGTGACACCTAAACTTTCTACCTCAACAATCTTGTCGATGCACTGTATTAGATTGGAATAAAATTTGTCATTTCGCTACTCCCTCTGGTTTTCCCTTTCCCACCCCTTTAGTTTGCCCTTCCCCTCTCGCACGGAACACATCCTGTAGAATATTATGTTTATATGAAATTCATTTCTGCTAATCGTAAAGAGTTTACAATGAGCTCTATTTATAGAGCTGAGAGCAACGTAAAATGGTCCCGCCTTTTTACAAGCATGAGGCGTGCATGAATCCTACAGCTAGCTGCACAAAGCTGTTATAACAGAAAAGGTTCCCTTTTTGTACAAATAGAATCCCAAGAATATTCTAGAGAGAATTACAATAAAATCCTTAAGAAGAATTGATTCCAGAAGAGTTTTGTATTTGAGAGTGATTTCTTTCCTTGTTGCTGTCATCGTGTGTTGCTGAGATGGAGTTGTGTGGTATTGATGAGCTGGAATTCTTTATCTTGCTGTCACCCTCCCGCAAGTCTAACATGGGGACCATGGTGAGACTTGAACGTAATGTTAAGAACCGAGATGAAGGCATTGGCTTGGTAAGTATATCTGCAAGCTGATCACGAGAAGAAATAAAAGTCACATGCAATGTTTTTGTTGCAACCCGATCTCTAACAAAGTGGAAATCAATTTCCATGTGTTTGGTGCGTGAATGGAAAACCGGGTTGGCTAAGAGATAAGTTGCACTCAAATTGTCGCACCATAAGGTTGGAGATTGAGAAAGAAACACACCAAGGTCCTTGAGCAGTGATTGTATCCATAGTAATTCAGTAGTTGTGTTTGCAAGTGATTTGTATTCCGCTTCGATACTTGATCTTGCCATTGTTCTTTGCTTTTTGGAGCTCCAAGAAATGAGATTGGAGCAAAAAAAATACAATAGCCACCGGTTGAGCGGCGGTCATCAGGACAACCTGCCCAATCGGCATCGGTAAAAGCATGAAGATGATAAGAACTGAAAGGCTTAATATGTAAACCGAGATTGGCAGATTGTTTGAGATACCGAAGTATTTTCTTAACAGGTTGCCAATGAGGAATTTTTGGGGCATGCATGAATTGGCTAACTTTGCTAATAGCAAAGGCAACCTCAGGCCTAGTGATGGACAGATATTGCAAGCTGCCGACAATGCTTCGATATAAAGTTGGGTCAAAAAATTTAGGACCATCAGTGAGAGAAAGACGTGTGGAAGAAGCCATGGGAGACTTGACAGGCTTGGCTAGATCCATGTTTGTTCTTTTTAAAAGATCACAGATGTATTTGGTTTGAGATAAATGAAGACCACTGGAAATTTTATTTATCTCCAAACCCAAGAAATATCGGAGACTACCCAAATCCTTTAATGGAAAGGAAACACTTAGTGAAGTAAGAACAGAGGAAATAGCACTAGAACATGAACCAGAAAGAATGATGTCATCAACATAAACCAAAATGTAAATGGTGATAGATTTATGAAGATAGACAAATAAGGATGGATCTGCAAGTGATGCAACAAAACCAATTTCAATGAGCCGATTGCTTAATTTTGAAAACCAAGCACGAGGTGCTTGCTTAAGACCATAAATGACCTTATTCAAGCGACACATGTAGCTGGGATAATCTGGATTGACAAAACCAATTGGTTGACACATGTAGACTTGTTCTTGGAGATCACCATGAAGAAATGCATTATTAATGTCTAATTGCCGAAGACACCATTTTTCAATAACAACAATAGACACAATAGTTCGAATTGTAGTGGGTTTAACCATTGGACTAAAGGTTTCAAAGAAGTCAATACCTTCCTGTTGATAGAAGCCCTTGGCATCCAAGCGGGCTTTGTATCTGTCAATGGAACCATCAGAGAGCCTTTTGGTGTGGAAGACCCATTTGTTGCCGACAATATTGTTGACACAGTAGGAGGAACCAAGGTCCATGTGTGAGTATGCAAAAGAGCTTGAAATTCATCAAACATAGCTTTCCTCCATGGCTGATGTTTGGCAGCTTCAGTGTAGGAAGTGGGTGATTCGGGAATTTGAGTGGTGGTTGTAAGGTGGCTACGAGGAGGTGGCCATAATATAGTACTATCAGTGAATTTGCGAGGACAGAGAGTGTTGGTTCAAGCCCTGGTGATGATTGGAGATTCGGTAGAGGATATTGGAGAAGATGAGGAAGTTGATTTTGAGGAAGCTGTAGAAGGATCGGGAGGAGACAATTGAGATGTTGAACTGGAGGGAAGATTCTGTGGTGAGTCACGAGGGGTTAGAGTTGGGATAATTTGCATAGAAGGGCTGAAGGGAGTGTGTTGAGAGTGAAATGGGTTGATGGGAGTAAGTTGAGAGTGAGATGGGCTTTGAGGTGAGTTGGGCCTTTGTGAGTCAAAATGAGTGGAAGGAGGACCGAGAATAGATGGTAGTGATACAAGAGTTTGTTTGTGATGATGAAGCTGTGAGGAATTGATGGGCTGGGCAAAAGGAAACCGAAGCTCATCAAATACCACGTCCCTGGAAATATCAACTCGCCCATTTTCAAGATCTAAGCAACGATATCCCTTATGGGAATCACTGTAACCAACAAACAAGCATTGTTTTGACCTTAGATCTAACTTGTGCCGATTGTATGGCCGAAGATGAGGCCAACAGACAGAACCGAATGCCCTGAGAAGATTGTAATTGGGAGGTTTGGAAAATAACTTCTCGAATGGTGATTTGTGATGAAGTATTGGTGTGAGAAGCCGATTGATTAAGTATATGGAGGTATGAAAAGCATCAGCCCAGTAAATTTGAGGGAGAGATGCATGGGACATTAGAGCTAATCCCGTTTCGACAATGTGTCGATGTTTCCGTTCAACGGCACCATTTTGTTGGTGTGTATGCGGACAAGATAATCGATGGGAAATACCTTTGTTTTGCATGACAATATTTAGAGATCGTTACTCTCCACCCCAATCGCTTTGTAAGGAAATGATTTTGGAATTAAAAAAATAACTCAACATGTGCTTGAAATTGAATAAAAACTTTGACAACATCAGATTTTTGAATTAAAGGATACCACCAAGTGAAACGAGTAAAGTCATATAGAAATGCTACATAGTATCGAAAACCATTTCTAGATACAACAGGGGCAAGGCCCCATACATCATAATAGATAAGTTGTAAGGGCTTGGTGGAATGCTGATGTGAGTCACGAAAAGGTTGTTGAGAGCTTTTAGCTTGACAGCATGTTGAGCACTTGTTTGAAGAGTCACGAGATGAAATAGGTAGAGAATGAGTAGAGAGGATGCGGCGAACTAAGAGAAGAGAGGGGTGACCAAGACGGGAATGCCACTGAGAGGTGGAAGCACGCTCGCCAACAAAAGCTTGAGGAGTAGAAATCGGAGCTAGAAAGGAATATAGACCATCAGTTGTGGGGCCACGAAGAAGAAGATTCCCCCGTCTTTGAATCTTTCACAAGAAAATGAGAGCCATGAAACTCGAAGAAGACAGAATTATCAATGCAAAACTGTCTAACCGAAATTAAATTCTTAGTGATAGCAGGAACATGTAATAAATTTTTCAAATGAAAAGAGGTAGATGAAGTAGGAAAAACAGAGTCACCAATGTGTGCTATCGGCAAAGCATTTCCATCACCAACCCTGATGTGTTCGTTGACACCATAATGAGAGGATTGAACGTTGAGGTTGGATAAGTCAGAAGTGAGGTGGTTTGAAGCAATAGTATCGGGGTACCAGGACATATCCGGGGGAGAAGAGGAGTTTGTATAGTTGGCTGTGAGAGTTTTGGGGGGGTCACTTTGAAAGGCATGATCAAATCGGTAGTAACAACGAATGGCCAGATGACCAACCTTGCCACAGATTTAACAAGTGGGTTTGTTGTGTGGGAGAGTAGGAGGAGAAGATAAGAGAGGAGGACCTGAGGGTGAACGGCCTCGACCACGACCACAATAACCACTTCTAGAGGGGAAACCGCGATTGAAGCCGCGACCACGAGAGTTGGACGTATAATTGGCTGAGAAATCGGTGGAGGTAGGAAGATGATTAGAGTGAGAAAGACGAGTTTCATGGGTAAGCAGAAGACCATATAATTCTTTTGGAGAGAGAGGTTCAACTTGAGCGGTAACAGAGGTTACAAGTGCATCATAGTTACTGTTGAGACCAACAAGGAGGTAAGAGATGAATTCTGGTTGGGAAAGAGGATTACCCGAGGCACTCATGGTGTCAGATAGATGTTTTACTTTGTTGAAATACTCAGAAACAGAGCTCGAGCCTTTTGAAATAGTGGCGAGTTGATAACGCAACTGAATGATGCGAGTATGGGATTTTGATGTAAAGAGTCTCTCCAGAGCAGCCCATACATCACGGGCAGCGGTGTGACCAACAACTTGAGCAATTAGATTGTCTGAAAGGGAGGAAATTAGAGCATTGAGAATGATTTGATCAGTTTGGGACTAGGTAATGAAGGCGGGATTGATAGTTTTGTTATCAGGTAGGAGACGAGAAGGAGATTGGACAGAGCCATCAACGTAGTGAAAGAGCTGCTGTCCTTTGAAGTATGGAATCATTTGGGTGCGCCATAGGAGGAAATTATCGTTGGTGAGTTTTGCGGAAACAAGGTGAGAAAGATGAGGAAGGAGGGAAGGAGAGGGTGGGTTCGAAGGGGCTTTTGGAGGAGGTGTTTGTTCAACCATGGTGAGACGCTAGTCTTCTAATGGCTCTAGATACCATGTAGAATATTATGTTTATATGAAATTCATTTCTGCTAATCGTAAAGAGTTTACAGTGAGCTCTATTTATAGAGCTGAGAGCAACATAAAATGGTCCCACCTTTTTATAAGCATGAGGCGTGCATGAATCCTACAACTAGCTGCACAAAGCTGTTATAACAGAAAAGGTTCCCTTTTTGTTCAAACAGAATCCCAAGAATATTCTAGAGAGAATTAAAATAAAATCCTTAAGAAGAATTGCTTCCATAAGAGTTTTGTATTTGAGAGTGATTTCTTTCCTTGTCGTTGTCATCGTGTGTTGCTGATATGGAGCTGTGTGGTACTAATGAGTTGGAATTCTTTATCTTGCTGTCACATCCCAACGGAATCATAATAGAACCCCCCCCTCTCGCATCGCTACCTTCGCACCCCCCCCTCTCGCACGGAACCCCCCTTTCACATGGCTGCCTTCGCACAACTTCGTCTCCTTTCGCTCGAATGGAATTGATGCTACTAATCAGTGGAGAAGCCCGAGTGGAATTGATGCTCGCATTGCAAATGTGTGTGGAATTTCCAGTATTCTTTTCAATTTCAAGATTGGAAATTTGGCACTTGGGCAGCAATTAGGAGAAGCTGGCAAAAATCGAGATACCACTTACTATTCGACATTTACATTTGGCTATTATTAACGAAAAAAATCCAGAGCAAAGAACAACAAGAAAATTTGCGCGAAAATCCCAAATTTTACAATATAGCTACAAAAATCACGCACACGATCCCAACCTCTCTTTTTTTTTTTTACATGGAGTGGAGAATATGATTCTTCCGCGGGGTAGTTTCTGAGGCTCAGAAACTGCATTATATACTGATCATAGTGAAGAAATAAATAATTTTAATCTAAAGAGCAGTAGTTCCTTCGTAAATGGTGCTCAACCTGAGTCTAAAGGAGCGAATTGCCATCTTCGTTCTTCTAGAACGGTATCTCTACAACTTCGTCGCAGACGACCCGTCTTGAGATAATCCACTGCTCGGCTTAGCATCAACAACTGGCCATCTGTTATTCTTCTGTGATTCAAGTTTATGCTCATACCCAAACCAATTGATCTTAGTACTGCTGCTCCTCTAGAGGCAGGGTGAGGTTAGGGGGATTTGGTGGAAGAAGGAGAGGGGAAGATAATTTTTTTCACATTTTTAACAACGTTATCAGAGTTCCTTTGCTTCTCTAGTAGTTTATTATTCTGATTTTTTCTTTCTTTCTTTGTCAGTGAAAGTGACGTGGCCTGGGATGATGGCGGTGGTGGAATGGTGGTGGTGGATTGGTGGAGGTGGACTGCTGGCAGACGAAGGACTGCTCGACGGTGAAACTGGAAGCCGAGCTCAGTTCCTATCGTGAAACACTCACTGGTTTCCTATCTCTTGTTGCCATTTTCTTTCCCATGTGAACGAGTGTAAGTTGAGCTTGGTGTAATTTCTGAGGTGACAGCATGTAAGTGGAAGACTGTTATTTGAGAAAAAATAGCCCGACCACTTAGAAGCGGTTCTGTATTTTGAATATTTTCCTTCACGATTACTGCTATAGTTATAAAGAGATTACATAAAAGTAATGTCATAAATTGACGTGATTTTATATAACTTTTTAGATCTACTTTATAATAAAAATAATTTTACAATTTAATAAACCACATCATGACACATCAGTTTGTAAGATTACTTTTGTGTAATCCATTTGTGGTTAGAGTATTTTCCTTTATATAATATCTATCCAGTTGTCTAAAATTACTAACGTTACAGAACCTTATATTATTACACAATAATATAATTTGTACTTATTGTTTTACGTACATATATACATACTAGGAGTGGTGCAACGTCCGATGCACGTTTGCTCAATTGGAAGAAAAAAAATATATACTAAAATATATAAATTCTCTCTATAGAGACAGATAATATCACAAAACAAATTAAGAAATATAATTATCATATTTAATATGGAAGAATGATGTGTCTATTCTATACTAAATATAAGATAAACTGCATGTAGATATAACAATGAGAAAATAAAGATGCATGATAATTAGTTTGTACTTATATAGTATTATGTTACAGAGTGAAAAGTTAAAACAAATTAGAAATTGGTACAAGTTTAATGAATAAGTAAACTATTATAATTCTTCCTAGCAAATCTTTTCTTAAGCTAACAAAATGATTTTTATTTTTCCAATTTGAGGGAAATTTATATTTAGAGCTCATGTTATTGTTTGCTAAATGGATGGACATGACGTTGAATCTCTTATGCCGTTATGTTGTTGGAATTCATCAAGTTCCGCACTAGATCCATTCTTTTTCTAAAACTTGCACCGCAATGGTCTGCATATACGGTAAATGTTCCTGTATGAAATAGATTTAAAATCTTAAGAAATTTTGGTAAAAATAATGTTATTTAAAACACATGCATGTATTCGAATGTATTTATTTTGCTTTCATTTGTGATGGTGCCAGGCTTACTTTATGGCATAGCTTTCAAGAAGTTGTTATATATAATTTATAATTTGTCCTAAACTTTATGTCAGTATTCTATATAAGCAGTTCGTCGACTGTATCAAACACTAGATGTTACTAAATTTTTAGGAAAGCGTGTCCGAAGATTCTAATTAATTTTAAAATCGAAATAATCTAATAATATTAAGTTATACTAAGATACTAAGATTAGTACATGGGAAAAAATATTTGCAGCCGTGAATTGTGCAACCGCTGCATAATCGTTTTGAAAAAAATGATAAAAACATGGGACCCACATAAAAAAAATTAAATTTTTAATAATGGACCCCACTCATTTTCAAAGTGATTATGCGGCGTTTACGCATTTCACAGTTGTATATAGAATTACTCATAATATTATAGGCTAATCATAAATTTAACACTTAATAATGTACTTTAAAATATAATTTAAATCTCTTGAATATTTTCTGTAAAAATAGAATTTTTGGGTTAAAACCAACCTCATTTAAAACTACGTAACAATTTCTGAAATAAATAAATAAGCATATTACAACAATTAAGCCTAACATAGGATATAAGTCTGATTAAAATCAAGCCCAGCCCAACTTAAGATAACTTATTTAACAAATAAAACCCAAGCCCCTCAAAGGAATCAAGCCCACGTAAAATACCAGTTCAAAGACCCATCAACCATGGCTTAAATATATATATATATATATATATATATATATATATATATATATATATATCTATATGAAAACAAAATGAATTAATATCAAAAGAATTACAAAGAATTCTTATCAACTCATACAACATGGAAAACAGGCATTGGAACATTAGCCCCCACATTACAATATCATCTACATTCCAAGCATAACGAGGGAGTCTATGGGCTGCCTCATTAACTAACCTATGAACATGTTGAACTTTGCACACACTAAACAACTACATTAGTCTTTGTGTTTTTTTAAGCAGATTCCCTAGCATTGAATATGAACTAGTAGCAGCTGCTTGTAGCTCTTTGATTATTACCAAGCAATCACTTTCAAGAATAATCTAAGAAATACCACTATGCATGCAAAATTGAAGTCCTCTTAACATAGATAAGAGTTCAATTGTTTTAGAGTCAACAACGTCATTTTCAGCTTTACTAACTACCATAACAACATCACATTTCTCATCTCTGAGTATTACCCCTACCCCTGCTTTATGTTGATTAAAAAACATAGCTCCATCGACATTAAGTTTGAGGAAAGTTGAAACCATGAGGACGAGGCTTCCAACTGTAATGTGTCTTAGGGTTTGAGCTAAGTATAGTCACCAACTCCTTGTGAAGTTTCTGCAAAGACAATGCAGGAGCAATCACATATCTGGGTTCAAAAAATGTTTTTTCATGAATCATTTTGTTTCTCTTAAACCAAAAATTCCATGCAATTAAAAAGAAAGTAATCAAGTCATCCATTGTCCCTTTCTCTTTCAGCATCAAAACTAAGTCTAAGAGGCTTTGATGTTCTTCACTGTCTTGTAGTAGAGGCAAATACCTATTTCAGACTTCTTTTATTATAGGACAGTAGATAAGAGCATGTGAAAGATCCTCCTGTGCACCTTTGCAAAAACAACATGGGGTATCAACTTGAACATGTTTCTGCCTTAGATTGTATTGAGTGGGTAAACAATTTTTGCCCTCCACGCAAATATCTTATCCTCATGGGGAACTCTCATCTTCCACAACACTTTCCACAAGGAGTTCCATTGGTTAAGAGAAGAACTTTCAACTACACTTTCCTCCCATCTTCTTTTAAAGAATCTATATGCACTCTTGACACTAAATCTCCCACTATTCTCTTGACTTCATATCCATTTATCACCATTACCACTTGGGCAGATAATAATCTTTAGAATATCAGTAGCTGTATTTGGATTGAAAAGAGCTTTAACTTTGTGCACGTTCCATCAATGTGTATCATTATCAATGAGAGAATCAACAGTTTCATTCCACTCCCCTTCCTCCATCAAATTCAGTTCCTACTGTAGAGGTTTATGTCCTGGGATCCAAGGCCTGGCCAAATTTTGATCAATTTTCCATCACTTACTCGCCACTGACATCCCTGATAGAGATACTGCTTAGCTTCCCATATTCCTCTCCAAGCATAACATGGATTAGAACCCAACTTTGAATCCAAAAAAAAATCTGATTTTGGGAAGTATTTTTATAAATTATGGGTAGCAGTGTATCTTCCTCTTGCAATATTCTCCACCCTTGTTTAGCCAAAAGAGTCATATTGAAGATCTTTAAATCCTTAAAGCCTAAGATACCACTTAACTTGGAATCACACATCTTTTTCCAATTGACCCCGTGAATCTTCCTTTCATTTTCTTTCCTCCCCTACCAAAATTGTGCCATCATACCCCCCCCCCCAACTCCTTACAAAGGCAATCAGGTAACTTAAAGCAACTCATGGCATAAGTTGGAATGAACAATGCCACAACTTTCAATACTAAAATCTCTTTATCTCCTTGAGATAGCTACTTCTCTTTCCAAGTTTGTAATTTATGCCACACTCTATGTTTGATCCCAGAAAAAGTATTGGACTTCGCTTTACCAACCATTGGTGGTAGTCTTAGATACTTTTCATACTTTGAACAATGCTTCCACCCCATACAAACATCTACTGCTACATTCTTGAATATTCTTATTGGTAGTGGTGTCAGCTTTACAAAATATCACACTGTCATCCGCAAATAGCAAATTGTTTAATTTGGGAGCCCCTCTACAAATCTAAACTCCCGGCACTATATGGCTATTTGCAACTTCTCTAAGCAGATGAACAAGCCCCTCATTACAAAGTAGAAAGAGATAAGGGGACAATGGATCCCCTTGTCTCAATCCTTTACTTGGAAGTATGTGCCCTTTTGGAACCCCATTGATCAGTATAGAAAAAGAGATTGAAGTAACACACTTCATAGCCATATGGATCAGTTTGGATTAAAAGCCTAAATTGGTCATAATCTGCTGCAAGAAATTTCACTCTCCCCGTCATAAGTTTTGGTCATATCAAGTTTGAGGCACATGTAGCCTTTTTTCCCCATCCTCTTCTGTCTTAAGTAATGAATTAGCTCATAAGCAATAAAGACATTGTCTGTTATTAGCCTACCCAGCACAAATGCACTTTGGGATTCAAAACTAATACTAGGCGGCACCTGTTTCAATCTATTTGCAACCACTTTGGAGATAAGTTTGTAAATGACATTACTCAAACTTATGGGGCGAAAATCAGCTACTTTCAAAGGGAATTTTTTTCTTAGGAATCAAAGAGATGAAAGTATGATTTAGGTCATTAGGGAACTCTCCATAGTTAAGTACATTTAGAACAGTTGCAGTAATAGAATTGCTAATGATATGCCAATCTTTTTGGAAGAAAATAGGGGACATATCATCATAAACATTACAAAGTTTTTGCATGTATTTTACAATATTACATTACGAGTTTCTGAATCATTATATGTCACATCAAGTTTATACTTTCATGAGCTTATTAATGTTGATGCAAATCTAAATGCATTTTTTGACAATAGTGATTCACGCTCGAGTATAATGGCCTATAGAATGAAGTCAAAGTATGATAAATATCGGTCGATCATAAAAGAGTCAATACGTTGTTGTCTATTGCTGCTGTTCTTGATCTCGTTACAAGTTGGTTACTCAAGCATATTATTTTAATCAGACATTAGGCATCGAGAAGGGTGAAGAATTTGTTGAAATTGTCGACAAGGACTTGGAGCTATTGTATGTTCGGTGGTGGGCACTCTAGTGAGTATAGGTCAATTGTCTCTCACACTCGTAGTGAGAGTAATACATCAATGGGGAATAGTTTTTAGTTGACCTTTCGACTTTTATGAGAAACTTCCATAAAGAGCGAAAAGCAACGTATTTGATGGATTGTAAATAGAAGCAAGAGCGGTATTTATTAGAGGATGTTGAGGTTTCCACAGACATTTGATATACTAATTTGGTAGAGAGTTAGCTCTAGCAAATACTTAGTTATTGCTCAAATGTCAAGAGATGTATTTGTCACGACCCCGTCTCAGGAAGGACAGAATCCTGACTTCCATGGCTATTCTTTTCTTTCTTTTTCTAATAACATGCGATCGGCATGGACATGACACACATGCACTCTAAATTTTTCATTTAATAAAAGGGAACACTTAATGGACGTTCTATTCGAACATTCATCCATAAGAGACTCTCAGAGTCCATCCCAAATTAAAATATCTATACATAACATAACCCATCATTCGTAACATATCTGTCCTCGTTAGGGAAGGTCCTAAGCATCTGCCTCTCCCTCTGCAGTAATGCCTTGCTCCCCAGCCTTTTTCATCATTACCTGGACGTTTAAAACATTTAATACAAAAATGAGTCGAATACTCAGTAAGTAGTACACCCTGCAATAAACGTACTAGGCATCTATTCTTTTCTTTTGAAACATGCATACATAAACATTTGTTAATTCTTGACAATGCTTTCATGCGTAACAATTTAAGAATAACTATATTTTTCATGCATAACTGTACTTTCCATGCATAACTCTACTTTTCATGCTTAACTGTACTTTTCATGCTTAACTGTACTTTTCATGCTTAACCATTCATTCATGCATAACCGTACATTCATGCTTAACTGTACTTTCATGCTTAACTGTACTTTCATGCTTACATGTACTTTTCATGCATAAACATTACTTAGAAATAAATTTGCTTTACGTTTCACTTTATTGGGCCAGTACACACTATTACGTCTCGTGTGTTGGGGTTAGCAGTCTTTTGGACCTGGATTCCCGCCCGCGGCCGCAGGTTGGAAATCCCTTTCATGGGGTGCAACACTGGGTGCACTTCCAGTACTACTTACCCGGCATTGCAATCTGCCCATTCACTTGGTACCATTTTCATACATGTGGTCATTACGTACATTCATACATTTATGCTTTTATTCCTTTTCCTTTCCTTTCTTTAGAAAAATAACGTTTTTATTATCTTCATTTAGTGCTAATGCGTATGTGTTTCTTTGAAATGAATGTTTCATGTCATGCTACATATAGGTAATGCATAATTATTTGAGAGGGAGCATGCATAAAATCTCATGATGCATTACCTTAGATACACACAATGGTAATTAATAAGATACTTAACAGGGGTTACCAAGAAAGGCTTATACATACTATACATGCATCTATTCTTTCATAAGAGAAATATTTGAAAGGAGAGAGAGAGACTTTTTCATAAGAGCTTTGTGTGCAAGGAGCATGGTCATAGCTACTTACCTCTATGCTCCTCGATACTTCCATCATCAATATTCCTATTCCAATAAATAGCATAAGCGTGTTAATACTCATTCAATATTATTTAGCCCTCCCTTTAAAGGAGAAAGCCACGATATTACAATCTAACGTCCCTTCTATGCTTAACATTAACACAAATGACTACTCATCACCTCAACTTATAAGAGAAATAACTTAAGTATTAAGACATGCTAGCTGTCCATGGAAAGGCTATTTTAAAAGCCTACATGAAAAGTAGTTAAGAATTTATAGGCTTAGCAAGGTTTCTTTGGTTCAAGCCTACTTTGGGTTATCCATGGAAAGGCTATTTTAAAAGCCTACATGAAAAGTAGTTAAGAATTTATAGGCTTAGCAAGGTTTCTTTGGTTCAAGCCTACTTTGGGTTATTGTCATTAGGAGATAAAATCCGGAATTCACAACAATGGGCTTTAAAATAGATTTAGGCATCTCAAGTAGGCTAAACAAGCTTAAGAAATATGTCATTTAAATCAACTTGTGGTCCCTCATTATAAAATGGTTAGCTCATCAATATTTTGGACTCTTGGGTTAGGTAGAATTTAACCAAACGAGGGACAACATAAGGGCTATTTTTATGGCATGACATGGACTTAGGAATACTTGGACAGTTTTGCATATCATAATACCTCATGCACAATTAATCCCTTATATCTAAACTAACTAAACTATAACCTATTCACATAAGCAATATATTAATTAGTTTAGATAGAACCTCCCATTAAAGTTAAAGTAGTATAAAGTATAGCAAAATTACCCATTAAGAAACTTTAAAACCTTTAAACACTTAGGCTTATGATTTACTCATTTTATACCTTTAAAAGCAAGATATAAAATTATAGGACCAAGCAAAACCTTTAAATCAAACCTCTAGCATCCTAAAAATAGATTACCAACCAAATCTCAACACAAGGCACATGATACCAATATATATAATTTAAAATCACTATAATCATCTCCTATGATTAAACCAAGTTTAATAACAAAACAACATTTTCGAAATATAAGAAAATACATAGCAAAACAGCTATCATACCATTCGGTTTGGGCCAAAACATGGCATACATATTTATTTGTAATATAGGAAATTAAACACATCAAGACACAAGCTAAAACAACTTAATGGGCTTCCAAAATCACATTAAAAATAAATAAGTCAAATTAGGATTTTTACCTTAAGCTCTTAGCCCCTTCCAAAATACAAGTGGAAGACCAAATAGAGGGACAACCGTGTGGATGAAGAATAACACGATATCACTATTTTAAACCCCAAAACCGAAACATAAAGAAAAATCATCGAAAGAAAACTCACTTGATCAACCATGGCTAAATTCTAAATACACAAAGGAGAAGGATTATGGGTATTCTTACCTTGCTATGGAGTCATAAACTTGAAGATGATGAGAGGAGTTTGGTTTTCTTGAAGAACAAAAGAGAGGAGAAGAAGAGAGAATAGGCTTTAGCTTGCTTAGAAAGGGAGTGAAGATTTATTTCTTTTCTCTTGGGTGAGGGTCGATGGTTATGGGAGGGTAAAATGCCTTAGGAAAATTTTTATTTTTCTTTTCTCTTTTGTTGACTTGCCTTGGACGATGGATGCAAAAAGGGAAAGAAGGAATATATTCCTTCTCTTGTAAGCCAACGTATAAGGGAAGAAAAAGGAAATTTAATTGGCTTATTGAGGAAGCTATAGATTCAAGGGAAGGAAAAGTCAAAGGGGTGTAGAATTCCTACGGGTGAAAGGGATAAAAGGATTTAGTTGACTTGGTAAGGCTTATCACATAAGATTGGGAGGAGAAGATGAAGACTTTTCTTTTGTCTTTCTTGGTTGCTTCCTACGGGTGAAATGGGATAAAGTGATTTAGTTTTGTCTTTCTTTCTTTTCTCCTTTTATGACCTTAATCGATGGGGGCTAGGAAGAGGACAAGAAGTCAATATCTTCCTCATGAACCTTACGTCTAAGGAAGGAAAATGAATTTAGTTGATTTGGTCAAAACTTATTACATAAGCTTGGGAGTTGGATAGTGGAGATCTATCCACCTCAAGGATAATTTTCACCTACCAATCCAATGGTAGGAAATAATTGGGTCATTTTCTAAATAGATAAAATTAAAGGGCTTGAGAGAAATATTTCAAAGTCTTAATAATACCCTTGATTTATTTTAATAAACCCTATTTTAAAATAAAACATACTCATCTTAAAATAAAATAATTGGAAGTAATAAAAATATTTATCTCAAAATATTTAACTTAAAATATTTTAATAGATGGCGCAAGACCTACGTAGTAGGGTTCGGGTATTACAGTATTAGCTATTCCTATCATCACTATAGCTACTGAGTCAAGATTTAGTACAGGATGCCACGTGTTGGATCCATTCGAACTTCATTGGCTCCTATAACGATAGAGGCTCTTGTGTGCACTCAAAATTTGTTAAAATCTACACCTATATGTCTAAATCAAAATTATTCAAACCAACTTGATAATGTGGAGAGCTACAAGCTAGACTCTATTAATATTATTCAAGTCATTAGTACCTCTTATATGCTTTTATTTTGTCATATCCTAATACTAACAAGTGTATTTGAACTTTTTCAATTGTAGAATTAAAAACCAATATGACGAGTATACTACGTTATGAGGATTAAGGTGCATTCGTCAAGTATTTCACCTGATTTGTTTTTATATATTGTTATGTTTTTTTAGTGGCATATTATCTTCTTTTGTCACTAATTTTGTTCTTTTCTCACTTCTTAGCATCTACAACTTAGAAGCAATTTGGAGGGAGTATATCTTTAGTCATATTTGATTCTTTCTTTATTCTTTCTTATCTCGGAAACAATATTTTTCATTGTGGTTATTTTTTTGGAGTTGTGTTGTATTGTGTTGGTTGTTTGTTATTTTTTTTTTATAAGAAACAAAATTCATTCAAATGAAATGAATAAAATACAAAGGAGTCCAAACACAATACAACATCCAAGATTCAATTACAATCCAGCATCCACCAATACTCTAGCCATGATAAAGTTTGGACATTGATGCCACCATTGAGTTGTATTTTCAACCAACTTAGCATGACGAACAAGCAATTGGCAGCTTCATTACCCTGACGACCAACATAAAAGGCCTCATAATCCTCAAAGCTTTGAAGTAGACGCTGAATTTCCACAATTATGGGGCCTTGCTTGGAAATTTTAGGTTCTCTAGATTTCATAGCTTCAATAATAATAAAAGAGTCACATTCCAATACCAAACTAGAGATACCCAAATGAAATATCGGTTGTAACCCCGAAAGAGCAACCAATGCTTCAATATCATTCACTTCAAACATACCCACTTCCTTCCTACTCATTGCCATAATAACATCACTCTTAGCATCCCGAAGAACAACTCCAATACCAGCAATTGATGAAGAGATAAATATAGCCCCATCAAAATTCAATTTAAACTTACCTCCAATTTGCATCGATCACAGATGGTATTGGGTAAAATGTGTCTTCTCATCAAATTCAACCTTGTGGGTATACTATTAGTACAAACCCACCAAGAAAAGTTCTTTAATTAGTTTGGTAGCTTCAACTTCATTTTTTAATTTTTACATTGAAATTTTACAGGTTCCTTGTATTTTTAATCCTACTTTTTTTAGTTTGTATTTTAGTAAAGATGGTAAAAGTATTTATTTTCATAATATTATATGTTGACTTGCACTCAAAAAATGCTCTAGATCATTTTGCAAAATTTATCATTATTTATTGTCTTGCTAAGACTTGAGCCCAAAAAATGGGCTTTATATGGAGCCCATTGCATGAGCCCAAAAGCAGGGGCTTAAAAAGTGGATAGGTTTTAACATTTAAGACACTTTTTCAATAGTTGGTCCCAAAATATGAGTTTTGTATGGAGCCCATTCCAAAAACTAGGGTTTAAAAATTGTTTGGATCATAGTTTAAAACAAAGCCCACTAAAAAATAGCCCAAAACATGTGTGGCCCAATTTAAAGGTTCAAATCTGATATCCACTCAGACATCCGTTCCATTTTAAAGGAGTTTGAACGGATTGGATTTTGTATGTATAGGAGACGGAGTTGAAAAAGTAGCTAGAATCTGACTTAATTGGAGTCGGAGCTAAAAAAGTTGAATCAAACTGTTATTTAATTGGTGCTAAGAGCTCTAATAAGAGATCTTCCTTTTGACGATGGAGGAGAAGCTAAAAATTACTTGTCTAGCTCAACATCTATTCATAGGGAATCTCTATCAAACTATACGAGTTAATACCCTTATTACTAACAAGAGTAGTTGTTCATCTTTCCCATAATTGGCTCACTTGTAAGGTTTTTTCTCGGGCAAGGAGGCCCAAAAAATAACTAAAGAATTCCAAGTAATGTTGAGGTCTCGCGGCTCAGAAAGAGGCCCAACTCCCACTTCGATAGATCCTCTTAAGAATGCAACTTGGGAAATATTTCCAAATTCTATCCAAATTAGAACGAAAGGCAAAAAGAACTTAGAAGTAAATAATATTACTCAAGACTAAAATATATATTTTAGTTGAGTAATACTATATACAGTTTTAAAGTGTATAAGTTCTACGCACTCTCTTTGAAAAAAAGTAGAGTCTACCATTAAAAAAAAATTCACGTGTATTTTATATTTACTTATTTTTTTCAAAATAAGTGCGCAAAACATATACATTATAGAACTGCAAATATCATTTCTCATTTTAGCAACATTAATAGTGTCAATACCTTCATGAGATGTCTCAAAAGAATCCCATGCATCATTAGCTATATGACATATGGAGTATAGAAGATAAAGGTTTGCAACTAACGGATAAGGCTCAAGGTGATAAGGAAACAGCTGCTGTTCAAGATGATTTCAACATACTGAGTCACTGACATATCATAGGACTCTATCAACATACTGTGTGTGGAGTATTACATTCATTCAAATATCTCCAAAATTCTTCATGACATCATAGTCTCAAGACTAACGCAAAATTATTGATCTTCTCCCAACCATGACTCCCCCTATTTTCATCTGTAAACCTTTTTTATAGGCTCTGCTGCTCCGACTACTCCTGTATTTTACATGTTTTCTAAAGGAGAACTATAGATATTCATTTATAAAATAAAACCATATATCTTTTTTTTATTAAGATCGTCAAAAGTTCTAACTGTTACTGTAATAGAGACAAACGGATTATTTATCTGGTCAAGTATAATTGTCAGTTGACAAATAGTGGATTGACATTTCTGAGTAGGCTGTCCCATAGAGTTTTACCAATTTTCGTATTATGCAATTGATTTATTTTATGTTAGTGATGTTCTTAATATTGAATAATTGCATGAATATTAATTAATAAATTAATTGATAGAAATAGAATTGATAGACATTCGAAAGTTTTACTGTACAGAATATTTGGAAAATTTCAATTTTGCGAACCCAACCCGTGCACCTGTTATCAAAGTGATACTAAGTACCAATCTAGAAGCACGCTTTATTCAATTGAAATACAAGACATATTTTGATACATCTAGCTACAACTCTTTTACATATATTTTGTTACTCATTTTAGAATCAACCAATTGAATCATGTTACTTCATGTTACTCTAGAGTTGTAAAATTGTTGTGATTTTATTCTTTTTCCATTTTGAAAATCGAAATCTATCCTAACGTATGATATAAAGTTTACTTTAAAAAGGAAAATGATTTACACAATATTTTTTACAACATTTTACACAACTATATTTTATAAAAATATACTCATTTTATAACATTATTCTGTAATGTATTGTACAATACGTTGTGTATATATTATTACTCTACTTTAAAATGCTTTAAACCCAGTCCCCTCTCTCCCTCCCATCCCATAGAATTTAGGCCCGATCTCCACTTCGGCCTTTCTCTACTTCAGAGACAACAATTAATCAGAATCCCACTTCAAGCTAAAAATCAAATAAATCTTTAGTCACCTATCCCACTATGGATGAATATACAATTAATCAGAGACAACATGATTCACTGTGATTGATCATCCTCTAGACTGCAAACCCTCATGGGTCTCTCTTAATTATTAAGTAATGATATACTTACAACTGATTTACAACTATTTTATAACTTATTTTCAAATAACTAATGAAATCATCCCACTCTATTAAAAATAAATTTTACTATTTTAAAAATACCTTCCATTTTATGTAGAGTTGTAAAATAATTTTTTTTTTTTTTTTTTATAACCGTGAGTGTCCGGACCAGCTTGCGCGCACCTCGACTAATCTCATGAGATCTTGAAATTAACAACCAGATAAATCTCCAGTAACCCTAAGGAGATTCGAACTAGTGACCATTGAAAAGCAAACCTAATACTGGACCAACTGAACTACCACTCGGATTGTTGTAAAATAATTATAGGGTTATCATTTTTCATAATTAATTAATGATTTTAAGAGTATAACAATTAGGTTTCCATCTTTCTCTTCCCGTACCGTCTTTCTATACGAAACCCTCAAAAGTCCTTAAAAAAAAAACAAAAGTAGGTCCGGATTGATATCATAAAAATAAAAGAAAGGAGGGTCTTTCTTTAATTTTCTTTGTTTTTATTTGATCAGTGACTGTGACAACCAAATCCTGCCATATATATATATATATATATATATATATATATAGTAACAATAATTAAATGCATGTCCTATCCAACCCAACATTAATCAGCAATATTGATGGTAGGAGTACCCCCAAATTAATTAATTAGCACTTGTTTTCTGCTAGGACGTACATTACCACAAATCAACATCAAATCCTGAAAGCGAGACAGAAAGCAAGGAAAGCGTGCTAGCTTCGACACTCGCAAAAGTATTGCATAAAAATAATATTTACAGTACTAAAATATTTAAGTTTTGTGTATTTTTTAAATAAATATAAATTTTATATATAATAAATTAATTTTTTAATAATAAATTTTATTCTTTTCAAAAAGATGGTATGAAACTGATACATTTTTTAAAACTGTATTTAACATTACACAGCAATTATATATTCTCATAATTAGGTAGATAGGATGGCTTTTCAAAATTGGTCTATGCTTACTTGATTGATCCACTTTCTCTAATATTATTCAAAACCAAAGTTAAATATATAGGAAGCAAAAGGGCTGGTGGTTCTGTCCACTTACTTCCCACTTAACATTAAACAACTCCATACATGATATATTTATTTATTTGTTTTTAATTATTGAGATAATTGCCAAATGCCTGCGACCTGATTAAAGCCTCCAAAATGGAGGTCTTGAATTCGAAATCTCCATTTCCAAATGTATCAAAAAAAAAATTATTAAGATAATTGTATATTATTTTTACAGAACTTAGACGTCAGGATGATTGTCAATTTTGATGATTTATCGTCAAATTAATAAAATAATGATAAGCTTAGGAGTAAAATATAATACATTTTTTTTATATATAATTTAGGCTATACTTTTGTAACAATGGATGATACTGTAGTCAATGATACAATTGGATGAACCTTATATCCCAAGTCATATCATATGAGGTATCAGACGTATTGTAGGTGGCACGGCTCAAACATATAATACCATTTGTTTTATATATATCAATTTTTTTTATATTCTTAATATACCCTTAGGGGTATCACAACTTTTAACCAATCAAAAGCAGCAAACATATGACTACCATAGGGAATGTTACAATCAATGTATATCATCATGTATTATTGCTAATTTGCTCTCTAAAGCATCACTGCAGAAATAAGTAAAATAATGCATCAATTATGAAACACGTCTCATGTGATGAAGACCCTAAGTCTTAAGATTAATCAAGTACAATAATTAATTAACAAAAGCCATGAACATTACATACATCAACTCAAATCAGAATCCAAGTTGTTCATCAACTACTTAATTTATTTGTAGGCCCAATTGGAGCTAAGACCACAAATCCTTTTAAAGAACAAAATATATTCACAGCCGTGTGGTTTGATGCAGTTCTATTAATACCATCAAGACTTTATAATTTCGCTAATCACTACTCTTGTGACATTTTCTTTTATTAATTTTTAGCTAAAAATGATTAACAAAAACAACTTAGATGAAAATGACCGGATACCAAATAGATGTGATGGAGTTGGGATTTTGTGATCATTTAGGCAAGATTCGGATATAAAAAACCTCTTGACTCATCTCATCTTATCTCATCTTATTATTACAACTTTTTCAAATTTTAAAGACTTGTTCGGATAGAGAAATGATCTCTCATCTCATCTCATCATTACAACTTTATCAAATTCTCACACAAAATATAATAAACAATTCAAATTTTTTCAAATCTCAAAACAATAATAATATTAAAAAATAATATTCTAACAATATTTTATAAAATTATATTATAATAATATTTTATTCAACTTTAATCTCATCTCAACCTACTATCCAAATATCTCCTTAGTCTGTATTGATACAACGGTCACTATTAAGTGTCCCTTAAGATAAATGTCAACATCCAAGTCATATTAGAACCAAGTCATACTAGAAATTTAATTTGAAACACATAAGATATGCCATCTAATGTTAAATAGCTTAATAATCTTATATTAATTGTTTCCACTCTTCAAATAGGACCAAATATTTGATAGGGAAAGTTTGTCGTCTTAGACTCTTAGGGGAAGCCTACAAATCTCAAGCTATCAATCTTAGCGTGAAAAAGTCGTTTTTTTGGGTGTGTGTTTATAATTTATTTATTTATAAGAAATAATTCGTACCAATTTTAAATAGATAAATTTTATGTAAGTCTTTATAAAAAAAGTAGATTTTATATTAAAAAAGTGTAAAAAAAAATATTTTTTATTAATGAGACTCACTTTTTACTAAAAACTTGTATGAAACTTGTCTATTTAAAATTTATACCTAATATTACTCTTTATTTATTTATTTATATTCGACCTTAGATCCCAATGGGGGTTAACGGATATAGAGTAGGCCACGATCCACCGCTATATTTCTGCCACGTGTACTTCATTTAGCCGAATGCGACTGGTCGCCACGCTGTATTATGATTCGTTCTCATTGGTTGGTGTGTACATGGAAACAAAAAATATTTCATACGTGTCTACAGTTGATTGGGAACTTACAATTGTTTTAATTTGGGACTCTTTCTTGGTGTTTAATGATTTTGTTAATTAATTAAATTGCTTGGCTCATAACGGCTCACCAGCCAGCTTACAAATCCTACACAATTCTCAACCAAATTAAACTAACATGTATTTCATGATCGGGTCATAACTTTCTATTAATATAACACATTTAATGCAATGAATTTAATGATGCACGACTATCAGATTTTTTTGTTATGATATATTTATAACTCTTTTATAATTATTTTATATTTAATTTTAAAGCAATCAATATGATATTTAAAAAAAAATCACTTTTATCTTACTATCTTTCATTTGGATAAAATAATTATAGATTAATTATAAATTTATTATTTCTCGACTTTAATATTAAAAGTTAGCAATTTTTTTTTTATAAGAAACATAGTATTTTATTCATAAGAGATGACAATTACAGACATTTATTAAATCAAATAGTTTGAGAAAGAAAGTCTGGAATATAATTCTACCACATTTTAATACTATCAACTCTCCATGCATTTCTAGCTAACTTTATAGGATGCTCTATTTCCCTCTCTACAAACATGATTAAATGAACACGTTACAAAGCAAGTTTTGAGCCGTGAAACCTCTGCAAATAGCATAGCCATAACTGAATCGACCATGTTATTTTGTTGTAGAGATTTCACTAACATCAAACAATTACTCTCAATGATTATATCAGTTATACTAATGCTGGAGCAGAGTTGTAGCCCTCTAAAAACAGCTAAAAGTTCAATAGTTTCTGGACTTTTAACATCATTTTCAGCCTTGCTAGCAACCATGATCACATTCCCTGCAGCATCACGAAGAAGTATCCTTCCTACCTTATTAAGGTCTCCAAACAAAGCCCCATCTGTATTCAACTTCATCACATTTTCTGGTGGTTTCCAACAGAAATGGTCTTTCATCTAAACCCGAGTCTTTACTTTAGCTTCCTTAGAATTCTTCATAAGACATAAAGCATGTTCTGTCACATGCTTTACACTCAAAATCTGTTGCTCAAATTCCTTTTTATTCCTCCTATACCATAACCCCCAGGCCAAACTAGAGAATAAACTTAATCTGTCAACCTCTTCACCTTCAACGAGCTGCAATACCATATCAAAGAAATTTGCATGAATATTGCTATCCAAAGATGGAAAAAACTGATTCCATATCTCTCTCAACTAAACACAGCTAAAAATTGCATGGTACAAATCTTCAACTGAATTCAAGCAAAAGCAGCAGTTCCCCTCAGTTATAACATGCTTCTTTAACAGATTTTCCTTAGTAGGCAAAACTTCTTTACAAGCATGCTATGCAAAAACTCTAACATTATTAGGAATAGGCATCTTCCACAAAACCTTCCATAATTTATGCTGCCTCATCCTATTAGAGCCTTCAGTTAAATCAGAATTCTTGTGTTGCATAATCAATCAGTAACAACTTTTCACAGAAAACTGGTCACTTCTTTCACACTCCCATATCCACTTATCAGCCATAATTTCAGGAGAGATCACCACTTTCAAAATATTTGCCACTACATTTGGATTGAAGAGAGATATAATTTTATCCAAATTCCATCATCGAGTAGAATCATAAATAATAAGACTACTAAATCACTTATGTACTGATCTGAGTAACCAATTTCCTGCTCCAATGACTTATAACCTGGGATCCATTTTTCAGTCCACAAATGAGCAGTTTGACCATCCCCAATCCTCCATTGACACCCTTCTCTTAACCATCTCTTAGCCTCCCATATCCTCATCCATGTATATGAAGGACAGTTTCCCGACTTAGCTTCAAAGAAATCTGTAGTAGAAAAATATCTTGCCTTTAACAACTTATACAGCAAGGAGTTCTTATCTTGTATAAGCCTCCAACCTTGCTTAGCAAGGAGAGCAATGTTGAAAGTGAGCAAGTCTTTAAACCCCATACCCCCTTTTGACTTACCCTCACACATACTACGCCAACTAACCCAATGAATAATTTTTTCTTCACCTCTCTGCCCCCACCAAAACCTTGACATTAGCTCTTCTAATTCAGAACATAAACCAACAGGCAAAAGAAAGCAACTCATAGAATAAGTGGGTATCGATAAAGCTACAGCCTTCAAAAGCATCTCCTTACCCCCTTGAGGTAATAATTTCTCCTTCCAACTTTACAGTTTTTGCCAAACCTTTTGTTTAATTGACTGAAAAGCCCTTGTTTTTTAGTTACCAACAATTGATGGTAAACCAAGATATTTTTTTATATTGCTGCACCTCACTATTACTCTATAAAAGTTTAATTTCTTCTCTCAAATCCCTACTCACATTACCACTAAAGACCATAGCTGTTTTTTTCTTGTTGATTTTTTGACCCAAAACACACTCATACAAGTTTAAGATAGATTGCACCCTCTTATTCTCTTCCACATCAGTTTTGCAAAATATAAATCTATCATCGGTAAAGAGCAAATGATTAATATTTGGAGCCCCTCTATGGATTTTTATACTAGAAATTTCCTTTCTTAATCCTGCCTCACTTAACAATGCAATAAGACCTTCTGTACAGAGAAGCAAAAGATAAGGGGACCAAATGGTCCCCTTGTCTTAATCCCCTGGAAGGAATAATAGGCCATTTTGGCTCTCCATTAACCAAAATTGAAAAAGTAACAGATTTCACACAATACATAATCAAATCAATAAAACTCTGCTGGAAACCCATCACCTCCATTACAATGGAAAGAAAACTCCATTCAACACGATCGTAGGCCTTACTCATATTCAACTTAATAGACATATAACCTTTCTTGCCTTTTTTCTTATGCTTTAAAAAACGAACCAATTCATAAGTAATAAGAACATTATTAGTGATTAAACGATCCGGAACAAAAGCACTCTAACTTTCACTAATAATTGATGGCAGCATTACACAAAGTAATGGGCCTATAATCAGTAACAGTAGTAGGGGATTTCTTATTGGGAATAAGAGTAATATGAGTGTAATTAAGAGATGAAGGGAACTCACCAGTATTAAGAGCCTTTAACACAGCTCATGTGACAGCATTGCCCACTACATGCCAATATTTTTGGTAAAACATTGGGGACATTCCATCCAGACCAAGAGCTTTGGAAGGATGCATTTGAGACAAAGCAGCCACCACCTCTGTTTCTTTATAAATTAGACTGAGAGCAGCATTCATTAGACCAGTAACTTTTCTAGCAATTGACTGAAGAAAATCTGTTGAACCCCTTGGATTAGAAGTAGAAAAGAGCTCCTCAAAATAATGAAGAATAATTTGATCCCTCCGCTCCCCAAACTGCCAGGCCCCTTGCTCATCTTTAACTTTAATCAAATTGTTTTTTCTTCTTCGTAGAGAAGCCTTCATATGAAAATACCTTGAATTTTGATCACCCTCTTTAAGCCACAAGGCCTTAGATCTCTGTCGCCACATGACCTCATCCCTTTCTAACCATTTTTGTACCTTTTCTCAGGCCTCATTTTGATATTCTAAAAACTCTCCCACTGGATCAGCTTCACAAACCCTCTCCAATTCTACTATTGCTTTATGTAACTGCTTTTGAACATTGCCAAAAGTAGTCTTATTCCAACTGTTCAAATGAGCACCACAAACCATTATTAAATCCATAACAGTATGCATATCATCACAGACCCTATCCCCGCTCCAAACAGATTTAATAATGTCTTCACATGCCTGCTCCCCTACTCACATATCTTCAAATTTAAACCTCCTCTTTGGTCTAATATACTCCCCTTCTCCCTCAACATATAGCCAAAGAGGAACATGATCAGAATATGTCGCCAAACCATGGGTTACACAGGCATTTGGAAACCTGCTTCTCCACTGAGAATTAGCCATTACTCTATTGAGTCTCCCACTAATACAATGAGTGCCCTCCCTCCTATTATAACAAGTGAACTTATGGCCCCTATACCCCAATTCTTGAAGAGAACATTAATCAACTACATCCCTAAAAGCTTCAATCTGCCATGCTGGTCTAACCATACCTCCCCACTTCTCATAAGAGTACAAAATTTCGTTAAAATCCCCTAAAACCACCCATGCATCCCCATTTTGTGTACAAATGTTTCTTAACAAATTCCAAGTTTTAAACCTTTAACTTGTTTCTGGATGGCCATAAATACTAGTTAAAAACCAGCTTCCCATTACAGAACCCTCATCAATAATAACATTCACATGATAATGAGAATAATTAAAAATAGACAGATTTACATCCCTTACCCAAATCAGTGCAATACTCCCTTTTTGCCCACAACAATCAACAACCAAACAGTTGAAAAACCCTAACTTAAACTTACATACTTCAAATTGACGAGATTTCAATCTGGTTTCCTGCAAGAAAAGGATGTCGGGAGCTTCCCTCTTCACCAAATCGTAGAGGGTCCTAATGCCTCATGGGTTCCCAAGCTCACGAGCATTCCAACTTAAAATTTTCATGGAGTCTGGCGGGGCTGCTCAACAGCTACTGCTGATCCATCTTGTTGAATGGGAACCTCAATAAACATACACTCACCATCAGTATTGATCCTCTTCGAAGGCCTTCCATGGAAGCCAGCCACCTACAGTTGCTCCTTTCATTTTCAGGAAATTAGAGGTTGTTGAGAAGGTCCAGAAATATCTCCCTTACAGTCGTAAAATGACCGTCGTTTCCACTTCTTACTAGCAAACCATGGGCCCCGTCACTTTTACTTTGACCAAGTCCAGCAAATGCAGGCCTAAAACCATCCTCCTCATTAGTGTTACCTGGCCCATCAGAATCATAAAGCCCAGTGAGACTTTGTTCTTAAAACGACTTCGTTTCCCCCCTTCGTAATTCCCACCAAAATGCCATCGTCTTCTTCTCTT
This sequence comes from Juglans cinerea, assembly GCA_961763995.1. Taxonomy (NCBI): domain Eukaryota; kingdom Viridiplantae; phylum Streptophyta; class Magnoliopsida; order Fagales; family Juglandaceae; genus Juglans; species Juglans cinerea. The sequence goes on along the minus strand of CAUIVZ010000001.1, from coordinate 41,322,825 downwards.
TTGTTAACCGTTGTAACTAGTCCTATAGCATCAGCCCCACCAACATCCCGTTGCTGATTCTTCGCCATTTCCCCTCCCTCAGAACTCGCCAATTCCTCGCATCCGTCAATTCCATTTCTTCTGGGACTAGCAAAATATCAGAAGCCATAACGGATTGAACCAACACAACCTGAACTGTTGGAGGATGACCTTGAGCCTTCGACGGTTGAGCCGTAAAAGCTGACTTTGCCATCGTAGACAGAGGCCCTGGTCTTTTACTTTCTTTGCTATCCCATGGTTTTTCATCCGTGAACTGATCTCCATAGCTAGATGCTCGTAACCAAGGTCCATACGGGAATACAACTTCATTTTCCAGTGGAGCATCACTATGTCGCAAGCCACAATCCTTATCCCCATGCCCCAAACAGCCACACAAATAGCAAAAATTGGGTAATCTCTCATAAGAGAATCTAACCCAATAAACATCCCTATCTCCCATTGAAAATTTTGTGCCCCGTAACAGAGGTTTCATAATATCCACAGTGACCCTTACCCATGGGAACTCCCCCCAGGCCACCTCCCCTTTCTCGACATCCACCTCCTTAACCCTTCCAATCTTCTTACCAATCCCATATCCCACATAATCATTCCTAGCACGCAATGGAAGATCATGAAGATGCACCCAAAAAGTAGCCGTATTGATCTTGATATTTTGAACTTGCTGATGACCATCTACTTCTTGAATAAGCACAAGGTGTTTATCAAAAGAGCACGAACCATCCCTAACCACACGGTCCTTATCGCACCGATCTTCAAAATCTGCCAGGATTAACATCGAACTTAGATCCCGAAATCGCACCCCTTTTGCAAGCCGCCAGGCCCTCTTCATTGTCTTCTTAAAAGCATCACGATTATAATGCTTGTCAGTCAGCAGTAACATAATCAAACCCTTTCCCCCACATAAGGAAATGTCTTCCAAACGCACATCCTCCACAACAACTTCATCCTCCTCTTGCTCAGTCAAAGATAATCTCTTACACAGCACATCCAAGTTCTCCTCCATACTGTCGAAACACTAAAGACTACCCAAACTAGGGAACACAGAACAAAGAAACCCACCCTGCACTAAGCAGTAGCAAAAACCAGCACTTGAACCAGAGAGGCAGAGAGAGGATAAAAGTTAGCAATTTTAATGATCAGATTATCTATCTTTTTTTACGAAAAAATTTTGGGGATTGTCTTCATATCAAAACACCAACTCAGAAAATAAAAAAGGTTTTTCTTATGAGTAACTTAACATTAAGTTGATGTGAATATCCAATGATGTTTTCGTTTTAATAACAATGGCTCCAGATTTGACACAACACGAGACAAGTTCATAAGAATAAAGAGGTAGAAGTATGGGTGTAAAAAAATACCAAAAAATCGGTTGAATCGGTTTGGTTCTAGTCCAGTTTGTTAGCGATTCGGTGCTATACCAATTCTTATGAATCAAAATTGGTCCTAAACCGGTGCAATATCGATTTTTATATGTTGAAAACCGATTTAAATGGAACCGGATTGGTATATATATTTATAATTTTTTGTATTATATTATATATATTATATGTTAAATTGTTAATTAATATAACATGAAATTCTAATCTTATTATTCAAGTATATTAATCTTATAACATAAAATTAATATAACATGTGATATAACATAAATTAATCTGATAATTTTTAATATAACATTTGATATAGCATATAAATTTAAATCTTATAATATAAAATTTTAATTTTAATCTTAAACATAAATATTAATATTAAGTTATTAATATAAACTTAATTTTGATATGTATATATATATAATGTATTTATACTATAATATAAATAGACTAATAGTTTAGTATATGTAAACATCATATTATTACTAACATAGATAATCTGTAAAATCGAAAAAATCGGATCAAAACTGGAAAATTTAGAAATTTCGGTTTTGATAGTGAATCGGATCGGTATCGATTCATAAATTTTCAAAACCGGTATATACTGATTTGGCTCTAAAACATATACAAAATTAAGCTGAACTAGACTGATTACACTCCTAAATAGAAGATCCAATTCATAATTAAGCATCAGCTCGATGGGGTAGGATTTGGACCACACAGCAAGCGGGCCTAAAAAACCATACAATAATTAATTCAACGTAACAAATTATGCAGCACCTCTAGGTTAGAACTATAGTAAAACAAAAATCGAGAAGGGGAAGAAAATTGTTGATGTCGTGCGATCACCTGCACAGTAATTTACAAATTATGCAACTTCACGCCAGTAGTATTCGAGCAATCACCTGCACAGTAACTAAGGGGGGACCTCGGGGTCCGTTGATCCTCCAATGCTTAAGTTAGTTATAGTGATGAAGATAATAAACAGTAATGAAGATGAGAGTTTAAGGGGATAGTGATTGATTACCTCGCTTGCGGCTGGTATTGTCTTATTTATAGTTACCGACCTGGTCTTCACGATAGTGGGGTGTTGCATAGTAGGAGATAATATTATTGTGCTATCGATTCGCCGAGCTACCCCTGTGGCGTCACCTCACCGAGCTATAAAGTGCTCAGGGTGGCTGGGTATTGCTCGGGCCTTGGGCCGTATTGAATGCGACACGCCTTCTGCTCTGGGTCGCATTGAATGCGGCATGCCTTCTGCTCTGGACCGCATTGAATGTGGCATGCCTTCAATGGTGGAATTTTTCTGGAATCCCTCAACCTCACTTTACAATGGTGGATGAGGAGGGCCTGTTGACAAAGGTGGCCCTTTATCCTCACATGTTTTCCATTGGACTGCGTCTGCCATTTTGTTGTCTGGTGCGTGACATTCTGGATTTCCTGAAACTTGCTCCGAAGCAACTCAACCCTAATGCTTGGCATTTAATCATGGCCAGTTGCGTGGCCTTTTGAATTGTTCTGAACGGCTCAGAAGATTATCCCGATCTAACTGCTCGGGAGTTTCTGACTGTGTATCGAATCAATTGGCTTGATGGGAACATCTGTAGCTTCCAATCTTACTATGCCAAAAAATGCTTTACTATTTTGAAGAGGCGTTATTCTTCAATAAAAGATTGGCACTGGCGATTCTTCTTTGTTAGGGGCTCGGACTGGGAATGCCTGGAGGGAGAGCGCGAATACGACGAGTTTCCTGTTTAGGGTAAGGTTCTGACCACCAAATCTCTCGCTATTACGTTATCGGAGAGAGAGGAGTTCAGGATTGCCTCTATAATGTTCTGGGTAGCGGCTCATCTGGACCTAGCCGAATCTAACCATCACTGAATGACGAGTACATTCGCCGCTATATTGTTCTCCCATATTGTGCACATGTGTTAGGTCGAGACTTCTTATCGGTTCCACCCTCTCCTCCAAAAGATAAGCGTCGTGCGGCTTCTCCACCTGAAGGTAACCTCGCCAAGCAGTCCCGAACAGAGGAAGGGATTTCCGTTCCCTCCCAGTCAGTTCCTGCCAAGGAGATCCCTACCACTACCTCGTGTCCCTCTGAGCCAAATGTCCCTCGTAAAAAGAAGAGGGGTTCTCAGCAAGTGGCCCTAGAGGGCAGTTCTCGCCGAGCCGCTCCGGAGAGTAGTTCCCATCGAGCTGCTCCTAAGGGCAGTTCTCACCGAGCTGCCTCAGAGGGCAGTTCTCACTGAACTGCTCCTAAGGGCAGTTCTCATCGAGCTGCCTCGGAGGGTAGTTTTAACCGAGATGCTCCTAAGAGTAGTTTTCATTGAGCTCATTCGGAGGGCAAATCTCACCGAACTACAGAGAGTTCCCATCGAGCTGTTCCAAAAAGAAACCCTCTCAGAGGTAACTCTTTGAGATTTCTAAATCCCTTCCTTTTGTTACATTCTTTTAAGCAGAAAATGATAGCTTTGAGTCTTCTTCTCCAGGTCCCGCTAGGGGAGATGGGGCAGATGTTGTTGTTGCCTTTCTTTTTGCTTTGGCCTTCAACCACCCGGTGCCTTGGGGTCCTGGTCCGATGACGGGAGCTTTTCCATCCTTTGAGGAAACTCTCCTTCAGGAAGAGGTTCCCTTGCGCAAGCCACCAACTTGCTTCGAGGAAATGCTTGCCGAGGTTGAGGCATCCTTCGGGGAGTGTTTAATTAACTCTCCTATTTTGCCCCTAGAGCTCTCTGGTCTGGCTTCCCCCGGCAGCCCTTCGATTCCTATTCCAATATTCTCCATCTCCCCTCCTGTTTTGCCCCTGGACACAGATATTACCCTTGTTGGAGACGGGGGCTAGCCCCTCCTGAGACTATGGAGACGTGCTTCGTGGAGGCTGCTGAACAGCTTGAGACAATGGAGCCATGTTCCAAGGGGCCTATGGAGCCAATTCCTCTTGAAGTTTCGGTCTTCTCATTGGTACCGGAACAGGCCGCCGAGCCGGTTCCCTCAACGATCCCAGGAGTTACCCCTTTGGTTGGCATCGTTCAGGTATTTGTTTTTTCTCCTTTGTTTTTCTTTTTTCATTCTTGCTTGAATTGTTTTATGCTGAGTTACTTATTCGTCTCAGGAAAGCGCCGTTCTTCAAGCTGAGTCTTCTCCTTTACTGCAAGAAGACGTGATAATAGTGGAGGTGGAGGACGATTCTTCACCTACTTGCAGTCCCCCCTGCTCGGGAGCTGTCCAGGCCGAGATTTCAGCCCAGGTTGAAGAACAACCAAATTCCCCGTTCGTCCTCCCTTAGGATTCTCAGGCCAGAGCTTCTTATCAACACGAGGAGGATTTCAGCTTGCCTCACGTTCCTACTGATGTCGTGCTGTCGCTAGTGTGTGCAGGGCCTTCCTACTCTTTGGGGTAAGGAAATTCGGAGGAGCCCGAGCCAGGTTATAAGAAGGCTCGGGCGTAATCTTTTGAAGCACATGCCTGGAAGTTCAGGCCCCTTTTTGCCAATGTAAACACCTCTCCTCTATTGCCGCTTCGATCCTTCATACTTTGCTAATAAATTTTGTTAATGTTGATTTTTCAGGCCACCGACCAGCTAGCCGAGATGGTTTCTCGAGAGTAGGAGGCTCTTGAAGAAGATTTTAGAGCTCAGAGGGCGTTAAACAAGCTGATGAACCTTCGAGGAGAGAAGCTGATGGGTGACCTCCGTGCTCTAGAGGTGGAGAATGAATCCCTGAGGGGGGACAACGCGTTCCGCCATCAGAAGATCCGTGCTCAATGAAAGGAGGCTGAGAAGATGGAGAGTGCGATGAAGGTAATGGCCATGGAGCTCGAGCTTAAAGACAAGGAGATCCAACTGAAGGACTTGGAGATCGAAATAATCCGAACGAAGATGTCCTCAACAATCGAAGATTTAGAATCTGCAAAGAAAGATCTTGAGGATCTTCAAGTCCAGTACGATCTCCTTTTTACCAAGAGGGGAGATGTCCAAGCTTAGGTCCAGAGGCTGGAGTGCGAGCTGGAGTCCCATTAGGAAGCGCTGAGGCAAAGAGAAGAAACCATCGAAACGTTGGCGAATGAGAAGAAACGTGTCACCGAGGTTTGATGTCACATGTTCCATAAATACTTGGGAATAGCCAGACAAGGAGATATAATAAGGGCTTTAGCCTGGGTCTCGGTTTCCCGTCTGGAGTCTTTTCTAGAGGCAGCTCGGGACCGCGCAGACCAGCTTGAGTCCCAACTCAGAAAGGCTCCCGCCCTTGTAATAAAGCCTGGATTAATGGGTACAAGGAAGGTCTCAAGCGTCTTCAGGAGGTGCTTCTTGGAAACCTCAAGACCGACCTTCGTACTCTGATTCTTCGAGAGCTCCTGCCAAATACATTCGCTTATGAGCAAATGTTGACATGGGGTGTAAAGGACATGCCTTTAGCCTTCTGCGATGCTCCTCCTTAGTTCCCAGCTCCCCTTCTGTCGTTCGTGCTACTAGGCCCGCATTGAATTTTTAAAGTAATACAAATGAAAATTGTGCCTTTTGATTTTGTATATATCTCCCATTTGTTTTTTCTTCTTTTATTGCTTACCGTATCGGCTGGTTTTTCTTCATTGATCTATACATATCGGTCCATTGTCGATAGAGATTGATCATATTATCTTCCGGCTAGTAGTATTATCAATCGAAGCGGCGTGTGAGACCCTTCTGTATAGATGGGTACCGAGCAGGTACTCTTGTAGGGGTGTTTGCTGAGTGGCAATTCTTCGCATCGATCTAAACTCTTGTCGAGTCTTCATATCCGTGCAAACGTATGCTGATAATTTATGTTCTACCTTCCCTGTTTTCAGACCTGCATTTTGTCTTTGATGTAATTTTGATAACTTGCACAAAATAATGTACCTCCGGTTTGTCTGGGTTCGGCTGATTTGAAACTTTTGATTTTTCTTCCTTTTCTGCCTGTTGTATTTTGTAATTCTTTACTGCTGAGCCTATGTTCAAGCATTTACCACGCATCAGTCTTTTTGTTGAACGTATAAATTGTTTTACCGTACGACACCACTTTTACGCACGTGGGCGTCTTAAGCTACTGTTGATTCCACGTTGATCTTGAAACTACTTTTATTAACGTCTTTTCATTCCCTATTTGTCTCGAATATTGTTTTAGTTCCTTTGGTGCAGTCATGCCTGCTTGTTAATTCTATCATTAACTTTTCCACAAACTTCATGTAGCAAGTCAGTTAAAGTTTCTGCATTTAACTCTGTCATTAACTTCTCCATGAACGCTGTGTAATGCGACGGTTGGGATTTCTGCATTTAATCTTGTTATTAACTTCTTCGTGAACTCCGTGTAATGTGCCGGTCACGGTTTCCTCCTTTTTTGAATCTCAAGGGTCTATGATTTCCCATGAGGGACACATGGACGATCTGGGAGGTCTTGGAGACACGTGGCAGCCTAGGGAGGTCTCAGGAGTCATGGTACCCTCGAACGTTAAATGTCGCTCTCGCCTATAAAAGGGGGCTCTTCCCTTTTTTTGGGGAATTCATCCCATCCCACCTCTCTCTTTATTCTCCCAAATTTGGCAATCTCCCATGGCCTTCTTCTTTCCTTTCGTGTTTTCCGAGGGATGATGTCTTCTCATTTGTTGTTCAAGTTGTCGTTGGTTATGGCGGTTTGAATATCAAAAAAGAAACAAACTTCCCATACCTCTTGTTCTTGCCCTTTTGCTTATGATGTCTCGCTTGTTCTTGCCTCTTGCTTACGGGGGTCAACCCCCGTAAGTGTTGTATAGGAACTCACTACTTACGAGTCCTGTACGGAGCCGGAACAAGGATGTGGTACGGTAGCCGCAGCTGAGGAGGACAGGAACAGATGGTTCAAGGTGGCAGTCAAATCTTCGGAGTTGATTCCTCTTGCCTCCCTACCGATCGTCTGTTCCCTAGGATGCCCCCCTCCAGTTCAACCCTGAACCTCACTCTCCTGAGAACTTGGGTGGGATTCCATTGGACTCCCCTCTTCCTGAGAAGGAAGATGAGCATCCCATTTGGTGCTGCGTGGGGATGTAACTACATTGCTGAGCGTCCTAGTTCTGCTCAGATGGACCCGGATCTACAATGGGCCCATCTTCTCTAAGGGAGAAATCACTCTGCCAATCTCCCTATTCTGTCTGGCCAGAATGGGTTTCCATCGGACACCTTCCTCCCTGATGGAGATATTGCGCTGCTGATCGCCCTATTCTGTCTGGCCAGAACGAGATTCCTCCCTGATGGAGATATTGCACTGCTGATCTCCCTATTCTGTCTGGCCAGAATGGGATTCCTCCGGACGCCTTTCTCCCTAATGGAGATATTGCACTGCTGATCTCCCTATTCTATTACAAGACTTTTCCTTCTATTTTTGTAGCTTTTTTCGATTGTAATATTCTTATTGCAACCTTGTTTGTAACCCCGTTCGGGAAATGAATGGAAGTAAACTGACTTCACGATACTTTCGTTAGCCTGCTTGCATAGGTTCTTGTTTTTATTCCGTTCTTTTATACTGGGCTTTGAATCTGAGCTATAAAAAGTCCATTAACGTCAAGTTTTACCCAGCCGCCCTTCTTCCTTTAACTTTTGCTTTATTCAGTTGAGTGACTGGGCTCGTATCCTGTGAAGGCCAGATTGTACATTTAATGAAATAATTTTGTATATCTGGCCGTTTAGTTTCGCGTCCTTGCACGAAACTCGGCAAGTCATTTAGACTACGTTGAGAATAGCTGTTAGCAGGTCAGAACTCATGGCTCGGTTCCTGTGTTTTATACTTCGTGGATTAGCCCTTATAGGTTGGCAGAGCCCGAGGGCCTTGCTCCCTCACCAACGCATCGTTTTTGCATCCTTGCACGAAGCTCGACAAGTCATTGAGACTGCGTTGAGAATAGTTGTTAGCAAGTCAGAGTTCATGGCTCGGTTCTTGTGCTTTATACTTCGTGGATTGGCTCTTATAGGTTGGTAGAGCTCGAGGGCACTGCTCCCTCACCAACACATCATTTTCGCATCCTTGCACGAAGCTTGGCAAGTCATTTAGATTGCGTTGAGAATAACTGTTAGCATGTAGAGCTTATGACTCAGTTCCTGTACTTTATACTTCGTGGATTGGCCCTTATAGGTTGGCAGAGACCGAGGGCCTTGCTCCCTCACCAATGTATCGTTTTCGCATCCTTGCACGAAGTTCGGCAAGTCATTTAGACTGCGTTGAGAATAACTGTTAGCAGGTTAGAGCTCATTGCTCATTTCCTGTGCTTTATACTTCGTGACCAATCTAGATACCGGGCTTGTTCGATTTAAGTTGTTTATATGAGACACAATAATGCAACATTCGAAATGAATCCATAAAATTTCAACTAATCACAATCTTGCATCGTTTGAATCTGGCTTGGATTTCTCATACAAAATACTTGCTTAGTTGCTCGGTGTTCCATGGGTCAGGCAACTCGTGTCCTTCGTGGTTCTAAAGTCGATAAGAACCCGGTCTTCTCGTTGCTGTTACCAAATACGACCCTTCCCGTTGGGGACCTAGTTTGCTTTCATCCTGAGTAGTAATTCTCGTTTGTTTCAAAACCATGTCCCCTACTTTGAAGTTGTGGGGCTGGACCCGTTTGTTAAAATACTGTTCAACTCTTCGTTTGTTGGCTGCTACTCGGCTTACTGCTTCTTCCCACCTTTCTTCCAAGAAGTCCAAGTTCTCTCTCAATCTCTTTATTGCGATCCGGATCGTAATGTTGTACACGATATGTTGGCACTGCCACTTCAGCTGGTATCATGACTTTAGTTCCATAGACGAGGGAGAAGGGAGTCTCTCCTGTAGGGATTCTTACTGACGTTCGGTATGCCCACAATGTGCTGGAAGCTTTTCAACCCATTCCCCCTTCTGGCTTCCCAGCTTCTTCTTCAGAATGTTGAGTAACGTTTTGTTGGTTACTTCTACTTGCCCGTTGGCTTGGGATGTCTTGGTGATGAGTACTTAGTCTTGATTCTGAGCTCCGAGCACCACTCTCGATAATGGGAGCAATCGAATCTCAATAATGGGAGCAATCGAACTGTCTCCCATTATCCGAAACGAAGCTTTGGGGGATTCTGAAGCGGCATACTATAGATTTCCAAAGGAAATTTGTAGTTGCTCGAGACATAATCGTTGCTAGAGCTTCCACTTCCAACCATTTTGTGAAATAGTCAACTGCCATCATGACTTTACTCCTCCTTTGCCCTTAGGAAAGGGGCCAACAAGGTCCAATCCCCATTGTGAGAAGGGCCATGGGGAGGTAACAGAAGTGAGTTTTTCCGCGGGGGCGGGGGGGCAATTACGGCCAATAATACCCTGCTCAAGTAGTTCATGTTGCCAGTGCCCTTCCACTAGCATGATTCCCACAAACTCCTTCATATATATCTGCTAGCACGTACTAAGCTTGTTTGGAGGAGATACATCTTAATAGAGGTTCGGCGTAGCCTCTTTTGTATAGGACTCCTTCCACCAAAGTGAACAGAGCCACACGGTTCCTGATTTTCCGAGCCTCCTCCCGATTATCAGGAAGGATTCCCTCTTGAAGAAATTTTAGAATGTCGGTGGCCCATTCTGGGGGTTGTAGGACCTCAATAGTAGACATTCGAATCCCCATTGTTGCCATGTCAATAGTTCGAATTACAACGTGATCTGGGAGTGGGACTTCTTGCGTGTTATGTCCACTGCGCCCCTCGTGGACAATATTTGGCGTGTGACGAACTTCATCTTTGCTCCCCTCGTGGATTTAGGTTCTCCTTAGCTTTAGCCGTTAGGTTAGAGTGTATACGAGGGCCAGGTTTTCCTTTGCCCTTAGTTTCGTAAACCCTCTTTTTGTAGACCCCTTGGTTTGCCACCCTTGATGCTGGTCTGCAGTCTTCTTGTCTGCCCTTTCCAATTCATTCTTTCAGGGGGCAGTGAATGCTCGGAGCGTATCTTCTCTGTTTATGTAACTGTCAGCGCGGTCCATAAACTCCCTTAGGGTTGACGGGGTCTTCTGGGCGATTTCTGTCAAAAGGGGTTACGAGGCCAGATCCCTCCTAATAGTGTGGCCAGAGTGATCTTTTCGTCTTGGTCGTCCGTCGTCATTCGTTCCTTGTTAAACCGAGAGAGATATGACTTGAGGCTCTTGTCATCCCTTTGCTTAACAATCAACAAATAGGCCGCTGGCCTCCTCCTTGTTCGGCTGGCCATGAACTGCGTTAAGAACATACGTGCTAGTTCGTTGAAACTATCCATTGTCTTAGGCCATAGGGAACCGAACCACACTCGTGCTGCACCCTTCAGAGTGAGGGGGAAAGCCCTGCACGCCACTTCGCTAGGGAAGCCATGGAGAGTCATGTGGGCTTTTAAGGTCTCCAGGTGTTTTAACGGATCCTCTGACCCATCGTATGCTTCCATCTTAGGAACTTTAAATTTTAGAGGTATAGGTACCGCCAAAATCCCAGTACTATACGACAGTTCAGCATTGGTGAGCAGTTGGTCTACCATGGAGGGTTGGCCTGTTTGCTTTGCCACTTCCATCTGGATTTGCATATTGACCCTACATCGTTCTTCATCTGCTGTGGTTGCATTAGGATGAGGATGGACCCTAGAGTGATGACTCTATCGGTCTGCCTCGGGTTCTTCATCATTCCTTCATAAGGCGATGTTCTCTTGTCGGAGGGTCTCCATGTCTACCATGAGTTTTTGTATTGCTTCATTTTATTCATTATATCTTGCTTCCATTGCTTCAAACTGCACCGTTTCACGCTGTGAACATTGAGAGCGGGTTGTTGCCGACATACGAAGGACACGCTAGTATGGGACAACAGAGATCCCACAAACGGCGCCACTATTGATGTCGTATTTTGCGGGCCTGGGCAACTTCATGCCGGCAGTATTCGAGCGATCACCTGCGAAGGGGGGACCTCGGGGTCCGTTGATCCTTCGGTGCTTAAGTTAGTTATAGTGATGGAGATAATAAACAGTAATGAAGACGAGAGGTTACGGGGATAGTGATTAATTACCTCGCTTGCGGCTGGTATTGTCTTATTTATAGTTACCGACCTGGTCTCCACGATAGTGGGGTGTTGTATAGTAGAAGATAATATGCTTGTGTTGTCGATTCGTCGAGCTATTCTTGTGGCATCACCTCGTTGGGCTATAAAGTGCTCAGGGTGGCTGAGTATTGCTCGGGCCTTGGGCCGTATTGAATGTGGCATGCCTTCTATTCTGGGTCGCATTGAATGCGGCATACCGTTCATTAATGCTGGGTGTAAACTGTTGCAAGCCCTTTCGTCTGACACTTAGTGCTAGGTTCCTTCCCTCTTAAGCCTTGCCTGTACTTCCTACCTTGCTTCCCGTTATGAACAGGATCTGACCTGGGAATCATACTCGAGCCCTGACCTAAGTATTACGATGCACATGAGCTCTAATCTGGCCCATGTCTTCGGCCCAGTTTCACCCAGACCTCATATCTAGGTTGTAACCTGGGCCCTACTCTTGGCCCAATGTAAGAGATTTTCTCCCTTAAAAAAAACAACAATCAACCACGCTGCATCTACAACCCTCAAAATTTTGGAGGTTAGCAAAATTTTTAAATCAAAACTTCATATGCTTTGAAAGAGAAATAATATTTACAATTTTAAGATTTGTCCATTTACTTTGAAAAAAGTGCATAAATAAGAAATTCGTATAAAAAATTAATTTTTTTAATTATGAACCAACTATTTTTCAAAATCAACTATTTTTAAAAAACAAATACACAAAACTTACATATTCTAAAACTGTATCAAATATTACTCTTTTAGAAAATAAGTCAACGTATCCTTATAATCTGATTTTTTTATTATTATTATTTGCACCATACAGATCCAGAGATCGGATTATTACTTCACCGCATTTGTTTGAGAGTTAAGAACTTACGAACACACTTCTCAATCCATTCATTATATCTCACGGATATCATTGTACTCTTCTCGTTATCGAATCTATGACGAAAATAAAAGCGCCGTCCAAACAGAAATGGCGGCTCAAGCCGATGAAGCCATATAGGATCCTCATAGTTCATAGGGTCATTTGAATATTGAAATAATTTCATCTTATCTTATTTCATTATTACAATCTTATCAAAATTTTACATAAAATATAATAAACAATTCAATATTTTCAATTTCTAAAACAATAATAATATTAAAAAATAATATTCTAATAATATTTTATTTAACTTTCAACTTTCATCTAAAACTATCTCATCTCATCTTACTATCCAAATGGTAAACGGGGCCTAAATTTCATTTTTTGGTTGCTGAAACTTTTCCTGAAGAGTAGGACAATTTGGAAAGTAAGATGAGATGAGAATTTTACAAATAGTAATGAGATAGTTTGTGAATAATAGTGATATTGTGAGGTTTAAATAGTGAGATGAGATGAGATGATTTTATATGAAAGTTGAATAAAATATTGTTAAAATATTATTTTTTAATATTATTATTATTTTGAGATTTGAAAAAGTAATTGTTTATTATATTTTGTGTGAAAATTTAAAAAAATTATGATGATGAGATAAAATGAGATGAAATGAGTTGAAGTGATTCTTGAATCCAAATCGAGCCTTAATGTTTTATGAGATTTTGGGAAATGAAAGAGAAAAAGCTGAATAAAAAATATTATAAAGTTAAAATATTGTTAGAATATAGTTTTTTAATATTATTGTTGTTCGGAGATTTGAAAAATTTAAATTATTTTTTATTTTTTGTTTGAAAATTTAAAAAAGTTGTAATGATTAGTTTCAAAGTATTTATATTTGAGTAAAAACTCGATTTAAAAAAAAAAGTGTAGAAACTTGAAAGAATAAAGTCCGAAGCAGAAGAGTGAAAGATTGTCTTGGTTTGGCGATAGAGTAATGTTACATATAATTTTAGAATGTGCAAGTACCGTTCAATCGTTTTGAAAAAGTACAGAATTTACAATTAAAAAATTAATTTTCTTTTCATGTATATCTCGTATTTATTTACTTTTTTCAAAGTAATTGCGCGACGCTTACACACACGACTACAACTATCATTTCTCTTGGCGATATATATTTTTCTATAAATTTTTGGGTAGTGCTAGGCTGCTGCCCAGCAATGACTGTTGGACGTGCCGGTTAGTACAAATTTATATTTATATTTTTTTTAATTTTTATATTTTTTTAACATATTTAAATATTTTTAAAAAATTAGAAAAAACATCAATATACTAAAAGTTATTTTTTAATTATTAAATAAAAAAAATAAAAAAACATTAGAGGGATAAACTCAGCGGCATACTGACATTTCTCTGAATTTTATTTTCTCATTCCCACTGTTCTAGTTCAGGGTCTGCCTCTCCGTCGAGCTTTCCAGTAATGTCAGGGTAAGGCTAACCCTCCCAACATTGTCTGTTGACCAAGAAGATATACCACTGGTTCTCTCTCTCTCTCTCTCTCTCTCTGTTTTTTACCTAGTCAAATATAAAAAAAGGAGTAAATGTTTTTTACCTATCATTATTCGTCTCTATCACGGTGTAAATATCATTTCGCTCCTCTAATATCGTTTTGAACCTTACTGCATTTCAGCTTCCGTGGGTAGTTTTATATAGCGGTCCTTAAACTCGTGGTTCAAGCGAGTCCCTACTAGTCCTTTTGAAAATTTCTATAAGGTTTTGGTTTGCTAGAGCTCTGGTATACTCGATATTCTTCGAATATGAAGTTGGTCTCCTAAACTCGTCGAAATAAAGTGTTTCTGTTCAGTGTTGTTGGAGATTTAAAAAGTGGGTAGAAGGTAATACTTGCCAGATCTTCATCTTTGTTCCTTCGTTTTATTTTATGTTTTATGCTGTATGGGCTATATATTTGTGGCACTCAAATAATTTCTCAATCAATTTAGTTAGTGTTGTTCAGTGGTTATGCAAGTTATATTTTCATGGACGTGACTGAGATCTGGTTGCTTGCTTCTTTTTTTTTTTTTTTGGTTTTGCGCTTGTTTTCATGTTCTTGTTCTTAATTGAGATGTACGTTTTTTTTTTATTAAGACAAGTAGTAAGGCAAAGCCAAGTACACAGGAAGTATACAAAAACTGAACCTAGTTACAAGTCAGGAACTAGAAAAAGAAACAAGGAATGTACACAGATTTTTCTTTTGATTTGTAAAAAAAATGATGTCGAGATGTACAAAGTTTCCGTTTACAATGGCCTTATTGCTGAATTTCGATCTACTTTAAGCTTGGGGTTTGTGGAGATTTATGGATAAGAGTACTAGGAGTACTTCTATCATTTATATAACAAGGAAAATGATATTATATTATTTTAACTGAAAACATTATGTAGGGTCTACAAAATTATTTCAGATAACTCGTGTCCTTGTACTGGGAGATTTGAAATTTTTTCTGCACAACAATTTGCAGAGAATTAATGTTTATTATTGTCATTGATGGTTGAAATAAACTGTCAAATATGTGATAATTAGTGCGATGATAAATTGTTGCACAATTGTTGTGGGGTACCGGAACATTTCCACTGAAATATTTCCAAATTTTTTCCAATGATAAATGATTATTTGTAATGTGGGGTCTGTATTATTTTTATTTATTAAATTCTTTAATTTTATAAGTGTTTCTATTTAAGATTAGAGTTTTTAAGTTCTTTTTTACCATATGACCCAGCTTATGTGTAGGTATATTTGAGAATGGCAGAGAAATGTTTTATTTCCAGCTGATCAGATATTTGATTATTGATAAAAGACATCATAATTTAATATTTTCATTTTTAGTAATTCCCTTCGAACGCATAGTGAGAAAATGAAGACTTATCCATGACTAAGGACATCCTGCAGATTTACAACTTCCATAGTTGGAGAACTATGAAAGCTTAAATGCTCCATATTTTGGGATAAAATCAGTAACATTTTATCATTAGAAGAGAACTTGTTTCTAAGGTTATGTTTTCACTTCTAAGGTTATGTAGCGTGCTAACACGGTTCATCTTTTGATTCCCAGGTGAAAACTGCCTCAGGTAACCAGATATTTAGATATACATGCCAACAATTTGATCTCAGTGATTTAGAGTCTTAGCTGTAGTCGGGAGTGCATGTGCTATTTGGAGAGATGTGGTTGGACTGCATTCAGCTGAAATGAAGACTATGCAGGTTCTGCTCATAATACTCTACAATTTTCTTCTTTGGCATTTAGCATGTAAATCTCTTTCTTGTTTTTGCTTTTAGGGCATGTTTGGACACTTGGAGTATCTCATAATTTTATGAATAGTAGTGAAATGGTTTAAGTGAAGATGTTTTATTGGATTTTGGGAAAGGAGAGAAAAAAAAATTGAATAAAAATATTATTAAGTTAAAAAATTGGTTGAATATAGGTTTCTAATATTATTTTTGTTTTAAAGTTTGTAAAAGTTGTATTGATTTTTGTGTTTGAATAATGATTAGGTAATGATTAGATGAAAAAGTTGAACATTTGAAATTAAAAAGTGAGTATGAGATTTGGGCATGCAGTACAAGGAATAGTTTGTGAGTATGAGAGTTGGGAAGACAGTAAAAGTTTGTGTTTGAACATTTGAGAATTTTGGGAATTCTCATGGTGTCCAAACAAGCCTTAAGAGTTTCTTTCTTTTATAAATTTTTGAGTAGTCAATTTTCTGCACAACCATTGTGTCATACCCATATCTCATACTGTCTTCCCAACTCTCATACTCACAAACTATTCCTTGTACTGCATGCCCAAATCTCATATTCACTATATATTCTATAGCTTTGTAGTTCTGATTATGTTGCCAAATAATGCCACTACCATTTAGCTTGTAACGACTAATGCACAATTTTGATTCTACAGTCTGACCTCCATGATACTTTCTTATGATAAACTATGGTGGTTGATTTTTGTCACTGCAACTCCACATTGTTGTACCCTACAGTCCAGCAAAACACTGAAACACCAATGTACTCTGTAAATTCTAATGATGTTGAGGACATGCATGATTGGTGCCCCTTTTTCTATTAGATGTGGTTTATATGATAAATAGATAGAAACAACTTGGCTAAGTTGGATATTAATGGTAACTCGTTTAATATATCATTATCTCTATTGATT
Organism: Juglans cinerea; assembly: GCA_961763995.1. Classification (NCBI taxonomy): domain Eukaryota; kingdom Viridiplantae; phylum Streptophyta; class Magnoliopsida; order Fagales; family Juglandaceae; genus Juglans; species Juglans cinerea. The sequence continues at coordinate 41,306,310 of CAUIVZ010000001.1, read as the reverse complement.
TCCTTTAATCCATATCCTTTTTATGCATACATATTAAGGTAGAGAAGATTTAGGCCTCGTTTGGATTGAGAAGTGATCTCAACTCATCTCATCATTATAACTTTCTCAAATTTTCACACAAAATATAATAAACAATTCAACTTTTTCAAATCCCAAAACAATAATAATATTAAAAAATAATATTCTAACAATATTTTATTCAACTCATCTAAAACCATCTCATCTCATCTAATCTCAACTCACTATCCAAACGGCACCTTATTCTACCTCAATAGTAGATTTCTCAAAAATCAGTACACGCAGGTTCTCAAAAATCAAATTATATTACTGTCCTTTTCTTTCAACCCTAATGGTAGTGCATTTATGTGTCTGATTTTCTGCTAGTTGTAGCACTTGTGATACTTGTCACTAAAATGAAGTGAACTTCTGTGGAGTCACAGAGCACACAAGAAATTCAATCCTCAACCCAAGTTTCACAGGAGTCCCAAGGTGAACAACCAGACAACCATGCAACTGAGGCTCCTGTCACAGATTCAGGTTCAGTATCTACTTCGAGCAATGATGGCAAAAAAGTTTCACGCCAAGATATTGAACTTGTGAGGCAACTTGCTCCTAATGTTTCTATTGTTCGTTTTTCATTTTTTCTTTCTTTCTAATTTTCTTTGAAAAGGATATGAACTAATATTTTTCCTATCCTTACGTTTATAATTCTACAAAATGGCTGTTGTAGGTCCAGAATCTAATAGAGCGATGTCTGCAATTATATATGAATAGAGATGAGGTGGTTAAAACCCTCTTGACTCGCGCAAGGATAGATCCCGGATTTACAACTCTGGGTAGGCAACCTATTTGTTGGTCTTTGAATTTCTGTTTGTATGTTGCATTAAGAATATGTTAATTAGAAGTGTTTGATGATATCACACTTCAGTGGTTAATGGAATGGAAAACTGGAATCGAAGTGTTTTGGATCACTATATCACTATTTAGAGATATTTCCATCACTTTTTATGTCTTTGTTTCTTGAGTAAGAAATTGACTTACACTGTAATTGTAAAATTAGAGTAAAACCTTTTATTTTTTTATTTTAAGAATCTTCAGATTACCTTAATCTGACATTCTTTTTATATATTATTTATTTAACTCAGTATGGCAAAAGTTGGAAGAAGAAAATCCAGACTTTTTCAGGGCATATTATATACGGCTAAAATTGAAAAGACAAATCCTACTGTTCAATCATCTACTCGAGCATCAGTATCATCTCATGAAGTATCCTGTAGCTCCGAAGGTTCCTTTGGCCCCCATCCAGAATGGGATCCATCCCATGCCTGGTAAGTTTCAACCTACAATGGTATGGCTGTTTGAGAGCACACATTAACGTACATGGATAATAGGTAGCTTATTACGTAATCTGTTGTTAGTTGTTAGTTAGGAATAAAGGGTTATACTAATTTTAGATTGAGGTTATCTGAATTTCATTAATTTTAGGACTCTTTACGATAATAGGTGTAATAGTTGATTCTGACTAAATTCTCTTTATAAGCCGTTATAAGGTACTAAATATGAATATTAAAAGAGCAGTGAAGAAATTAGTTATCACTCAATGATTCTGTTTATTTGGGAGGCCAGTCAAGTCAAGAAGTTCACTCTAGGGGGGGCCTTATTCCTTCAAATAAGCTTCTAAAGAAAGGGGCCTGAACATAAGCACACAACAACACATTATATAATATTGGAGACGGACATGTCTCCTATATTGGCAGGATAATTGGAATTTTCTGATGATAAATGGCTGGGTGTATTAGAAGTCCTATTTTCACAAAACCCACAAGTGGTCTACCTCTTTTGAGACCCCTGCCTTCAATTTCAAAAGGAGAATTAAGTTCATCTACTATACAAAATATAAGAAGCGGCATGCCATCCTTATCTCCCTTGTGTAGCAAGGCTTAATGGCTTGTGACCAAAATTGGTTCTGGCGTGGCATTTGCTGCAAAGTCAAAGGCTGTTGCGGATAAGGCAAAGATGGCCAGCCCTAAAGTTGAAGGAGAAAACGGCCAAGGCAGCGCGGACATTGATGAGGGCCTCTTTGTGGAAGAAAGATCGACTTCCTAGACGGCCAAGAAGGCTAGGAAGCACTAGACTGTGAAGCCGTTGACAAAGAAGGCTATACAACCAAGAATGAAAAGCAGAAGAGGAAGAATGGGAGAAATTATATTTTGCACTCCAAGCTACCATTTTTTTTTAATTTGCACCCTAAACTACAAAATTTCCATCCTAGGTTAAAATCTGACCATTATGATTGTGCCACATGAATCTTGATTGAGGGTGCACGGCAATTTGCACTTTAGGATGTAGTTGGATAGTTTTTTATAATTTAGGGTGCAAATTATTTTTTTGATAAGTAAAAATATTATATATATAAAAAAGGAATAACCAAGTACACTGATGTATACAAGAAAACACCTTGCCCATTGACCCCAATGACCCAAAAAACCCGTGAAAAACAACCCAAAATACACTAAGCCAGACCCCAACCCCTTGTTTCCCATAGAACTAAAACGCTACCCGAAAACCCAACCCCAACCTCTTATTTCCTCCTTTAGAACAAAAACTTCACAATGCCCTCCCTTTGGACTTCCCTCTAGTTGAGCTACCACCCTTAGTGTCGTAGTTGATTGCCCAATGAAGACGCTGTAACTCCCTGATTTTCTTGAAACTTGATTTGGTTTCAAGCGCGTGGCTTGCCTCAATCGCAGTGATTAGTTCTTTAAATTGGTCTTCACATCCTCCATGTAAAATTCTCACAAACTGCTGAATCTCGCTAACTTTAGGTAGAATCCAATCCGCTCTTGGAGGAAGAGAGACCAAGGGAGCAACATTATCCTCAGACACAACATCCAATTGCACTCCCGCCTCTGGACATTCCTCTATAAAAGACACCAACGCCAAGCTCATTGGTTCTCCAGCAACTCCATCGGTTCTCTCCAATGGTTTCAGGCCCATTGGAGATTCTGGGGTGACAGTAAGTTCCTTCACCTCTAGGGGGGTATTGGATTCTACATCTCTTTCAGACCTCGGCAGTACCCCATTTTCGTTCAATTCCAACAAGGGAGCCATAGTTTCTTCAGGGACCAAGGGTGTAACAAGAGGCGAATGGCATTTCATTACTGATGTCTTAACGCCAATACTAGATGTAGACCTCGCTTCAAATATTCCAGATTTTCTTTTGACCCGCCATACTCTCCTCGATCTGGTTAGGGTACAAATTGATAAAGCAATGGTAGTTTATGTCATTGTGTGTGCGAAATTTTGTGTGCGCGAAAAATCTTATCTTTCTCTCCATGGGAGGTTTGCTGTTAGCAAAGGCACAACATAATGAAATGCCACTTCATTAGATGGTCGAAAGGCTTTTGGGTTTCATTCTTGACAAGCAATGGTAGTCCTTGATTGAATTAATGCATATAGTGGCCTGTTTGTAGCAATGGAGCCATAAACATTGCTGTACTTGAAAACACAGCTTTTAGACATAGAAACTGTTCCCTCTCATCTTCTTTATAAGCCTTTATTGCATGTAAATAATAGAATGATAGTGAAAAAAATAGTTATGATAGAGTCTCTGGTGGTTTGGGAGGCTGGTTTTCCTTGGAATGATAAATTTTGGAGATGTTTGGTGCCTTGAGGAAGCCATAATTTCCTTATTACGTTTGCATGTAACCTTATCCCCCTTATACCAAGCAAATGTATACATATGTTTTTGGACTGTTTCTGCATGGCCACTTATGAAAATAGTGCAAGTATCTAGTTTCTTTTATTTCTTTTATTTTTTCCCAAACCTTCAGTGGATACATGGGGATTTCTGTTGGGTTTTCTTTGTCTTATGGAATTGTGCTTCCTTAGCGTGCTGGGTAAAAAGACTCGGTTGCCTCTAAGGGGAGGTTTGGATAGTGAGTTGAGATGAGATGAGATGAAAGTTGAATAAACTATTGTTAGAATATTATTTTTCAATATTATTATTGTTTTGGAATTTGAAAAAGTTGAATTGTTTATTATATTTTGTGTGGGAAAGTTGTAATGATTAGATGAGATGAGTTGAGATGAGTTGGGGGGACTTTTGTATCCATACCGGGCCTAAAAGTGTGGTGCTCATGATTTCTTATGGAGGCTGAATGTTCTGAGCAAGACTTGTTATGTGGCATTTATATGTTATTGTTGTCATTGTTATTCAATGCCACCTGTTTGCAGTGCAGTTAACAATTTACCTATGGGATACCCCATCCTACAGCAACCTCCAATTCCAGCAGCAGGTCAACCTCATCTCGATCCGATGGGCTGTGGAATATCGAGCTGTCATGTGGTTAATGGAGTCCCTGCTCCAAGCAACTTTCATCACATACGGATGAATTCTGGGAATGAGTGAGCACTTCTCGTTCTTCATGTCATTTAACATTGATTACCTATTTTAAGTAATGGAATTTAATGTAGTTGGTCCATGTTCAATTAATTAGTGTTTGTTGTCTTTGAATATTATTGGATCACTTGTTTGAATTTCAAATGGTTTGACTGGTAAACTCTCAGTTGCATATGCATGCAATGATGTGTTTGCATGGGTATATTCTCATTGTAAAGAGTCATGTTTATGCCCGTCTGTTTGCACGTGTATGCTCAAGTTTACATCTGCATCAAAATATGAAGCAGCCGCCTCAGATAAAGATGTCTCCGATGCTATTCTCCCGGCAAGAACAACTTTTTCTATTTTGATTTTTGTCGGGTTTGGTCCATTCGTTCAATGACAATTAAATCCCAGTTTTGCTTCTTTCTAGATAAGAATTTTTGCTCGATAGAAGTTATTCTAATCGCAATTATTTATGATCTTGTTGAAGTACGGTGATGGAGAGCGGTGCTGCTGATGTGGCTCCCATTATTCCGCCAAATGGCACTATGTCAGAGATGCCTGTGAGTCCTACATCAGTTGCATCCAGTGGCCATTTCCCCTTCACTGCATCAGAAATTTCTGGAATGGGGGTGGACACGTCAGCACTTGATACCACATTTACATCTGATGTGGCCAGTTCGGTAGGATTACAACTTGCACCAGATGGTGGGGCTGGAAATTCCAGGGATTCTCTCAGATCACTGGATCAGATCCAGTGGAATTTCAGTCTGTCGGATCTAACAGCTGATTTGTCAAATTTGGGAGGTAATTTGTATCTTATCTTTATTAACTGCTACAATACTGGTTGCACATACAAAGTAAAATAAAAGGGAGAATTACATTTTTCACCTTCAAACTACCACTACCACTCCCTTTTTAATTTGCATCCTAAACTGTAAGTTGTAATTTGCACCTCCAAGACCTTTGGTTAAGATCTGACAATTAAGATGCAGGAAAATAGGTAATATGGCACAATTCTATCAATAAGATTTTTGATGGAGGATGCAAATTGAAACCTATTTGTAGTTTAGGACTCAAATTGAAAAAGTGGTGGTATTTAGAGGTGTGATGAAGTTTCTCCTAATGGAAAGCAGGAAGTATATGTATTAACTATTGAAATTCCCAAAATAACACCAAATGCATTCAATTATGTTAAGTTCCTCCTAAAAGAAAGCAGGAAGTATAAATTAATATGGCGTAGGCTTTACTCTTCATTTTCTGAGGAGATGGTTATGTCCCCTGTACTTGGGATCTTACCTTTTCTGTTTATCAATAAAGTTTTTGTTCGCTGATTAGAAAAAATATTATGGAATTGGTGATACAAATTTTTGAATATTTGTTCTTGCTTCAAGCTCGGTAATGATAGAAGATCTTCTGCATAACATAATGGTTCTGTTGTTTTGGCAAGATAGATTCAGAACTTTTTCTTTTTGATAAGTAAGATACATTCAGAACTTTGAAGCTGTCTTAAAGGGCTCTGGCACCATAAATCGCTTTCATTACACGTCTAAACACTGCGTAGCAGTTATATCATAACCTGTTCTCCCTGTGTTCACGCTTTTGCTAATACATTGCTTTCACAATTCCTTTGCAGATTTAGGAGCCTTGGGAAATTATCCTGGTTCCCCCTTTTTGCCATTAGATTCAGAAATTTTGCTTGATTCACCTGAGCAAGAGGATATAGGTAATTGAAATTGAAGACCTTCATTTTGATGCCAATATGCATGGTTTTGGTGATTGGTAAAAGCATAATGCAAATTACATTTTTCAAAATATATGGGAAAAATGCATACACATCTCTAAGACAATCAGAACTCAAGCAATTTAGAGGTGAAAAAAAGTGTATTGATTCACTGAAATATCCAGTGTCTATGTGAAAAAGGAAAGTTTCTTTATCATAGTAGCAGTATCAACATGGTTTCTTTATTAATTCTGTGTGAGTACCACATTTGTTTCTGGGCATCATCACATTTTGAATTTTTTAACGCTGGTGTTCAAGTGAGCCCAAGGAGAACTCTTTCCTTGATTTACATGATTAAAATTTAAACATGTTTCCTCTCTGTGTTGCTAGTCATATGCTAATTGCTTTACCTCATATCAGTGGAGGAGTTCTTTGTTGATTCTGTCCCCGGACCACCATCTTCACAATCAGATGAGGAGAACCCTAGAGAAAGGTGAGGCACATCTGGTTTGCCTTTAAATTTATTAAGGATAGGATAACATTTAATCAATAAAATAAGAGTTTTTCTTTCAGTTACTAAGCATTTTGGCTTTTTAGTAACGAAGTTGGACATATGAACATCTTAGTTGTTTAGTCCGCACCAACGTGCAAGTGGGAAAGTAATCATGCCCATACAAGTTATAATGTTTCTTGTAATAACCTTTTCAGAAACTTTTTTATATAGAAAGTTGAGGACTGTAGTGTCTGTAATCTTGTATTTGGCTACATTGATGTGAACTTTGCTATTTCAAGCTATAATAATGTTACCATTTCGCATCTTCAACATTACTCAAAAACCGTATTTACTATTGTTTGGAGGTGGGGAATATCTGCATAAGTTGGTCCTTGGCTATTTGCCGCCTTTATTTGCTTTTGTTTCCCTTTTCTTATGGTTGTAATTCCTCTAAAAACATAGTCAAAGAACAAGCTACACTGAAACCTTGTTTGTAAGATAAACACGGGCATTAAAGTTTAAACTCTGATAAATGGACATGATTTCAGTTTGGTGCCATGTAAGCATACATTACTTCATAATCAGTACTTCAAGGGTGAGATTGAAAAATAATGCCGGTAGGGAAAAAGTATGAAATTGTGCACTCCAATTGATCGCCGGCTTGAGTTCAATCCGTTTTGGTGAAGGAATGATTGAAAAAGGAAATCATTTTTTTTTTTTATAGGTAATCAAGAAGTTTTATTCAAGTTGTCAAAATTCAAGTAGACATGGAATATAGATGAGAAGTACCTTGTTAGAGTTTACAATAGGAGAAAATTATGGACATTTAGCCCATTAAAAAAGAAACTTCATCCGATCTTTAAAGTTCTTATCATTTCTTTTCTGCCAAATACACCAATACATAAATATAAAAACTATTTTCCAGTTCACTTCCACTTGTGAGTTATCTCGAAGGCCTCTCCAGCTTGCAAGGAAGTCCATTAGTCTATGAGGCATGACTCATGACAATCCAATTCTCGCGAAAAAATCATTCCACATGATTCTGGCCATCTCACAATGTAAAAGCAAATGATTTATTTATTTACCATTCTTCTTACACATACAACACCATTACAACGCCATTACATGACATTCCCTTAAATTATCTATGGTGAGAATCGTGTCCAATAATGTCTATAAAAAAAAGTTGCATTGAATAAGCTTTTGTTTACCATTTACTTTTTCATGGGAACATGGTTATTCCAAGGCTCGTTAGAAGTTGGTAAAATGATTTGACACTGAATCTACGTTTCTTGGAGGGGCTCCAGTGCATCTTATCGATGATACCCTCTGTCATTCTTACATAATACAATGTTGCATGGAACCTGTGATAGTTCTCAACTCCCAATCTTAAGTTGCCATAATAAAATCAACATTCCATTGAGAGGAGCCACTGACAAAGACCAAGAGATCGGTTATCGTTACATCATTTTCTTGTGTGATCTCAAAATGGTAGGGAAGGTATCTTGGAGGCTTTATTTACCACACCATTTGTCATACTAAAATCTGACACGAGAGCCGTTGCCCACCACAATATGTTCATGTCTTCGGAAGATCTTCCAATGTCTCCTAATGTATTTCCACAAACTCATGCCATATGGGCCCTCATTCGAGCATCATCCTTCCCAAGCCTTCCCAAACTGTGAATCTATAATGGACTTCCATAGGGCCCCCTTCATGTTGCTATCTCCACAACTATTTACCCATCAGGTTTTGATTGAATTTCAGCAAGGAAATCATGAAAAATGGTTTTCTACTTTCTCAAATTTTCTTTTACTTTATGCAAGTATTTCATGAGCTTTTATAACTACAATTCTGCTATGCACAATCGTCTTAAGTAGACGGCGTGCAGTCGGCTGCCACGTCAATTGATTAAAAAAAAAAAAACATGAAACAAAAAAGAAGAAGAAAAGCTGAAAGCAGAATCACATATTTCGTTTCCCGCTTCCTGCTTCGTGCGTGCGCCGTGAGAGACCAGAAGAGAAATTTGGGCGAGCGATCTTGAGCACCCCATCGTCCGATACCAACAAATTACTGGGTTTTAAATCACGATGCACGATCTCGTTCTTGTGACAGGCATCCACTCCGCAGAGAATCTGAACCATCCACCTCTTCAACTCACCGATCCCAATCCCACAGCCGTTACTCTCTGCTTCCCTGACCACCCTTGCCAAGTCCGTCCTTAGGTACTCCAATACGAGGACCACGTCTTCGTTCCCATCCTCCCACCAAAGGTACTCGTGAAGAACGACGACGTTCGGTGAATTTTGCAGGATCTCGAGGTCCTCGATTTCGTAGAACGCAGACTGGTAGTCGTGGACCTCCTTGAGAGCGACGACGAGGTTATCGGATAGCCGACGGGCTCTGTAGACGTCAGAGTACGCGCCAAAGCCAACGCGCTCCAAGACTTCGTATTTGGCAATTATATCGGGTCGGTTGTGGATGCTCCACTTCTTTCGTGGGCGGGGCCCCATTCTTCAGACATAGGGGATTTTTTTTGTGGCCGCCGAGGGTGGGGTGGAGGATTTTAGCAGGTGATTGATTGGTAGTATTTCATGCAACATTCTTATTTGGCCGGTTCGCAGTGACGAGGCACAGAGACGAATGACGGAAGGGGTAGTTGGAGCTGGGGTGAGAAACAGAGAGCGACATAGAGAGAGGAAGGACTCAAAGAGGAAGGAGGGAATCGGGGTCGAAGAAACATAGAGAGAAGGGGTCACTGAGAAGGAGGGAAAGTTGGGGGAAATGGGGGCAAACTGAGAAAAATCAAAACGAATTGAAAACAACGTCGTTTTCAATTTTCCACGTCAGTGCCGTTTGCATGGCGCTTGCACGAACCAACTGCGTCTAGACTTTTTGTTATAACTAATACTTGTGACTCGTTGAAAGAAGTAAGATCAATAGGTGAGTGTGGAATAATGATATTAGGGTTTAAATATTTACTCACTCTCTATGCCTTTATGTGGGGGCTAGATAACTCTCTCCATGCTTTCAATTTGGATTAGGAAAACTATTACCTATTGGGCTACTAGTAAGGCGTTACTTACTCCATGTCAATACTATTGTCCTTTCTGTGCATGTTTTCTCGTTAAACCATGTTGTCACCACATGTATAATACCTATTGCACCACGTATTTTGTACAAGAGGATGATGTATGAGCCCTCATATTGTTTGGTCCAGAGAAATCCTTGTGATTTATAATGAAAACAAGTGTTTTAATTTTAGTTTCCATGCACTTAAACTCTTCCTTTGGGGTTTATTAATAGAGTACTGCTATTCTAAGACCTCTACACCACATACTGCTTACGTGACATAATTTAATTTGAAAGAAAAATTTTAAAATTTGAATCTTACAAATCAAATTATCTTACTATTTAAGTGATATATATAGATGGTGTACTGTATACACCGGCTTGAAAAAAGAATTATTATCGTGCACTAAAAAGATTGGGAAGGTGGTGATGATCATTATCAATTGCTTGTGGCCAATGGACTTTTTTCCCCCCACTAATTTGCTGGTTGCATGGACTATATTTTCTCATAAGTCTATCGTTTCACTTAATGGATGATATTGCATCACTTTATAGATACACATATTTCGTATCACTCATGGATCTAGTTATAGTTTGGAGACTTACAAAAGAATTACAAAATCCTAGAGAGTGTAATTTGTGCAGGTTGGTACTGAGAGTAAATTTTTCTTTAAAAGTTTCGATGCCAATTTTAAAGAAAAATCATTACCCACACTATTTGATAAATCAAGCTCGCCGTAAGTGTAAACACTGCTCTTTTGCACATCCCTAACAACAACAAAATAATACAACCAAATGTAAATGATCAATCAATCATAGTAAGTAGATTTTGAAACCATTTTATATAAAATTAGGTGCCAATTATCATTTGGAATTGATCATTCTCGATAAACTTGGATTTCCTTATTCCAAATGAATAAATGCCCTAGCTTGCAATTAAGTTACTTAGTTGAGGATGCTTTCCAGCAATATCTAGACGTCCTGGATGGTTCGGGTCTAGTTTTAATTTTTTGTGATAGCATGATAGCTCTCGCATATGCCAATAACCTAAGATATCATACAACTAAAAAAAAGTGATTGTATCATGAGTCGCTCTGAAAAATTGTAATGGTGCTTTCGGAAAGTTGACCATGAGAAGATATTTCTTTCAAGCACCAATTCAATATGATGGTATTAATAGGTATTTCTTTAATATATGACATGATTAGTACACAAATAAGACCTTATGTTAACATACATGATTTGCCGATTCACATGTGCAGATGCAACAGTTTGGTTAGGACTAGGTGACTAAGATGATAAAATTCATCTTATCATTGGGTTTGAAATTTAGATGAATGTAAATTATCTTGAGTTTATCTAGAAGTTATTAGGAACTGTTTTAGATAAGTCAAGAGTGTGAAAATCGAGTCCCAAAGAGTCTGTAATTATCTAGAGAAGAATTTGAATGAGAATCTGCTTCTGCTAAGAAGATTTAGTGCCAGGTGTCAGCAACTCGTCAAGAGAGTTATTTGCGATACAGTCGTTTCGTCAACAGAGTCATACTGCAACTCAAACTGCTTCCAGATTATTTATTTAAGGGATTCAATTGGGTAACAGACTTGGAGATTTTTACCTGCAATTATTGAAGAGTATATTCCGATTGCTTGTGTGTGAGAAAACTCACTTGAGATTTTTCTACTTATTTGTCTCTTCAAGTGTGATCGTGCTCTATGCTGGAGATTGATTGATTGTGTTTGGTCACTGGAGTTCCAAGAGAGAAGTCAATATTTGAAGATCGTCAGAGGTTTTATCTGCTATTGCGGTAGAGACAAACAGGTCGTTTGTCTGGGCAAGTAAAAGTGTCAATTGACAAAAGTTTTGTAATTGAAACTTGCTTGTAATTGATTTTCAAATAATAAAATTGACTTTTCTGGGTTTGGCTGTCCGTAGGGTTTTATCTTTGAAGAGTTCTTTAAAGGGTTTCTCTTCGTTACCAGTCTTGGTATTATACAATTTATTTATTCTATGTTATTGGTTTATTATTAAATAATTGCATAGTCACGACTAACCAATTTGTTGAGTCAATTGGTAGATCTTTGTGTTACGCTACATAGACATTTGGGTAATTTCAATTGGCATCAGAGAATGGTTCATTTATTCGAGTGTGATCCGTGTCTCCCTATAGATCATGTCATCGTCGTCACACTTTAATGTGGACAATTATGCTTATTGAAAAGTTCGTATGAGGGCTTTCCTCAAGTCTTTGGATGACCGTGTGTTGTATCCAGTTGAACGAGGATGGACTAAGCCCGAGATATCTCTTGATGCTTGGACTAGAGATGAGATAAAAAAAACTGCAACTGGAATAGCAAATGACTTAATGCTATCTTCATGGTTGTATCTCCCGATGAATTTAAAAGAATCTCAATGTGTGAGATTGCCAAAGAAGCATGAGATATTTTGAAGGTTACACATGAAACCACAAGAATTGTACAAAATTCAAAATTGCAAATGTTAACTTCAAAATTTGAAGAGATTAAAATGCTGGAAGATGAGAGTTTTAATGATTTTTATGATAAATTTAATGATATTGTAAATTCTAAGTTTAATCTCGGTGAGAAGGTGGAGGATTCAAGGGTTGTGATGAGAAAGATTTTAAGGTCCTTGCCTGAAAGATTTCGCCCAAAAGTTATAGCCATAGAGGAAAGTAAGGACTTGGATGTAATTAAGGTTGAAGAACTAGTAGGTTCCTTACAAACCTATGAGTCTTCACTTCCTCAAACAAGAAAAGGTAAGTCCATTGTTTTAAAAATTGTGAGAGAAGATCGTGAAGATTTTTTTGATGAAGAAAATCTGAACAATGAGGATATAGATCTCATTGCAAGGAAATTCAGAAAATTCTTGTTAAACAAGAAAGCTAGTTTAAAGCAAAAACGAGGTAAAATATTTCTTGCAAAGAAAAGTTATAAAGAAAAATGAAATAAAGAAAAATTTGAGAAAAATGACAAAGTACAGTGTCATGAGTGCTCCGGCTATGGTCACATTAGAGTGGACTGACCAAACTTTAAGAAAAACAAGGAAAAAATATTGAATGTCACACTTTGTGACGGAGGAACCCACTTACCAAAAATGGCACCATTTTCGGAGCTCTTGATTTGGCAATTTTGGCGACTTTGAGGTTTTTTGTATTTTCATGTGTGAGGCCCTTGGGTTTGTCATGGCTGCCGCCAGCGCCCAGGGTGGGTCTTTGGTGCTAGTTCCTCATGGTGGATGGTCTTTTGCCGATCTGGTGGTAGAAAAACCATAACCTCTTCCGGAGGTGCTAGTGCCTCTGCGTGCGCCAAAACTTGTTGATGGTGTTGTTTGCGTTGTGTTCTCTAAAGAGGAAATTGCAATTTCCGCTCAACCTTTCAAATTTTCCCTAGTACTGTCCGTCATTAGATGTAATCCGATCCTTCATTCGCAAACACTGGGGCCTTGTTCAACAACATGTGGTTTCTTCTATGCGAAGGCCACGAAATATGTTTGTTCGGTTGCTAATGAAGATGATTTTTTGAAGGCTTTTGCCCGAGAATCTTGTTATATTGATGGGGTGCATTATAGAGTTTTTCATTGGAAGACTGATTTTTGTGAAGAGAACGAACCTTCTCTTGTTCCTGTTTGGATTTTTTTGCCTGGTTTGCCACCAAATTATTATCATGAGGCATTTCTTAGAAATATAGTAAGTTCGTTGGGTAAGTTTTACGTCGTGATAATAGAACCAAGTGTGCAACAAGAACTGACGGTGCACATGTGTGTGTTGAAATGAATGTGACCGCAAAGCCGATTCCGGGCTTCTGGATTGGACTTCCTCAAAATCTGAATAGTTGGTTTCAAGAGGTTGAGTATAAAACTCTCCCAACCTATTGTTAATGTTGTTTAGTGCAAGGCCATAATAGCAAAAGTTGTAAGGGGGCCAAGAAAAAATTGCAGGAGGATCTGAAGGATGGTGGGAGACGTGGAAAAGTATGGGAGAAAAAAACGAAGGAAGATGGCAAGAAGGTGCAGCAAGGCGGTGATTTGCCCCTGGTGATTGAAAATTCTCGTGATGAGGAAAATGTCGAGGGCCAATTGGGAGAAAAATTACAGGAGGTGCCGTTGAATACTGATAATGTTGTTGATGATGTGGTTAAAGAAAATGTGAAGTTTGCTGTTGATGATATGGTGAATGTTAAGGATACAATTGGGTCTGATGCAGGTCACGCAATCCTTGAGACGTATATTGAGTTTGGTCAGATCGTGAGGGATGTTTCCATCCCCGAGTTTTCTATAGATCCTATAAGGGAAAATCATGTAGTCTCCAATGTTGTAGGTTCAGAGGCGGGAAAAGATGTAGGGACGCCCAGTAGTGCATTGAACTAAAACAATGAAGCAAGGTCGTTTCTATCTCTTTATTTTGGCCCATTTTCGGATGGGGAGATGGTAGAGCCTATTGATAACATTAACAAGGAACAATTTATGATTCGGAGAATGATAAAAAGAAGAAAAAACAGAAGGAGAAGGATGTTGGTGTTTAATTGAGAAGTTTTGCCAGAGCTCCTAACAAGCCCAACCGAAGGAATATAAGATACAATCTGTGCTGTATTGGAATTTGAGGGGTCTGGGCACCTCCAAAAAAAGATTGAGAAAATTGGTAAAAAAAATTAAGCCTTGTATACTTGCTATAGCGGAGCCTTTTCGCTCATAACAACATTTGATGATGTTTAGTATGGCTTGGGTTTTGTTCATGGTATTTCGAATGAAGTGCAGGGTGGAAAATTGCGGCTTTTATGGGAAAAGGGATGGCAAGTGAGAGTGGTTTCTATTGGTGATCAACAGATTTCGGTTTGTGTGATACTGAATGGGATGGAAATTTTTCTCACCTTTGTATATGCACGATGTATTCAGGTGGATTGTAGAATATTATGGGGGGAATTGATTAGCTTGAATTTGCATCAAGAGAAGTGGATTATTATAGGCGATTTTAACATTATTTGGAATGACTCTGAACGGCATGGTGGTCGGCCTAGATCTTCGATTACTATGAAAGAATTTAATAACTGCATTGATGAATGTGGCTTTGTGGATGTTAATTTTCCTGGCAGTCGGTTTTCGTGATGTAATAGGCATGGGGTATAGGCAAGAAGTTGGGCAAGATTAGATCGTGCTTTGTTGACGTTGCATGTGTTGCTATATTGGCCTGCTGTTCATTTGAAATATTTGCCTAGAACAACTTTTGAACATGCTCCGATGGTGCTTCATCTGAGTAAGTCTTTATCATATGGTTTTTCTACTTTTAAATTCCAACAGATGTGGGTAGAACATGAGTCTTTTTTTGAGCTAATAAAAAGAGGTTGGGAGGTGGAAACTAGGGATTTGGGGCTTTTCCGGCTTGCAATGAAATTAAAGTGTATAACAAGTTCTTTAAGAGAATGGAACAAAAATGTCTTTGGAAAAATGGATATTCATATTTAATCCTTGTAACAACGAATCGAAGGTCTGGAACATGATCTTCAGGTGGACTTTTTAGATGACACGAAACTTGATTTGTTAACGTCCAAAGTTGAGCTTGATAGGTGGATGCGTAGGGAAGAAATTAAGCTGAGACAAATGTCAAAAGTCAGTTGGATAAATCAAGGGGAAGCTTCTGCAAATTTTTTCTGTTCCATGAAATCAGTCAAGACAGATAATTGCTACAATGAAGCTTTGGATGGTAGGCTTCTAGCTTCGCCTGAAGCTGTCCACCTTGGTGCAGTGGAATGCTTTGAAGATTTTCTGAAATCAAGGCCGAGGTCATCTCTTCCTAATTTATCTTTTATCGTTGAGGCTTCATTTGCTGAGGAAGAAACTTGATGATTTGCAAGGTGCCTTCAATGGAGAAGTGAAGGATGCGGGTTCCCATTGATAGTAGTCAGGGTCCGAACGGATTTGGAGCGGGTTTTTTTTTTTTTTTTTTTCTGAACTTGTTCAGATATATTTAAGGCGGATATGGTGGATGTTGTTAGTGATTTTTTTAGAGGAAAGTCATTTCCTCGATTTTATTCGGCATCCTCTTTGGTGCTTATTCCAAAAGTTGATAACCCGACGAGCTTTGATAAGTTTCGTCAGATCAGCTTGTGCTCAGTTATTTATAAAGTTTGTTCCAAGATACTTGTTCAAAGACTTACTCCTATTTTCTCTAAGTTGATTTTGCCTGAGCAAGGAGCTTTTCTTCTTGGAAGAAGTATTTTTGACAATATTAACTTGATTTAGGAAATGGTTCATTCAATTAATTCTAAGAGGCGAAATGGTAATGTCCTGATGAAGGTGGATATGGCCAAAGCATATGATAGCGTGGAATGAGATTATTTATTGCATGTGGTGGAAGCATTTGGTTTTTCTTTGAAAGTCTGCGGTTTGATTCGTAATTGTATTTCTTCGCCTTGGTTTTCTGTGGTTATTAAGGGTGTC
Source organism: Juglans cinerea (assembly GCA_961763995.1). NCBI lineage: Eukaryota > Viridiplantae > Streptophyta > Magnoliopsida > Fagales > Juglandaceae > Juglans > Juglans cinerea. Next base: position 41,290,188 of record CAUIVZ010000001.1, on the reverse strand, counting down.
TCTAAAGGTTTTTTCAAAGGTGGGAGTGGTCTTCAGCAAGGTGATCCATTATATCCTCTTTTATTTATTTTGGTTGAGGAGGTTTTGCCAAAGCTCTTAAAACGGGATTTTGATGAAGTAAAAACTGAGCCATTTTCTCATTCGAGAGGAGTTCCACTCATCTCACATTTGCTCTATGCGGATGACATTGTTATCTTTACAAATGAGAGTCTTAAATCTCTTTGAAATATTCTAAAAATCTTTGATCTATGAAATTTGGTCAGGTCAAAAGATTAGTGTTGGAAAGTCTTCTTTGCATTTTTCAAATTCAATCAACCATGTTCGGCGTTGGGAGATCTTACATGCAACTGGTTTCAGGAAGGTAGTTTCCCTTCCGTTATCTGGGTGTTCCTATTGTTTCAGGTAGGTGGACGGTATCTCATTTAGATGACTTGGTGAATAAAATTTGTGCTCGAATCGGTGGCTGGAAATCCAAGTTATTGTCCCAAGGTGCTCAGTTGGTTTTGATACGCCCATTTTTTATGAGCTTGCCTATTCATTTATTATCTTGTACCCAAGTTCCTAAAGCTGTTTTGCAGAGAATTAATGGATGTCTTAGCAAATTTTTTTGGGGTTCTTCGGATGTGAGAGATAAACATTGCTGGCGCTCTTGGAAGAAGATTTTTTTTTCGATTGAGGAAGGAGGTCTCGATATTAAAATGTTGGATGATATTCAACTTTATTTACATGTTAAATTTGCGTGGAAGCTATTACATGAAAATTCTCTTTGGGCGAATTTTTTACGAGCTAAGTATGTGAAAAATAATCATGCGTTGTTGATTGATCCTTCTAAGGGTTCAAAAAATTGGCGTATGATTGTAAGGTGCTTAGTGTGCCCATTTCCAAAGATTTTGATTCAGGAATGCAAACTTGAAAATGAATGGGACGTTGATTTGCTTTCTCGACTGTTGGTGCTGATAAAGTTTACTCTATTATGCCAAGTTTTGGGCAACATAAGGAATATGGGGATATTTTGGTCTGGACTGGAAATGTTGATGGGCAGTTTACAATAAAAAGTGCTTGGTCTTGCTTGAGAATTCAAGCTCCTGGGGTTGCATGGTCTAAGTGGGTGTGGCATACTTCCTACCAAAAAAACGTTTGTGATGATATTGAAAGCATTTCTAAATGCATTGAGTGTGGATGATAATGTTCGAAAGTTAGGAATTCCTATTGTCTCTAGATGCAACTGATGTAGAACCAGTGTAGTCGGTTTGGGCGAGAGTAAAACACTACATTGGTTGGTCTACGCTGAAAATGAAAGAACAGGAGGTGTTGACATGCCGTGATCAAGAATTTCTGACTTTGGTAGTTGGACCGTTCAAGCAAGTGCCTTCTAAGCTGCCTTTGTTAGTTCGATGGTATCCTCTAGCTACTGACCGAATAAAAGTAAATATAGATAGAAGTTGTATTGGCAACCAAGGTGTCATGGGTGCTGGTGGAGTTTTTCGTGATCATCATGGAAACGTTTTGGCTGCTTTTTCTAGTCATTTTGGTGAAGGTACGAAAAATAAAGCAGAATTATTAGGATTATTGCATGGTTTGCGGTTTGCAAAATCCTTTGGTTTTCTTAATATTGATATTGAGATGGATTCTTTGTTGTTTTTAAATGGCTGTTTGATAAGAAATGCTCGGTCTGGTATTTGGAAGATTTTTGGTATGAAATTCAAAATTTGTTGAGTGGGATGATTGTGTGTAGTTTCAACATATCTATCGGGAATGAAACTCTTCAGCGGATTATATTGCAAAAATAGGTGCAGGAGGATTGTCACCTCATCGGGAGGTTTATGAGGATATTCCTAAGCTATTAAGAGGATATTTGAAAATTGAAAAATTGGGTCTTCCTCAGCTTTAGAATTAGTTTGGTAATGTGTGTAGTTTTAGTTGAGGTTTGTTGGTCATGTTTATTGTATTGATTTTTTAATAAGTTAGTTTTACGTTGTAACCATGGTTACCCTCTGCCAAAAGTGAGGACTTTTCAATAAAGTTTCGGAGGTGCCACCCTCATTCTCAAAAAAAAAAAAAAAAAAAATTATTATCAGTGACTTTACAAATGATCATCCATTTACTTGGGTAATCTTGCATAACTCCATTTATTAATGAGATATCAGACTTATTATCACAAAATACATTGACTAGTCCGATTAGTGTATTCAAACTTAAGCTTTCAATAAAGCGTCTCATCTAAGCCACATTTCTGGCTATAGTGCTGCATGCAATTGTAACATATTATTGTAAATTTGGGATATACAAAATAAATTTAGTTATTTATTTATTTTTACTTATCTTTGATAGTATTAATATTATTAAATACTCAGCTTCCATTGTGGATTTTATAACACGACCTTATTTCTTAATCAACCAAGAAATTATTGTATCACCAAATAGAAATATGTATCTACTTGTATATTTTCTATTATCTACATCATTTCCAAAATCAACATCATTGTATCTAATTAATTCTAGATCACTAATTCGAAAGCACAATTTTATATTTTTGGTTAAGGCTAGCAAAAATCCAAAAATCCAACTCCGAATCCGACTTCGCTTCGACTCCGTTCTAACTCCACTCCGGCTCCGAAAAAATGGAGTCAGAGTCAGATTTCTTTTTTAATTTTTTAGTCGAAGTCGGAGGTGTCGCTGGATCGATTCTGACCCGATTCAACTCCGACTCCGACTCCAATATTGTATATATGTTATAAAATATGTATTTATCTATATATTTGTCATATATACTAGTATAATTATATAGTTATATAACTAGAACTTATATAGTTAAATTTAATAATATACTAGTATGAGTGAATTATTATAAAATAATATACTTATAATATAATATAACTATATTAATGATACTTTAGTATATGTAAACATTATAGTATTACTACTACACATAATCAAGTATAGAAATAAGTTAGACACTAGTATTTAAATAAGCCTAGTATAATAAGTTAATAATACATAATACTAATTTACTAAAGTATAATAGTATGTAATTAGACACTAGAAAGTCTAATATATAATTGAGTTAGAAATAAACCAGACATTAGTATAATAACATGTAATTGATACTAAAAATAAGTCTAGTATAGAAATAAGTTAGTATTATAATATAATAGCATGTAATACTATAGTATATAACATGTAATTAGACACTATGTAATACTATAGTATGATAACATGTAATTAGACACTATAGTATATGTCTAGTATAAAAATAAGTTAGATATTATTATAGAAGTAAATTAGCAGTGAATGATTTAGTTTTAATTTTTAATTTTCTCGAAAAATTGATATTTGGAAGCTCACAAATTTCGTTTTTAAATGGGTTAAATATGAAGATAAAAAAAGAAGCCCAAAGTTGAAAGCCCAAATCTGACTCGACTTCGACAAGTCGGAGTCCGATCTGAGCCAACACAAGTTGGAGTTAGAGTGGGATTTAGGAGAATCCGACTACGACTACGTCGGTGCTCACCCCTATTTTTGGTACCTTACAAATATATTAATATTCATTTTACTGTTTGCCAATGTTTCTTACCAGGATTAGATTTATATTTACTTACCAATCTTACAGCATGACAAATATCAGGCCTTGTACTTGTCATTGCGTGCATAGGGCTTTAAGCATTTCACTTGTTTCCTCCTCATCTTTCGGACAGTTACTTTTACTCAAAGTATTTCCTCAGCAAACAAGTGTACTTAGAATTCACAATTTCTCATACCAAATATTTTAAGTACTTTGTCTAGATATTTTTATTGATCTATATATAAAATTTCTAAATTCCCATCTCTCAAAATTCTTATACCAAGTACATAGGTAGCTTCACCCCATGTCTTTAATTTCAAATCTAGATCTAAAAAAGTCTTTTGTTTTATTTATTATATCCAGACAGTTACTCACCAATAATATATCATCAACGTACCATGATAATATTATTATTTTATTGTCACATTCCATGTGTAAACACAGTGATCCAGTGGACTCATTTCGTATCCAATTTATAATATTGCTTGGTTAAATTTCAAATATCATTGCCTTGAAGATTTTTTAAGTCCATATAATGATCTCTTCATTTTTAGACTTTGTCCTCATGTCCTTCAATTTGGAACCCTTTAGGTTGAACCGTAAAGATGTCTTTTTTCAATTTACCATTAAGAAAAGGTGTTTTAACATTCAATTGATGTAATTTCAAATTCATTTTTGCAACTATAGACATGATTACCTTTACGGACGTGAGTTTTGCTATAAGCGAACATGTGTCTACAAAGTTTACACCTAGTTGTTGAGTGAATCTTTTGGCCACTAAGCTTGCTTTATAGCTTTCTAAACTTCCATCAGCATTAAACTTTTTTCTGAGAACCCACTTGTAACCAATAATTTTTCTATCATTTGGAAGTTTTGTTAACTCCCAAAAATCATTCTTTTTGATTGATTCTAATTTATCTTTCATGCCTTGATGCCATTTACTCGAATTATTATTATTGATTGCCTCGGGAAGAAATTTTAGTACGAATTTCTAAACTTTCACTAACGGTATCAAAAGCATATTGATATTGAAATAATGTTGGTAGTCAACTAGTCCATTTACTCTCACTATCTCCAATATTAATACTTGAAGATTCATTTTGATCAGACTTTCGTTTACTTCCATTACTCTATACTCTCAAGTAATGTCAGTATTTGAGTCATTAGAAGCTATAGAGATTTGTTGATTAGAAGATTTTCACAATGTTTGGAAAGGTGTATACAATATTATAGAAAGATAAATATATCATAGTATGTATTTTATACTACATGTACTTTTTCAGTCATATGTGAAATGAGTGAATGACCACCTTATACTTCACCGTGTGAGTCTTATGCTTGTTTTTATGTGCTTATTTACTTTTGTATTGTCCAATAGTCTAAAGAGACACTGCTAAGAAAGTGATCGCACCAAAGTTGAGTGACATGAGAATGATAAAACAAATTTTTTTTTAGATCTACAGGTTACATAGACAACTATAAACACATTTTTATTATTCAAAATAGCTCAAGCATATTTATAAATGTTTGAACTCAAGAAGAAATACAAATGCTTGACAAGATGTCCCCAAATAAGATACTTTGGAGATGTTGTTGTGCTAGTCTTTACTAGTGAGATATTTATCTATTGCTTCTGCCTTTTGTTTACAAATGTTCTCAATGACCGTATAACCTATTGTTGGGATGAATAAAGTTAAGAACAAAAACATTTGGGAGTGAGGCTATTTCCACTTTGTGCAAGGGTATATAACAAGGAAGGGCACCAATAGTGGCCTTCCCATCCCTTAGGTTACATAAACAATAACACTGTGCATCATGGTTAGGAGTTATGCCTTAAATGCAATTGTCTATGAGACTTCATGGTGCGTCATGGGTTACAAACTTACACAACAATTGCTTATTACTTAAAGTATACAACTATTCTTGTGCCATTTCCTTTATTTATTAGGCTCAAAGAAAACAAAAGTATGTTCATTTTTGTCTCGAGATGATTGTGGCTTGGGCAAAAGTATATAACTACCTACCTCAGGAAGATCGTGGCCTAAAAAACCCTAATACCCCCTAGAGCTTGTCTCAGGATGACTTGTGGCCAAGCTCGGTCAACCCTCGACTTTGCCTTGTGACAACCCATGGCCTCGCCTAATTCTCCCTCAAGTTTGCCTCAGGACGATCGCGGCCTCAAGAGTCCTAGTTCCCCCTCAAGTTTACCTCAGGGCGAATAGTGGCCTAGCCTGGTACTCCCTTGAGCTTACCTTGGGACAAAATGTGGCCTTACCTGATCTTCCCTCGAGTTTATCTTAAGATGATTGTGGCCTCAGTAACCTAGTCACCTTAGAATTTGGCTTAGGGCGACTGGCAGCGCCCAATCCTCCATCGAGTTTGCCTTGGGAAGATCTACGGCCGTGCTTGATCCTCCCTCGAGTTTGCCTTCGAATGATTGCAAACTCAGCATCATAGTTCCCCTTTGAGTTTGCCTCAAGATGATCCATGACCCAGCCCAATCCTCCCCCGAGTCTGCCTTGGGACGATATCAACCTCAATCGCCCTAGTCCCCCCTCGAGTTTAGTTAGAGGTGACTTGCGGCCTATCGCAGTCGTCCCTCAAGTTTTCCATTGGATGGCCTAATGCCTAACCCGATCCTTCTTGCAGTCTGCCTAGGGACAATCACAACCTTAGCAGCCCTAGTCCCCCCTTGATTTCTCCTCAAGGTGACGAGCATCCTCACTTAGTCCTCCCTTAAGTTTACCTTGGGATGACTTGTGACCCAGCCCAATCCTCCATCGAGTTTGTCTCAAGAAAATCATGGCCTCAGATGCCCTAGTCCTCCCTTGAGTTTGTTTCGAGGTGACTTGTGGCCTAGCTTGGTTCTCCCTCAAGTTTGCCTTTGGACAATCTCAGCACAGTCTAATACTCTATTGAGTTTGCTTTAAGGTGACGAGCATCCTCATCTTGTCCTCCCTCAAGTTTGCCTCGAGATGACTTGTGACCTAGCCCAATTCTCCATCGAGTCTGTCTCGGGAAGATCCCAACCTCAGCTGCCCCAGTCCTCCCTTGATTTTGTCTTGGGTGACTTGTGGGCTAGCCTGTTCTCCCTTGAGTTTGCCTAAAGAATACCCATGGTCTAGCCTAATGCCCCCTCGAGTTTGCCTTGGGGGGACTTGTAATATTCCCAATCATGTTCCTTAGTCTGCATCTTCATAGACATGTCTATTTTACTTCTGATCCTTTTTCACAAATGGCCCACAAGGATTCATGAAGACTAAGGGATATGTCCCCTTGACACCCGAAGCATGTCATAGACACCAAATCCTTGCGACCCACAGGGTTTTGTAAAGACTACGTGTACATTTCCTTAGCGCTTGAAGCTAGGTGCGAATGCCCCGTCCTGACAACCAGAAAGGATTTTTGAAGACTAAGTGACCACTTAGCGCCTGAAGTTTGTTGTGGACGCCATGTCCCTGTGACCCTCAACAATTCGTGAAATCCAGGGGGTACATCCCCTTGGCGCTCGAAGTTGTTCTCAACCTGCATGGATTTGTAAAGACTTAGGCCCCTTTTGGATTGCTATATGGTCTCATCTATCTCATCTCCTCTCATGCCATCTCATCTCATCATCCAAATACCACAAACGTAAACACTATTCAATTTGAAGTTTTCAACTTTTTCATCTAATCATTACCTAATAATTACAATTTTTCCAAATTTCCAAACAAAGCACAGAAAATAATTCAACTTTTTTCAAGTATCAAAACAAAAAAATTATATTCTAACAATATTTTAGTTTTATAACATTTTTATTCAGCTTTTTCTTTCTTCTTTCCCGAAATCCCATAAAACATCTCAACTCAAATTATTTCACTACTATTTATAAACCATTTTACTACTATTCAAAAATTTCTTATCTCATCTCAATATCCAAACGAAGTCTTAGGGGTACTGTAACAACCCGTTCCTCTGAGGCTTGTAAAGGTGGAGGAATTAGATGCTACTAACTTAAAATAAATTCTTTGCACAAGGTATAAAAGATTCCATCATATTTATAAAGTAAAGCGGAATATATTTCATTAAACCAAAACTCTCAAAATGACATTGGTTGGAAGCACTTAATAAAATAGTAAAATGTTTAGTACTACAATTTTGTTGAAAGCAATGGATTAAAATTCCTTGTTTGGTGCCTTAAACCTTAGAGTCACTGTCATTCCCTAGAACAACATCCCTGCTCGCAGCATCCTCATAATCTTCCACACATGTGGTGAAAAAATCATAATAATAATTAAAATGAGTCGAGTACTCAGTAAAAACCACATCATGGAGTAAGCATAATATAAACATAGGGTTCAAGTTAATATTAACATTGCTGAGAAAATATTGCCTTAGGCATAAGACATTCACCTTGAAGCATCAAAGAAAATATGCTTCTACCTCTAAGACTGTTCATCCGGGCCGGATTTTTTCCCGGCCCGGTCCGGAACCCGGTTATCCGGATTTCGGTTACGGGTTCCAGCCCGGAATACACCCAGGCCGGTACCCGCTTTTTAAAACCCGGGCCCATCCGGCCCGAATGCGGTTTTTAACACCCGGATACCGGTTTTAAACCCGTTACCCGGGTTTAGGTATAAAAGCATCATAAATTATTTGGGTGAAACCCTACTGCCCCCCCCCCCCCCCCCCCGAATCACACTCAACTCTCATCTGGTCTCTCTCTCCTCTGCGAAGTGCGATGCCCTACGCCTCCCTCCCCCCGATTCCTTTCTCTCATCTGTTCTCTCTCGCTCTGCTCTACGCCTGTGCTTGCATCTGCGATGCCATAGCCCATCCCTAAATCACTCTCTCTGCTATCTACGATATCGAACGGTGGAAGTGCTTAAACTTGGGATCCAAGAGATTAGAATGGATTTTCGTTTGGGTATATTTTCTTTCTTCCCTCTGTTTTGTTCTCTCTTTGTTATTTAGGGTTTTTTTTTTTAGAATGTTTGAATGTTTGAGGAGTATTTTTATGGATTAGATCTGTTTGAATGTTAGAGGAGTATCTGTTTAGATATATTTAGCTGCAAAATGCTAGAGCCGTGGGTTATTATTATTTGGAAGATTTGTTTAGATTTGTTTAGATTTATTTAGATATGTTATATCCGATAACATATATATATATATATATATATATATATATATATATGAAGATTTGTCATTATTTGGAAGAAATGGTTTTTAGAATGTTGTATATTGGATCTTTCTAGATTTTTTTTTTTTTTAACTTAGTTGTGTTTCTGGGTGGAGTTTGGAAAAAAAAAATTTGGGGCCTTTGGGTTCCAAAATATTTTTAGGAAAATCAAAGACTTTAGAGAGTTAAGACTTTAGATATTTTTCTTGTTAAATATCTAAAGTTTTTAAGTTTATGAATTGGAGTAGTCATCGTCTTTGCTAGAGAAACTATATATACATTAATGTTGATGAGATTTGCATGGCCTTTCGGTTTTATTTTCTTTTCTGTGGGAGCATGATCTGTTCACCTATGATTGGTCATTTCCTATATGACATGTGGTGGTGCTTTCTCCACTTTGAGGCCAACTTTGGGGATCAGCAACAATTTCATGTTTGGCTTCATATTAACGATTGGTGCAATGCTTGGTGCTGTCACAAGTGGTAGGATTACAGACTTCATCAGTCGAAAAGGGGTATGTTGAATTTAAAACTGTGATTTGGTAGTGCTCAACCTTGGTCATCTCTATTCTTACTAAACCATGTATTTTAACATTTTGGAGTTTTAATGGAAGCAGGCAATGAGGATGTTAGCTGGTTTCTGCATTGCAGGATGGCTTGCTGTATGTTAACTAAATGCTTAAGTTTTTCTGTCCATACCTTCCTAAATGACTCATTTGAATCCTTCTTAATATGCATGATTCAGTGAGGTTTATAGCTGGGGTCATCTTTAATATTGGGTTGATCAAATAACCTTTAGGCCAAGTTGCGCCTTATTAGCTATTGCTGTAGGTTTGGAATTTTTCAAAAGTTACTTGTTCAAGTACCTATCAATGATGAAGCAGCATAGGTGCATCAATAAGAGTCAGTTGAGGAGTGGAACTACAAGTTGGAATTTTGTTCTCTGTTTGTTGATTTTGGGTTTGTTTTGATGAGAATGTTTGAATGTTCTTGTAATGTATTTGTAGAACAATATTGACTTTTTATTATTTACTTCAAGTCTTTCAACATATCTTTGATAATGTCTGCGTACTCATATGGAAGGAGACTTGAAGAACTTACATATTTTTATAGTGATGAACATTTTGGGTTTCTATTTTGTTGCTTTCAAGACTCGATCTAATTGTATATAAATGAGAAAAACAATTTTTTTTTTTTCAGTTTTCACATAGGTCTGTTGTTGGACTGATTTTGTGTCGGTGTGTGCATAGCCAAGGTTTGTAATTTTGTGTTAGCTGTTTATGAGAGAATATGTTCATCTTCAATGGAGGTCAGAGATTTGTGCATTCTTTTTTAATTTTGGCAATGGAGTAGTTTTTCTTGAACGATATCAAATAATTCTCATTTTTCAGGATCATATGCTATGGTTGTCATTTGTTTTCCTGATTGAATGTCTGTGTTGTTAGTATTACATTTGGGCATTAGTTCTTAATACATTCTGTAGTTGTTTATGATTTAATTAGTTTTCAATAGGCCAAGTTATCATTCAAATTATTTAGTTTTCAGTTTCCAAACTGCATGTAGAAAATTACTTAAATCACTAAACTCCTTGTCCATTTCCTCTATTGCCTGTGTTCATTTTCATCTCAGGTGCTACATGTGGTTCATATCATACTTAATTGATTGATTTCCCATTTGATATCTTGTTTTAAATTATAGCTGAATATCATATTTTGTTGTCCCTTGATCATGCATGCAGCACCTACTCAAGGTTGTCCCTGTGGTAGGCCTACTTGCTAGGAAAGGAGATTTCAGGCCTTCACTCAACACAGATGAAGTTGATGCCATTTTCGATGTTCTTGTAATTTTCATATATTGTAATTTTGCGTTTTGTAATGTAATGTACAAATACCGAATAATGTAATATGTAGTGAATTGCATTATGTGTTGCATGCATTTTACATGATAAGTATTAAATTTCTTTTTTTAGATGCATTTAGTTAAAAATGTAATTAGTTTTATCTATAAAAGAAATATGCTTTTCAACATTTTTTCTTGAAAAAATTGTAATAGTATATAGGCTTTTAAATACAAAAAGAATTATGCTTATCAGGATTACCTTTTTTTGGGGAAAAAATTTAATAATATAGGCTTTCTGCTTGTTTTTTTTTTAAAAAAAAAAAAAAAAGAAGAAGAAGATCTGGGTATAGCTCGGAACCCGGATTTCTGGGTTGTAAAAACCCGGATTCATCCGGGTTTCGGCCCGGGTCATAACCCGGTATACCCGGGCCGGAACCCGGTCCTGGTTTGAAATCCGGGTTCCGGGCCAGGACCGGGTTCCGGGCCGGGTATACCCAGATACCCAGTCCGAAATCCGGATGAACACCCCAGACTACCTCAGTGCATTGTTGAGAAACCTTCTTTTCCTCAACCTCAAGTAATGATCATTCATTTCTTTTATCTCGTCCTTTGTGGACGTTACCCACTGTTAGTAGCGACCCTTAAGATCAATGATTCCACCCGTAGCTAGTAGAATAGAACCGAACCTTAGGAATGGGTCATCACTTGGTGCTCCGCCAACGATGCTTTCGTTGGTTGCAATCCATCTAAACCTCATAGGTACCTTCCTCATCCTCATATGGCTCATCCATTTACCTCATCAAACATATGCAGTCATATCATTTCATTTTCTTTTCTTTCCCTTTCCCTCACCTTACATTTTATTCCTTAAAGTATATATTCAAAGTATGTACTATTCATTCACATCATCATTATTGTAGACTCTAAAAATCACTTGCAATTACCATCATCATAAATAGGATTCATAAAAAAGGGGCTACCAATAAAGACTTATACATATACATACTTAGATAAACATTTACTCTCTCTCTCTCTCTCTCTCTCTCTCTCTCTCTCTCTATATATAGTTGCAAAAAGAGATCTTATAGTTTACCATAAAGCAACGCATACAAGAACTTGATCACAATTACTTACCTTGTCTTTGTATACATTACACTAATATTGCTTTCTTCCAATCTTCAAACCTATAATATTTAAGTAGTGGCATACGCATTCTAAGTGTATGCGGCTTCCTGCTCCTCCGTGGGTTCCATAGACTAATTGGTAACAATCTCCCACAGATCTTGAGACCCAAATTGGATAGACCACGTCTCATAATCCATCGGTAACAATCTCTCATTTGGATAGACCACGTCTCATAATTATCTTTTGAAAGCCTTGAAATTTGTTGCTGGACAAAGTTGGAGGCCATTTCCTGAAAAGTTTGAATCTGTCGTAACCTAGTGCTCTGATGCCAATTTGAAGGGATAAATCTATCTAAAATTTCTTACTCTCTTGAATATAATGCATCAGCCTATATATAGGTACATAAGACTCATCGTATTTGATGACCATAAAGATATTCTTGAAAAAATAAAATGAAAAATTATTGAGAAAAAAAAAGACAACTTAAAAAATAAAAAAAAACACTTAAAAAAATCGAAAAGTATTCTTTATAAAGAATACCCAAAAGTCTTCCTGTATTGGATTCGTTTAAACTTCCAACACTTATTGCGTAAGAGCATTGGCATTGGATTAGCCAAATACATTTTCATCTTCAAATTTAGCAAATATCATCCATATTTGCTCCACATTGAATTAGCTAAATTGTTTTCATCTAAACTATAAGGTACAATAAATCCATTCTTCTTTTCAAATATGAAAAGAATTATAGCAAGTTTAAAAGTATTTTTTGAGATTATTATATTATAGATATGATATTTTTATTCATATGAGATTTTACTATCTATATACATATGAGATTATTATATTATAGATTGTTAAATTATGAAAATAAAAATGAATATGATTTATCGGAGGTTATTGAAGATTATGAAAATAAAATAAAATAAAATAATATAAATAATAAAAAATAATAATATTTTATTATTATAGAGAGTGTGATGACTAATCAAATATATACTTCAAGTTTTGAATGATTAGCTAAAGGTGAAAAAACTACATATTAGTTAAAATTTGAAGAATAAGATGACCAATCCAATGTTAATGCTCTGATCTGTTGTTAGTTGTTAGTTGCTTTTAATGATTTCTTGTCAATAAGTGCTATCGAAATTAATGACAGGAAGCATAATTGAACTAAAAGCTATTTTTTAAAGGACAATCAAATAAGGATATATATGCCAATGCAGTCATGTTCAACATTAAAGAATATTCAAATATAATTAGGGCCAATGGTAGGTTTTATATACGAAAAGTGTTAGTGAGTGGAAATAAAAGGGGACACAACTAGGGGTGTAGAACCGGATACAAATCCAAATAATTGGTCATAATCAAATCTGTATCTGGGTTTATAATCGGATCTATATCTAGATTTTAAAATCGTGACAGTTATACGTTTGGATAAATTCAAAAATAATTTGGACAATAACTGAATGTGAACCCAAATATCTGGATAGTAACCGGATATCTGGTTTTTTTTTTAACCTTTTTTTGGATGTAAATCTGGATATCCAGGTTGTAACCAAATATCTGGGTTTATTAATACCTTTTTTTTGTTTTGCTTTTTTTTTTTTAAATGTTTTTATAGCACTTTTTTTTTTAAAAAACAATTTGGGTATCATGTCTAATACCCAGATTTAAAAAATATATATATATATTTTAAACACTTTTTAGAAGGTCTTTTTAAAAAAAAAAAAAATTTTTACAATTTAAAAGGCTTATTTTATAGGCCTTTATGTTTATTATTCTTTTTATACAAAATAAATAATAATACATCAACACACATAATCCATGCATACTACATATTACATTGTTGTTTAGATCACAATGTAAAAAATCAATTTACAAAAAATAAAATAAATAATAATACATCACAACTAATCAGACTAATACAATGCATAATACTAGATATTACAATATATGTACTGAATCTTCTTCAAAATATGCGGATCAAGTAGCTAACTGCGCATGGTCTGATCTTCTATGCTAACTGTTGCATGCATGCATGTATGAAAATCCGAAGCATCGGCTTGTTGCGGCCTGTATTATTGAATAATACTTTGGCTCATGTAGATGTTACACCAAAATTTGTAGACAACCCAAACTGCATCTTACTTTATATATTAAGTTATTAACAAAACTATATAATGTTTTAGAAAATCTCACTCTGTAAAAACAGTGCCACCTTTCCTTATATATAGTATAGAACGTCCCAAAAAGGACCCATGTAGTCTAACCAAATCATTTGGAAAAAACTAAACAAGCACTGCAATTTAAAACCAGACAAAAAAGAGAGTAAAATATACACTGCACAAGACTTACCTCTGGCATGACCCATCAGCAAGAAAGCTATGAGTTACGGGACCATAAAAGATGTACCAACAGAAATTAAATTCTGACTACATAAATTAAATATATGATGTACTGTTGTCCACTTGTCCTACAAAAACCATAGGAAAGGAAAATTAATGCCACTTGTCCTACAAAGAAATGCTTTTCATAATTTCATGGATTTGTCATGTTTTTTAAGTCCTACCGATGTATACAGAACAATCTTGCCATGAGGTGGTTAGATTGCTTTCAGTCTCCTCTCTGGCTCGAGCTCCGTCTTTAGCCAGAGGTGGTGAGAGAGTTTCTACCCAGTTGTCTATGTTTTTTAGGTTTCTCTATTACCATTTGGGAAGGTAGCGCAATGGAAGGCTTGGAGGATTATTGGAGGAAGCTCAGTCTGACTGAGGAGGAAGGGGAGGTCCTAGAAATCGACAGTGGAAGTGGAAATCGAAAGCAAGGGAGCGAGAAGCTTGATTGGAAAGATCTGCTCTGACCGAGTTGTGGGGAAGGATTTTCTTAGCAATACTATGGTAAAAATATGGAGGATTAGTAAAAGGGCTATATTTCAAGAAGTGAATAAGAATACTTTTATCATAACTTTTGAGACTCATGCGGACAAGCTCAGAGTTCTAGATGGCTAACCATGGTTTTTTGATAATGCACTTTTTCTGATGATGCCTTACGATGGAGTTATAAGACCAGGGAATATATATTTTGATCGGGAAACCTTCTGGTTACAGATACACAATTTGCCCTTGGGATGTATGACTATGGAATGGGGAAATCAAATCAGTAGTTCGGTGGGTCGGGAGCTGGAAGTCGATGTTGAAGATGATGGCATTAGGTGGGGACGTTGTCTTTGGGTCAAGGTAGAGATATCCATTTATAAGGCCATTACCCGGGGGCGTTTCATAAGTTACCAGGGGGCTAAACACTAGGTTCATTTTCGTTATGAGAAATTACCAATGATCTGTCTCCAGTGTGGATGTATTCTTCATGGTGAGAAGGGTTGTCAGTCACTTTGTGTTGGTCAAGGGGAGAAAGGAGCTTCGGGCTCTCAGTTTGGACCTTGGCTTCGCGCTGAAAGGGTCCCGAGATGGTGGGCGTTACAACATGGTAATTTCAGAAGTGAGGGGGGGGGGGGGGGGAGGAAACGGTAAAGGAAAGTAGAAGGGTGGAGGTGGAAGCCTCCGCGAGCAGCTCATGAAACAGGTGTCCGGAGAAGTGGATGGAGACAAGACAGCCTAGCTCTACTGTTCCTCAGTCACAGTTTACTAGAAACTCAGTAAGGGGTGGAAATTTAGCTACGGGAAACATGGAGCTGTCCTTAGCGGAAATTGAGGAAGAAAATCGGGTCTTGGTTACTGAACCTTCAACAATGATTTGGAGGGAAAATACGCGAGAAACTCAGAAGAAAGACGATCTTACAGCAGGTATAGTAGACGGATGAGACATTATTCTGGAGACCCAATTTTCGGATGGGCCTAGGTCAGGAAATGGGTCAAAGCCCAATGATGGTTTCAATGGCCCGATAGCCGAGCCCCCTATTATTTCTACGACATTCTTCGCAACAGCTGAAGAGGGAAAGGCTCCGTACTCAGCTATTGAACCTTCGAGAAAAGGCAAGGGGCGAAAATGGGAGCATTGTGCTTGCGGTCAGAGGACCAATCCGTCGCTGTCTGGTTTTCTACTTTGCTCCGGCGGTAAACGTGCAACAACTACAGACCAAGTTAGCCCTCTTCCACCCAAAAAGTTTCGGAAATCTAGAGTTGACAACAAGAAGGATGACAATGATTTTCTTTCATTATTGGCAGAGGCTGCGTGCCAGCCCCGTCGGGTACTATGAGGGTCTTAGGTTGGAACTATCGAGGGCTTTAGAACGCCCGAACAGTTCAATGCCTTTGCTGGTTAGTAAAGGACAAGTTGCCCGACGTGGTCTTCTTGATGGAGACCAAGCTATCTTATGCAAAGGCTCACAGGGTTGCAAAGAGTCTCAGATTTGATGGATGTATTGTAGTAGAGGCGATAGGGAGGAGTGGAGGCCTCATGCTTCTTTGGAAACAGGAGGATCTTCTAGAGTTGGTCAGTTATTCACAGCACCACATAAACGTTATTATAAATGATGAGAAGTGTAAATTCAAATGGCTTTTGTCTTGCTTCTATGGGCGTCCAAATTCGAACCTGAGGTGCCAGACTTGGAAATTGCTCTCTTCTTTCAAGCCTGAGGATGGGGGGTGGGGTGTTATAGGAGACTTTAACGAGGTTTTGTATAAGGAAGAAAAGGTGGGGGGGAGGCCAAGAATCAAAAAACATATGGGTATGTTCCAGAATTTGATGGAAGAAGGAAATTTTTTCGACTTGGGGTGGCAAGGTAATCAATTCACCTGGTGCAATCGTCATGAAGACGAGACCTTCACAAAAGAGAGACTCAATAGAGCCATTGCTAACGGCTCATGGAGAGAAAAGTATTCTGAAGTCTTAGTGGAGACGTTACCAGCTATGTGCTCTGACCATAACCCAATAATGCTGAATTGTCTCCCAGACAAGTCCTTCATTCGTAGGCATTTCTCTTTCTTCAAGTACGAGGTAAGCTGGAACAAAGACGAGGGTTGTGGTGGTGTAGTATCTGAAGCTTGGCAAGGTGGAACAGGGATTGGTAATGGGCTGGATGGTGTGACAAACAAGTTGGATATAACTAAAAGGGAGCTTATACAGTGAAGTAGGAGGTTGGTTAGGGAGAGAACAAAAGCTATTAGGGACAAGTCTAATTTACTAAGCTGAATGCAGAGAGC
The DNA here is from genome assembly GCA_961763995.1 of Juglans cinerea. Taxonomy (NCBI): domain Eukaryota; kingdom Viridiplantae; phylum Streptophyta; class Magnoliopsida; order Fagales; family Juglandaceae; genus Juglans; species Juglans cinerea. The sequence continues at coordinate 41,273,349 of CAUIVZ010000001.1, read as the reverse complement.
CGAAGGACCTAGCAACATAAGTGAGCAAAAACAGGTTCAACAGGAGATTGATTTCCTCTTGGATCAGGAAGATACTTGGTGGAGGCAAAGGGCTAAGAACAATCTTGCCATGCATTCTTATAACAGTCTTCCAAGACCTTAAGAATCCTAGCCCTCTGCCAATCCACATACAGAGGCGTCAAAAGCTGTACATCCCTTATTCCCATTAGTATAAAAGTTTTTTCGTATTTTTCAGCAACACTCAGTATTAGATATGTGGAGTTCCATCTGGTAGAAACATCTAAATACACCATTTTCCCACTCAATATTCAGCTCGTTTGCACATGTTTTAAACATATCAAGTCTTGCCAGTGAAAACATCACAAATCTTATTGTCTCTCTAATATCATTTACTGCATCATGTATATTTTTTCAGCTACACCTACAATGAGGTTTAAAATATGTGCAGCACATCACATGTGTATTAACTCGCCCCCAAAAATTGTGAACTCCTTATCTTTTATACTCCTCCCCACAATCAATATCGATATCATTAGAGGAGGCATTATCTATAGTGATCATACAAAGGTGGTCAATCTCCGAATCCATCATGCAGGAATCTAACATCCAAGCAATGGTTTCACCCCTATGATTAGGTATATAGCAAAACATTATGATTTTTTTGTTCAGTACCCAACTTCGATCAATATAATGACAAGTAACACACATATAATTCATATTTTGCACCGATATCTATATATCGGTGGTTAAACAAACTCTTTGACCGCTCAACAAAGCCTTCAACTTTTGTTTCTCCTCATTGTATAAACCAATACATTCTTTTTGAAAGGTGGTTCGGTACTAATTAAAAATCCCTATACGCCAATTATTTACATGAGTAATAATACATACAGTCGTGGAATGCATAAACGCCGTGCAGTCGCTTTGAAAAAGAGTGGGGTCCACTATTAAAAAATTAATTTCTTTTCATGTGGGTCCCATATTTATTCAATTTTTTCAAAGCGACTGCACGACGCTTGCACACTCACGACTGCAAGTATTATTTCTCTATTTACATACAAAACCCAGCACTCATAATCCAGCTGGAATTCACATTCAAAACTAATATATATATATATATATAGAGAGAGAGAGAGAGAGAGAGAGAGAGAGAGAGAAAACTAATAAGGATACGTAACGGGCAGTGACCTCTCACTGGCAACAATGGATCGAGTGCTAGGGTTTCGAGGCGATGGAAAGAGTAGAGAGTTGAGAGAGGGGACTTAGCGATGGGGACTTCAGTGCGTGTAGGGCCTGGGAAAGCTGGGGAGTTAATAAGGAAAACAAAACGACATCTTTTTTCTTAATGAAAACGACGTCGTTTTGTCACTAAAACGATTTTTTTTAAAAAAATAAAAGACCCCGTTACGGATAACCGGGTCAATAGTCGGATCCATAACCGGGTCTATACCGGATTTGGTTTAGTATTAACTGTCTGGGTCCAGTCTAGATATATAACCGCCTAGATTCACCTAGATTTTCGGGTTCTGAACTGAATTGGAAAAAAATCTGGCCTGAGTCTACACCCATAGATGCAACCTTTTTTGGAAAAGAATAAAGGTTTAGTTATAGATTTGCATTATCGCAGCGCACTACATCACCATGTAATTAAAGTATTTACTCCAATCATTTGCTTGATGTTTTCTGTTTTGATAATTTGCTGAGTGCATAGAATATTAAGTGGATTATTAATACAAAATTATAACATTTAAGGGAAACGACTTTTGAAAGTCAACAAATCAAACATTTTTGGACCCTACAATAAAGTAGCAATCGAGATCCATAGAACTATAGAAAAAGAAAAGTTCATCAACAAGAAAAATAAAAACTTTGAAGATATCCATCAAGAATGAAAAAGATAAATAAAAAAAAGGAGAAATAAACGCCGCAACTTCAATATACCTACAAGAGAAATAATTCAATACTTTCACTCTTAATTTTTCAATATACCAAGCTTTATTTATAGTCATATGGATATATGTGTTAAATATTTTAACATGAATATTAATAATTAGATCTTTGATCTTCTATGATTCACGTTAATAAAATAATAACAGTTAAAAGAAGTACCTTTCTCCATCACAGTTCGATGAAGAATCTGACTTGACTATGAAAGAATGATCACTTTAATAACTTCGCCTCCAAGTGTCTCCTGATAACTAAAAACACAATAATGTTATAGGTGAGAGCCCTTTAACCCCTTAGTGCTATTGATAGAGTTCTGGCCATCATGAAATTTAGAGACTTTGTATCTCATTGTGACTAGATATAGAGTTATTCTTATTCTATTGTGACTCATTAATTAAGTAATAATATTTAAACTAGTCTAAACCTATTAGGATATGAGTGTATGTGACATAAAGTTTTAATAAAACTCTTACAATATATATATATTTTTTAATATATATAAAAGTCAAGACCGAACGAGAGGGGCTCTTTCTTATGCAAGAAATATTGAAACTAAAAAAATAAAATGTACATGAAATATAAAGTTATTATAATAAAAACATTTATGCTATTTTTTTAAATAATTAATAGGGGAAAGGGCCCCTCTCGTTCGGTCTTATCACCATCAATTTCTATTCTTCATTTTTGGTAAGTTAATTCTAATTATTATTTTTTTAGATAAATTTATTTCTTTCTTCTTCGCACTATTCTAGTTTTGTTGCTTTCTGGGTTAAAGTAGTCAGATGATCAAAGCTAGGAGACGGTACATACATGGGCCTTCCAGCTTCTCGGGTGCCTTTATTTTAACCGATGGGATTCAATGAATCATTGCTCTCCTTTTCCATAAAGTTTTGACAGTATGCAATAGAAAAGAGGATCGCTATACGTTAGCCTATATTTTATGCATATCATGGTTTTAATTTTAATTTTTTATTTTTAACTTAATAAATTAAGTATGTTGAGGTTGATATAAACCGTAAGTTGATGTAAATAATTTTTCGATAGAAAAACATATTCTTATCTCAAAATAGTAAATACATTAGTTTGAAGTCTGTTTAAATAGAAAAATGATATGATTTTAAATAAAAATTAAAAATTAAAAAATATATTGTTAGAATATTATTTTTTAATATTATTAGTATTTTAAAATTTAAAAAAATTAAATATTTTATTATATTTTATATAAAAATTTAAAAAAATTATAATGAGATGAGATGAGATGAGATGAGATGATTATATCCAAACCTGCCTTTAAAGTTCTGTAAGCGCCGGAAGATATATATCTAAAGTTTAGAGAATTATTGCCGTTAAAGCATGCCTTCCATAAAAGGAATAATTTAAAAAAAGTTCTTTGAAAGTGTTTGCTTTGTGAAACATGTTATGACTATATTAATTTTTCCTTATAAAAGCGTTTCAGATTTTTTTTATCTAAAATTTAAAGATTTAAGTTGTTAGAGAAATAGATGGATAATATAAATTCTACAGAATTAATAATTGCTCGAAAGAATTTCTCAAATAATTATAAATGATTAAAATTAGGGTAAAAATCATTAAAGATCAAAATTCAAAATGTTAATGATTAATTAGTTATATTAAGAATATTTTACATTTACCTAATTAATGGGTCCAATCATACGTGGATCCCATTTTATGATAACAATCAAATAACAAAAGTTTTGAACTTCTGCTTTTAAGAAAAATCAACAACAAAGTCGTCTGAGTCTCACTTCTATTCATGAAGTGGCTGATATAAACACACGTGGTAATTATTAACTGGAGTTGCTGATTCTAGATAAACCATCCAATTTCATTATACATTTAATTAAAATTCTATAATCCAAAGATTTTGGTGAAATATATAAAATAAATAATTAATATTATAAAAGGAATAGATGACAACATGAATGTTTAAATGCTTGTTTCCATTAGGGGTGTGCATCCGGACCGATTTTTTTTTCGGTCAGGTCCGGAACCCGAAAATCTAGGTGTATCCGGGGCTGGTGAGAAGAATCCGGATCCAGTTTTGTGACCCGGTTATCCGTAACCGGTCATATTAAAAAAAAAAATCTGCCCCTCGCAAAATCCCTAAGCTTTCGAATCCATTATGCCTTTCCGAATCCCTTCTGTCTACTCTCTTCGACGCAACCGTCTCTTCTCCTTTCCGAATCCATTCTCTTCCCATTTCCGAATCTATTCTGCCTTCTCTCTTCGACGCAGGTGTCTCTTCTGCTTAATCCCTTCGTCTTTCGAAGTCCTTTGTAGTTTGCGCATCTGGGAGATTGACGTGGAGGCTACCATCCAACATTTTTGAAGTCTAAGCTCGTAAGGTATATTTCTCAAGCCATTCTCTACTCTGTCATCTCTCATTCTCTACTTTGTTAGTTTCTGTAAATGATGGGTTTAGAGATTTTTGATTATGAGTGTTGGGTTTTTTTTGTAAACGATGGGTGTTTTGGAATTTTTGTGTTTGAGGGTTTTATTGTATTTTTGGGTGTTCTCCCATAACCATTGTAGTTGGATATGATCCTTTATATCTGGATATTTAATTGGGTCATGATTAAACACATTCTGCACCTTTTAGTTTTAATCCATTTTTTCCCTTTTGATATTTACTACTTATTGGCTATTGATATGCATTAGCTTTTGTTGGTTAGGCAAGTGCGAGTTTGAGAGTCTGGTGAGTAAATTCTACTCTATGACCTGTAATATAGTTTGTTTTTTAGTAGAATTGATGTGGACTTATATTTAACATCATTTATCATTTGTTCAGGTGTTGTGTTTGGTTTTGGGAAAGTCATTGTTGTTTCTTATTTAGCTTGTCTGCAATTAGCCAAGTAATTTTCTCCTATCTGCTGTAGGATCATGAATATTATGTTCTTAAAGAAGATGCCTCGCCATGCATTTTTGGTTCTATTGAGAAACATAGATGGCCCTATGCATTTTGGGACTTCTCAAGTTATATTACATCTTTTAACACGGTTCGATGTCACTATCACAGTCCATGTAACATGCAGTTGTTTATAATCTTTTAAGTTATTATATGCGACAATGTCGCAGTTGACACATCTATAAAACTGGGTGGGAAAACACTGTAGAAAGTAGTCTTTAAATGAAAACAGCCTAACAAAGGATTCTCTATTACCCTCTCGCTGAGCACATAACGATATTTGTGAAGAAAAAGTAACAAGACATTAGATTCTTTTGGGTATGAACCTTGCTTACATTTCTTATTTTTAGTGAATGTTACTGCCAAACTTTAGGGCCTTTTCAAGTGATTTTGTAGTTGGCTTCAGTGTTTGTGCTTCTGTGTTGGGGTAAGTTTAGTAATTTGTTGTTCTAAATATGTGGTGTATGCTGCTGTAAGAATGAAACGTTGGGAAATTTTATTTCCAGAACAATTTCAACTGGCTTAGTTTCCAATATTATTTACATGAACTAAACCAACACTTAGCAGAAGGCCAAAGAATGTGAAAACCATATTATTCAATCCAGTAAAATGAGGAAAAATAACAAAGTTCACATGTATAAAAGAGATTCAAAAGTATACTGAGCTTAAGTACTACAATAATCCCAATGAAAATTCCATCCTCCTTCTCATATGTACCTAACGAAAATTTATATGAGCACACATTCATCTATTTCAGACTAGGAATAATCTTTTTAGATGCATACCACATTATTCTCTTTTTCTTTTTGACTTATTGTTTCTAATCATTATAGTTTTCATTTTTCTGTTGTAATTGATGTTGTTGGTAGCTTATGAGAGACATTCCAGTAGAAAATTTCCTCCCAATTCCATATTCAAGATGTGAAGACTAATGCATTTTATTCTTTGTAAATTTATATTTTAGTTTAATTAGTTGTGATGTATTAATATTTATTTGGTTCTTTATAAATTTATGTTTTAGTTTAATTAGTTGTGATGTATTATTATTTCTTTTGTTCTTTGTAAATTTATGTTTTAGTTAATTAGTTGTGATGTATTATTATTTCTTTTGTTCTTTGTAAATTTAGTTTTATATTGTGATGTAACAACAATTTTATTTATTTTGTATTTTTGTTTATTTTTTTCTTTAATTTTTTTTTTATAAAAATCTTTTAAAGTGTTTAAATTATTTTTTTAAAAAAATCTAAGCAATTTAAGCATATCAGAATTTAAAAAAAAAAAAAAGTGCTATTTTAAGTTTTAAAGTCTTAAAAAAAAAAAACCGGATTTATCCAGTTATAATCCGGATATAATCCGGTTATAACCCAGATCCGGATTAAATCCGGATATCCGCCCGGATTAATCCAGGCGGATAACCGCCCGGATTTTAGCATCCGGATCCGGATCCGGATTGAACACCCTTAGTTTCCATGGCTTAAATTTTTTAGAAATGATGTTTGCAGTTATAGAATGTGTAAGCGTCGCGCACTCTAAATATGAGACTCATATTAAAAAAATTAATTTTTTAATGATGGATCCCACTCTTTTAAAAAGAAATGTCCGGTGCTTACATAACTTATGACTATACCTTGCATTACTCTAAATTTTTTCGGTGAAAATTCTTTATCTTTTAAAATGAGATTGTTATTTAGTTTCTCTATATAGTTTTTTTGAAAACATAAGCAAAATCGACATTTTTTAAGAGAAAATAAAGTTCAATATTATAGAATCATTTTTAGATATAAGCAAATTACGGTTCTCAATATTCCTTGTCCTTGCTATATTACTATGAGATGAAATTATCATTAGCCAATTACTTTTTCAGAGAAAAAAATTGACTAAAACAGTCAATTAAAAAAATAAAGAACAGAAGGCTAGAAAGTAAAGTCAGGTTCACGTGGCCGGTCTTTAATTAAGAACCTGATATTGAAAATACAAATTTATAAAAACTGCTGAATAAATAGTCAACTGATAAATTATCATTAGTACCCTTAGGTGCTCAATAAATAGTCAACTGCTAAACTCTGCCCATGCTACCTAATCTTGACTCCCAACTGAATCATCAAAATTATCTAAAAAGTATTGTTGAGATAAGGTGTGAGTTATCAACAACTCAGTAAGTAGAGAACATATACTAGTATATAAACATGAGCCACAAAGTTTCAAAATGTAGAATAAAAAATTGTTATAAAAATATCAGAGCGATAGTTCAAAATATTCATATTCAAAAGTCCTTTGGCATAACATAAACTAAACATCATCACCATATCATATCATATTCGAGCATCATATTAGAACAAGGTCCATGTTTAACCCCCGTGATTGAGTTGTGTTATCCCTAGTAGACAAACTAGACAGAGACAAAATTGAATCTTCCCTTTATCATCTCGGAGCCCGAATGCGCACACAGGAAAGATCACATAGAAAATCACATTAGAAATAAAGTGGTTGCACTCAGAGACAAAGAAGTTGGTATCAACCCAAATAGAGGCCACAGTTTTACACCTGTGGTAAGGTTAGAGCAGAGCAGTGTAGAAACAAAATTAGAATGTCATGCCAAAGGGTTTTAGATGCCTCATCAAATCAAAACAGAGTACTAAATAGATTTAGATCATTACCGCATATTCAAAAACAGACTCAGAGCATCTTCGTATAATTATGCACAAATTTTTAAATTTTACATTCGCTCTTTTTATAACAGAAAACTGAACGCCAAAATTTGCTCATATCTACACTATTCATGACAGAAAATATTTTCCTCATTTACACTGATTTCATGAGTAATGTAGAAAAAATAACTCAGACTGTTTCAATTTTCTTTTCAAAATAAAACATGCATAATTTTCACAAATCAACCTCAGCCATTTCTTTTTATGCAAAGTTTAGCATAGAAACTCCGCTTACCGAAATTTTGTGTGTTTTCTACGTTTTGAGTCTGCGTTCTAGCCGAATCATAATAACCTAAATAAGAAATTTATTCGCTCACACTTTAGAAATCAAGTTCAATATAGAAAATAAAATATGTGGGCAGATAACCGGGTTATTCGGACATATCAAGTCCCCTCCGCTCACAACTCCAAAAATTCGAGACTTTCGACATATCCAACAACCACCCAATAAGAAAACATATAAACCCAAAACAACTTGCCAACTCAACAACCAACATATAAACCCAACACAACCAACAAATCAACCCCGAGCATCCACACAACTCACAACATGTCCAACACAACAAGCCCAAAATATATCCTCCCAAAAATAATCATAAACAACTTCGAACAACATCATTCAACCCAAAACAGCTATGTAACTCCACCCACACAGCCACATCAATCCAAACAACCTCTTTATACATATCTTTATCCATCTCACACAACCAAGAGACTCCCAACACAACAACTAAACAAGAAAATGCACAACCAATACGTTCTACCATACAAATATAGTTCATTAAGTTTTTTCCAGCAATCATAATTTATTCATATCGCACATGTAACTGTGCAACTAGGCCTAATATACTAGAGTATCTTACCTAACATCGTGGGGTGGCTGGTGAAACAAGAGACCAAAGAAACACTGAAGATGTATGGGGAAGGTGGGATCGGGGAAGAGAAAGTGGGGGAGAAGATATTGAGGGCAAGAAACCCTCGGGACGAGAGAAGGAAGAAGAGGGAAAAAATTATTTACCAACAAAACGGTGCTATTTCCTCACTAGGGTTGAATTTTTGTCTTGGGCCTGGTTTGGGCTTGGGCTCTAGACTTGGGTATTACTGTAATATTCTAATATAATACGTTAACATCTCTCCTCAAACTCGGGATGACGATGAAGACGCTATCTTAAATTTGGAGATAAGTCAAGTTGCTAGCCATGTGGATGAGACGTGGAAGCGTGTGTAATGGCGTATGAGATTTGGGATCAGGTCTTTCACAAATTAAAAGATTTGTACCAGTGAACTTAATTATGAAATTTGGTTTTAGAACAAGTAGCGTTGAAGGTTGGAAAGTAATGAGCAGCGATAGACTTGCCAAAAAAGAACTCTGAAAAAATACCCTAGTGTTGACAGGCTTGCCGTAAAAGAACGTCAAAAAATTACCGAAAAAGTTTTGTTGTGTATGGGATCGGATCTTTCATAGATCAAATGATCTATACCATGCAAACTTAATTTTAAAATTTGGTTTCAAAACGAGTAGCGTTGAAGGTTGGAAAGCATCAAGCGGTGACAAGCTTGCCAAAAAAGAACGCCTTAAAATTTATCCTGATTTCTGATTTCTGATTTTACATTTACCTAATTAGTGGGTCCAATCATACGTGGATCCCATTTTATGATAACAATCAAATAACAAAAGTTTTGAACTTTTGCTTTTAAGAAAACTCAACAAAGTCGTTTGAGTCTCACTTCTATTCATGAAGTGGCTGATATAAACACACGTGGTAATTATTAACTGGAGTTGCTGATTCTAGATAGACAATCCAATTTCATTACACATTTAATTAAAAATTCTATAATCCAAAGATTTTGGTGAAATATATAAAATAAATATTTAATATTATATAAGGAATAGATGGCAACGTGAATGTTTGAATGCTTGTTTCCGTGGCTTAAATTCTTTAGAAATGATATTTGTAGTTATAGAATGTGTAAGCGTCGCATACTCTAAATATGAAACTCATATAAAAAAATTAATTTTTTAATGATGGACCTCACTCTTTTTTAAAAGAAATGCTTAGTATTTGCATAACTCAGGAGTACAGTACCTTGCATTATTCTAAATGTTTTTGGTGAAAATCTTTATCTTTTAAAATGAGATTATTATTTAGTTTCTCTATATATTTTTTTGAAAACATAAGCAAAATCGGCATTTTTTAAGAGAAAATAAAGTTTAATATTATAGAATCATTTTTAGATATAAGCAAATTACGGTTCTCAATATTCCTTGTCCTTGCTATATTACTATGAGATGAAATTATCCTTTGCCAATTACTTTTTCAGAGAAAAAAATTGACTAAAACAGTCAATTAAAAAAATAAAGAACAGAAGGCTAGAAAGTAAAGTCAGGTTCATGTGGGTCATTAATTAAGAACCTCATATTGAAAATACATAAAATTATAAAAACTGCAGAATTAAAATAAAATATAAAAGGCGATGGGGGAACAGAGAGAGACTTTGAGGGCATATTTTCAGTTGTGTTTGAATACATAATATATGATCCTATTTATAGGAAAATGAGACTAAAGAAAAAACGAAAATACAATAAATCAATTATATTAATTGATACTGATTGATTTACACAATAAACTAAATCAGGTAGAGAATAAATTATATTAGCATACATACTAAAATATTACGGAACATCAGAGAATTACTACTTATCACCAATAAAGTCATTTACAGAGTTTCAAACTGCAGAAACAAAACATGTTATCAAAATATTAGAGCGATAGTTCAAAATATTCATATTCAGAAGTCCTTTGGCATAACATAAACTAAACATGAGCATCATATTAGAACAAGGTCCATGTTTAACCCCGTGATTGGGTTGTGTTATCCCTAGTGGACAAATTGGATAGAGACAAAAGTGAATCTTCCCTTTATCATCTCGGAGCCCGAGTGCACACACAGGAAAAACCACATAGAAAACCACTTTGGAAACAAAATGGTTACATTTAGAGACAGAGAAGTTGGTACCAACCAAAATAGAGGCAACAGTTTTACACCCATGGTAAGGTTAGAGCATAGCAAAACATATATATAATCAGAATGTCATGCCAAAGGGTTTTTAGATGTCATATCATATCAAAACAAAGTACTAAATACATTTAGATCATTATCACATATTCAAAAACATACTTAGAGCATTTTCATATAACTATGTCCAAATTTTCAGATTTCACATTCACTCTTTTTATACAACAGAAAACTGAACGCCAAAATATGCACATGTTTACATCAATCATGACTGAAAATACTTTTCTCTTTTATAGTGATTTCCTGAGTAATGCAGAAAAAAAACTAAGGTTGTTTCAATTTTCTTTTCAAAATAAAACATGCATAGTTTTCACAAATCAACCTCAACCCATTTCTTTGTATGCAAAGTCTAGTATAGAAACTCCGCTTACCTGACTTTTGTGTATTACCTACATTTTGAGTCTGCGTTCTAGCCGAATCACAATAACCTAAATCAGAAATTTATTTGCTCACACGTTAGAAATCAATACAAGCAGAAAAACCTAACTAATAGAAATTCCATAATCCTACACTAAAATAGAATGAGGCTATAAGTAGTTAAGTTTATAAACAGCCCAACAACTATACTCATCAACCTGAATAGCCAACTATCAACCTAAACAATCAACAATTCAACCCAAACAGCAGCACATATCAAGTCCCCTCCGCTCACAACTCCAAAATTCCAGACTTTCGATATATCCAACAGCCACACAACAAGAAAACATATAAACCCAAAACAACTTGCCAACTCAACAACCAACATATAAACCCAACACAGCCAACACATCAACCCCGAGCATCCACACAACTCACAACATGTCCAACACAACCCGTCCAAAATAGAGAAATGATACTTGCAGTCGTGAGTGTGCAAGCGCCGTGCAGTCGTTTTGAAAAAAATGAATAAATATGGGACCCATATGAAAAGAAATTAATTTTCTAATAGTGGACCCCATTCTTTTTCAAAGCGACTGCACGACATTTGCGCATTCCACGACTGTATGTAGCATTAATCCCCAAAATATATCCTCCCAAAAACAATCATAAACAACTCCGGACATCTACATCATTCAACCCTAAACAACTATATATGTAACTCCACCCACACAGCCACATCAATCCAAACAACCTCTTTATACATATCTTTATCCACATCGCACAACCAAGAGACTCCCAACACAACAACTAAACAAGAAAATGCACGACCAATATGTTCTATCATACAAATATAGTTCATTAATTGTTTTCGAGCAATCATAATTTATTCATATTGCACATGTAATCGTGCAACCAGGCCTAATACACTGGAGTATCTTACCTAATATCGTGGGGGTGGCTAGTGAAACAGGAGACCAAAGAAACATTGAAGATGCGTGGGGAAGGTGGGATCGGGGAAGAGAAAGTGGGGGAGACAATATTGGGGGCAAGAAACCCTCGGGATGAGAGAAGGAAGAAGAGGGAAAATTTTTTTACCAACAAAACGGTGCTATTTCCTCACTAGGGTTGAATTTTTTTTCGTGGGCCTGGTCTGGGCTTGGGCCCTAGGCTTGGGTATTACTGTAATATTATAATATAATACGTTAACATCTCTCCTCGAACTCGGGATGACGATGAAGACGCTATCTTGAATTTGGAGATAAGATCAAGTTGCTAGCCATGTGGATGAGACGTGGCAGCGTGTGTAATGGCGTATGGGATCTGGGATCAGGTCTTTCACAAATTAAAAGATCTGTACCATGCGAACTTAATTATGAAATTTGGTTTCAGAACAAGTAGCGTTGAAGGTTGGAAAGCACCGAGCAGCGACAGGCTTGCCAAAAGAAAACTCCGAAAAAATACCCTAGTGTTGATAGGCTTGCCGAAAAAGAACGTCAAAAAATTACCATAAAAGTTTCGTTGTGTATGAGATCGGGTCATTTATAGATCAGATAATCTGTACCATGAAAACGAGCACCGTTGAAGGTTGGAAAGCACCAAGTAGCGACAAGCTTGCCAAAAAAGAAAGCCTTAAAATTTACCATAGTGTTGACAAGCTTGCCCAAAAAAAAGTCATAAAAATTACGAAAAAAGTCTATAGGAACCTGTGACTTTGATACCATATAGAAAATAAAATAAAATAAACAAGGTGATGGGAAAGGGAGAGAGAGACTTTGAGGGATATATCTTTGTAATTCTCAATTGTACTTAAATACATAACGTATATCCCTATTTATAGGGGAATGAACATGGTAGAGAAAAAATGAAAATACAATAAATCAATAATATTAATTCATTTATACAATAAACAAAATATGATAGAGAATAAATCGTATTACCATAATATAAAAATATATTCTAAATATGATAATATTCTAATATAATTTGTTTCCTTCGGGTTAATAAACAAACTCGTACTTCATATTTATTGATTTGTAAGTCAATTGTAAATACGGTGTTTGTACTTATATAAAAAATGAAAGAAAAAAAAGCGAGATCCTGATTTTTTATTTCTAATTTATAAAAAAAGAAAAAGAGAAAAATCATAAATATATATAAAAAAAACTATATATAGATGTCCTTGTCCTTGCTATATTACTATGAGATTGAAATTATCATTTGCCAATTATTATTTTAGAGAAAAATTTGACTTAAACCCAATTAAAAAAATAAAGAAAAGAAGACTATAAAGTAAAGAAAAGAATCTTATATTGAAATCATAAATTTATAAAAACAACGTGATAATAGTGAGAGTGAGATTCGGACAAAGTAGGACCAATGAAGAAGGCTAAAAAGTAAGAGCAATGGAGACTGTAATGCAAGTCTAGATAATTTTATTTTTAAATATTTTTAAAATTACAAAGCTATTCCTCCTAAAATGATATTTTTTCTCATTTAATAAAGGACCTGCACATACAGTCTCCACTTGAGGACTGCAAATAAAATTTTTCAAAAAATAAAGTCACATCTATGTGGGTAATTAATTAAGAATCTTATATTAAAAATAAATTAATTTATAAAAACAACGGATAATAGAAGCAGGAGGCTCACTTTGGTGGTTGACTTCATAGTCATCGCTCGCACGAACTTTCTTCCGAGCTCTCTGCCTTCTTCTTCTTCACGGAACTTCTTCTTCAAATACCGAAGACCATTCTTGCTGTTTCTCAGCATCCATGAAAGCAACACAGATGTAAGGAACTCCAAATATGCTCAGTTCTATGCATTTTCGTTCACTCTGTTTCAGTTTTTGTTTGGTAGATAAGAAACGGTTAGAAAATAAAATAAAAGAATAATAACCCCAGAGAACAAGACCCTTTACACTGATATCGAGCCTGCTTAACCAGTTTCGCTTCGTAGATATGGTTGGCTTTTATTTTTTGTTCTATTTTTTTTCCTTTCTGAAGCGCCGACAAAATTTGTAGATAACAGTATAAATTTTTTCTTCTTCTCTTATTTCCTTTCACTCTACAAACAGAAAGTTGATATTTGATATTTGAGTGCAAACAAACGGACGGAGCTTTCGAGGCGAGAGAAGTTAGGCGATATGGGGACTGCCGGCACAGACTCCGCTGAAACAGAAATATCAAAATAGCGTAGCGTGTCAGTCAGGTTGGGAGTAGTTGTTCGTTTAGACGACGAAAGGACAAATATTATATCTAATTTTGTTTGAGTAATAATAGAGCCATGGTGACTCCGCTGGCTCTAACATATATTTTTTTTTTATGTATTTTTCTTATAATTATTTTTATATAGATATTTTTAATAATTTTAAATATTTTTAAAAAATAAAATAAATTTATAATATTATTAAAAAATACTTTCATGTAAAAAAAATTATTAAAAAATACTTCCTTAATCACGAAATAAAATAAAAAAATAATTTTTTTTACTTCATAATTAAGGAAGTATTTTTTAATAATATTATAATTTTTTTATTTATTTTTTAATATTTAAAATTGTTAAAAACATCTATATAAAAATAATTATAAAAAACATACATAGAAAAACACATGATAGAGCCAGCGGTGACTCCCGTAGCCACCAGCGGTGGCTCTATCATTTTCCATTTTGTTTTTTTCTCTGCAAGCAAACAGATCAGGTTATATAGGCTTTTTATTTTCTTCTCGTCTTTTATCACCATTACTCCAGTTGAGAACCTTGCTTTACAGTTTAATCGTTTATCATGCTGTCTCTAAAGTACCAAAGTCTTCAATTCCAATTAATTTTTACTGCTGACTGTAAAAAGGGGATTAGAGGGGTAAATATTAGTCCCTGCTCGGAAAAGTAATAAATAATAGTCATAAATTGCTAAAAATATCACATTTCTTCCTCATATTGTTTGGCTTTCACATTACGTAGCATGGGACATTCTGTTATTCCATTGTAAAGAATATGGAATCTGAACTTCTTCTTCTGCAGCGCCTGGATTTCAGTTTTTGTTATCGGTAATTAAAGTGTCTCAAAATCACGAGTTGGGCTCTTTCTATTGGAGTTCTAATTGGCCGCAGGAATGGATTCCAAGCGAAATAATTTTGTAAGGTTAGTTTGTTCAAGCCCGAGTACTTCCCCCAACAGTCTCCATTGATTTCCTCTGGTTTGGGATTTGACACTTTAAATAATGCTTTCTTCCAGGTTTCAAAGTTGGAGTTCGGAGAAATCTTCCAGTTTTGAGCATCAACATTCCATGAACGATAGAAAATATTCAAGAAACAGTTCTAGAACCACATTTGGCAGATTGTTTGAGAGTTTTCGGAGAGGATTTCATAGTTTGAAAAGCAACCCAACAAGCATCCCACGAAAAGATCAATCAGGTCCTAAGAAGATTAAAATCTTTGATCCTCAGGATCAATTTCTTCAAACATGGAACAAAATATTTGTGCTTTCATGTGTGGTATCAGTGGCATTGGACCCCCTCTTCTTTTACACCCCAGTTTTGAAGGTGAATGAGAAGAAGAAATGCTTGAGCTTTGAATCGGACGAAACTCTGGCGATTATTGCTTCTGTTCTTCGTTCAGTCACAGATGCTTTCTATGCAATACATATATACTTTCAGTTTCGAACTGGAATTATCCCACCTTCTCGTGTGTTTGGAAGGGGAGAGTTGATTGATGATACTATGACAATCGCAAAAAGATATTTGTCCACATACTTCATTATCGACATTCTGGCAATTCTTCCCTGCCCACAGGTATGGGTGTCATACTCAATCAATCTCAAGTATCTGTAATCTGGTTTATTACTACGATCACTCTGTTACTTTTTACAAGTCTGTGCATAAATACGTCGCTTATTATGAAACCAATCATAAAAACTAAAGGAAAAAAAAAACATATTATACGACTTGACGTGGCAAGCTTGTCGTGTATTTGTTTTGTTTGTATAATATTTATTTGCAAGCTGAATTATTAAAACATCTATCACACTGTTGATGCTGTAATTGAAAGTTTAAACAAATCCAAATGAGAGCCCTGTTTGGGTCTCAAGATTTGTTGGAGATTGTTACCGATGAATTTACGGAGCACTGTAAATGAGAAGCAGACTCTTAAAGAGCGAAGAATAAAGGATAAAAAAGTATTATTCATACTTTATGAAGGTTTGGATGATGCTACATTCGAAAAAGTTGCAGAAACAACGACAAGTAAACAAGGATGGGAGATTCTTACTTCCATTTTCAAAGGAGATGAACAGGTGAGACTGAGATTCTTCAACCGGATTCCGGCTCGGGAACCAGGTATATCTGGACCATAACCCGGGTTTCAAACCCGGGCTAAAACCCGATTTTTAAAAACCTAGATTCCAGGTTCTGGATTTTGTTTTTGTTTGGTCAATTACTTTTTTGTCATCATCAAATTTCTTTTGGGTCCTGCGTTGGTGAGTAATTTACTTCAACTATAGTCTAGACATCTATGGCTTTTGGTGCTCAGTGCCAGTAATTACTCTGTGGAACAAAATGTGAATACAAATATAGAACTCTAGGATTATGCTGGACATGGTAGCTATACCGATTCCCTTTTGCGGAGCAATTCCAAGCACTGGCCGAATATCCAATCGGAGGCAAATAAGTCCGCGAGACGTAGTGGTAGGTCACCGAGTTCCTCAACGATTCGGCAGTTACGAACTGCGATCTAGAAGTAGAGAAATCGACGCTAAGAGGATGTAATGGACCCAATGGAAAGAATAGTAATATAAACCATACAAGAGAATAAAGAACAAGAAGATAAAGATAATAGTTACAACTCGGAGTATTCGAGGTCTCCAATTCCTCCCAAACGAAAATACAAGTTTCAGCAATAAATCTCAGATACCTCGCACCCTCCCTTCCTCGTAGCTATATACTATCAAGCAACCCTTAAGGAACATATGAAGGCCATAGGCCAGACCAAACTCTTAAGGCCAAGGGCCAGGCCAACTCTAAGTAATTAAAAAGAGTCCAAATAAGTCCTATAGTAAAGAAACTATTATTGTAAATGAACTAAGCCCAAGGAATATTCAGAAGCCCATCGACCAAGCCCAATCTAATTGGGTTCATTACATTGCCTTTCCCTCCAAAAACCTTGTCCTCAAGGTTGGAGCATTAATAACTTGAGGCCCTTTCTTTCAAATACTGGAGGGCAGTGGCGTTCCATAAAACTAAGCCGATGAACACCATACTTCTTCCACCTCCTTGGATCTGTGCACGAAGTGTAGTCTTTGATAGTCACTACTGCATTTAGGAAACTCAACGTGTTTGTTTTGAAGAGGAGTAACTATCAATACCTTGGGAGATTGGACATCACTTGCAACATTCTTAGTGTCAAACCTGCTCTTCTCATAACAAAATATCCCATCAAGACAAAAGGAACATCCGCATAGCACCAAAAACATGATTGACATGGGGACAAGCCTCAAACTTTTGTCCCCTTGGGAAGCTGGTTTTCCATCTTTATGTTTCATGATCCTTGAAGTGTAAACTATATTGCCTTTCCCTCCAAAAAACCTTGTCCTCAAGGTTGGAGCATTAATAACTTGGCCTTCATATTCCATAACATCCAGGCCATCACAATCTATTTCAACAAGGTTTCCTTCCTTTCCTCTATCAAAAGGTTCAAAAACCACTTTAAGTGGCAATATGTCAAACATATAGTGAGCAAAAAATTTATTCTCCTTACATTTTTTAGCAAACTCACCCACGTTGCCTTCTTGATCAATGTTCCTCCACTCAAATGCAAGGTCACAAATATCCTTACATACCAATCCAAGAGTAGCACAAATACATACGTATGAGCAGTGCCTACAACCACCATACATGTAGGTGTGGTGAAGAAACACGCTTTCCAATTGATACTCTTTCATTCCCACTCTAGTTTTTTTCATAACCTCAACATGAGCTTCGGAGCTTATATCATTGGCATACTGGATAACAGCAAGCTCCAGCTCTAACTTCCAAACACGACATTCAGTCAAAATGGAATGCAAGGTTTTCAAATCCATCTCAAACTTGTCCACACCCTCAAACTCTACTGGTTTTGCATATTGATTGCTGTCGGTATTGAGCCCATGCAATAAAAACAACAAGGTTTTCCCAGATCCATGGAATTGGTCATGTAAAACTCTAGCAATCTTATTTGTATAGTATACCACGCTAACTAGGTATCTTTCCTTGAAGTATGATGGTGGTTTTATTTCTCCCAACCAAACAACATAATCTGCAAATAAGCGAGGAGCAAACAGGATGGACTCTCCAGTCAATATGTCAATAGCTCCATAGAAGCCTAGTCCTCTGACTTCAAATAGGTAAGCAAAGTAACTCTCCTGCCCGAAGAGTTCAATATGGTCAGTGTTGTTGCGCAATTGCTCCTCGCCACCCTGGAGGAAGACAAAGCCGTGGAGAGGACGAGATAACTCGGAGAGGTGGTGGCGTAGAGATTTCAGGAGCTTCTCTCGGTTGGTGACGTGGAGCTCCATCGGTACTTGCGGCGGAGGGAGAGACGACGAAGACATGGAGATCGCTGCTCTCGCTTTCTCCATTGATGATTCTCCCTTCTTTCTCCTCTTCCAACTAGCTTCATTGTAGTTCTGCTCGTGCATGAATATGATCCCACCAATCAACCTCAAGATCGAGTTATTCACAATCGCCGAATCTGCTAAGCATTCCTTCAAACTAGAGATAATCGACTCCTTGTTATTGGGGCTGGAGAGATAGAGGGCGAACAATTTTACGGATTGGAGAGGGGTAGCTACATAGTCATCGATCAGGTTGATGATGAGCTGGCAGCTGCCGAGAGCGACGTAAGAGCGGTAGACGAGGCAGTTGCGCTCCACAGCATCATCAGGAAAAAGATTGGGGACCATAACGACATTGAATGAGAGAACCGAAGAACCAGATCGAGGAAGAACCGAGTGTGGGTTCATGCGATTGTGGTCGTCGATCACTATACTCATCGTGTACCCGTCCTCTGCTTCTTCTTGGATTGGAAATTTTTGGATCTCACTCGCCTGCTTAGCTATCTCAGAGACAAGGTTGGATTTCTTGGCTAGCTCCATCACTGGTGCCTTTTCTTGTCCCTTCTCCACGAGTACCTCTTCATTCTTTGCTCCATTTCCTTCTGTCGTCACAGTTTCCTTCACTTCTGTGAATTCTTCTGATTCGGATTTTTCACTCATCATATCAAGAAGAAGATAGCCATCGTCAAATACCGTAGTCTCTCTCAACATAACATCATCTTCTAAAAGAATTCCTCTGTGTCTCCCTTGTTGTTGCTCCAATGGATAGATACTCCTCCCGTAAGCATATTCGATATTGAGCTTCACATAATAAACAGTGAAGGAAGAATCAACTAAAATTTTTAGATTTTTACCTTTGGAAGACTTCACTGTAAACACCATTTGATCAGGATCTCTATAGAAATCATCATAGAGTGCACGATGATAATTCTGAAAACATTCTTGCAATTCTTCATTACTCAACTCCATAGCAAGATCAGTGGCTCTAGATACCAATTGTAATGGACCCAATGGAAAGAATAGTAATATAAACCATACAAGAGAATAAAGAACAAGAAGATAAAGATAATAGTTACAACTCGGAGTATTCGAGGTCTCCAATTCCTCCCAAACGAAAATACAAGTTTCAGCAATAAATCTCAGATACCTCTCACCCTCCCTTCCTCGTAGCTATATACTATCAAGCAACCCTTAAGGAACATATGAAGGCCATAGGCCAGACCAAACTCTTAAGGCCAAGGGCCAGGCCAACTCTAAGTAATTAAAAAGAGTCCAAATAAGTCCTATAGTAAAGAAACTATTATTGTAAATGAACTAAGCCCAAGGAATATTCAGAAGCCCATCGAGCAAGCCCAATCTAATTGGGTTCATTACAGAGGAGGGGAGATTTTCTTGAGATATTTTGGTGGCGAAAGAACCACCTTGATCTTCAGAGGATGGGACATCGAGAACGAAGCTCGATTGTATTCTTCGATCAGGTTGGCCAGATCTTCGTTGGAAGTTAATGGGAAAAAAAATTCATAAACCCGGGTACCGAGTTTTAAACCCGTACCCGGATTTGCAATGTGGTCACCGGCCCATATTTTGTCCCGGCCAAAAACCGCAACTGGAATCAGGTTATCCGGTTTCCGATTCGGGCCGAAAAAAAAAAAAACGGCTTGGATGAACAATCTTAGGTGCGAATGAATTCACTTGCAGAAATTATGAGGTGAGTTTAAGGTGCTTCACGATTATTTCTCACGATTGTTGGTGATTGTGAGTAGTTTTAAAAGAAATAATGAGAAGATCGATGCATTCGAATCATCGAAAAGGTCCTTTGATCCCTCTCTCCTAAATGTGAACCTGTAGTTGTAGCTCTGAAAGAGTCCAAGGACTTAAAGATGCTTACAATTGAGGAGTTGATGGGTTCTCTCCAAGTACATGAGCAAAGGATGCAAAAGAGTGTTAATTCTACCGTGCTAGAACAAGCATTAGAGTAAAAAATGACTCTAAATGATAGAGAAAAATCCAGTCCCAACCGAGGTCGTGGCAGAGGTAGGGGCGTGGAAGTCACCAACGACATGACCAAATTCAGTAGGAAAGTAGAAAGCTCAAGAGGTCGAGGTTGAGGATGAGGAGGCAATTGAGGAAGAGGAAGATCGATCCACACTGCATGGAAGTGGAAATACCAAGAACATCCAATGGTACAATTGTAACAAGTTTGGACACTATGCCTCGGATTGCTGGAATAACGACAATGAACTAGCCAATGTTGCAGAAAAGACAAATGATACTGGTAGTGACACTACCCTACTTCTTGCTCATGATGACTCAAGTTCATAATGTGAAGCTTGGTACCTTGATTCTGGTGCAAGCAATCACATGTGTGGAAAGAAAAAACTATTTTAAGAACTCATCGAAGGAGTTTGCGGAAATGTGAACTTGGGAGACTCATCCAAACTCCTAGTTGAAGGCAAAGGGAAGAAAAACATTTATCAAAAGAATGGTAAAAACGAATACATCTCCAATGTTTATTATGCAGCAAATATGAAAAGCAATATTGCCCTAGAAGGGAGACATCATACACATGGAGGACAATTCTCTCACTTTGAGAGATGGATCGATGTGGAAGAAATGTGGCTCGTGTTTGAATGACCAGCAATCGCATGTTCGAATTGCATCTTACAACAAAGTTCGAGAATTTCTTTTATGGAATCAAATTCTATATATATCAAAATGGAGATACTTCTGGGTGACTAGATCTCAAGCTGAAATTAAATTTGAGTCAATTGCTCAGCTTAAAAGAAGGAACTATACATATATGATATATGTTTAATTATCTCTCTCTCTCTCTCTCTCTCTCTCTCTCTCTCTCTCTCTCTCTCTCTCTCTAAGGTGCAAGTCTTACCATTTTGACGTGTTGCAGGTGGTAGTACTTTTGGCGCCGAAAAGTGAAGTGCCATTGTTGAAGGAAATGTTGAAGGCAATAATCTTCTCCCAATATGTGCCGAGGCTTTTGCGGATCTACCCACTATATGTAGAAGTAACTAGGACCTCTGGCATTCTGACTGAGACAGCATGGACTGGAGCTGCTTATAATCTTTTCCTCTACATGCTAGCTAGTCACGTAAATTACGTATCCCTTTTTTTTTGGGTTCAAATTCTTCAACCTATTAATCCAAGATTGTTTGTTAACGAACAATGTATGTACCAGGTAGTTGGAGCTTTTTGGTACTTGTTTGGCATAGAACGACAGGATGCTTGCTGGAGAAATATGTGCATGAACATTACAGGTTGTAAAGGTCCAATGGTTTATAACTGCAGTGACGTTGATCCACATCATGAACGTTTCCTAAATTTCTCCCAACATTTCGGAAATATTACAAATGTAAGGCCCAGTCTGTGAGCCCGGACCATTTCGCGTGAGGCCCAGCCTTCTTTTGATTTGCGGAACGGCGCCGTTTGGGTTAGTGATCACTTTCTCTTCTGCTTCCTCCCGCTTCTTTCTCCCTCATTCTCTCTTTCAGTTTCTGATTTCTTTCCCCCGCCCAGATCTCTCTCTCTCCCACGTCTCCCTCTTCTCTCTTCGTGGTTTCATCTCTATTTCTGGTTGCTGGTGTAAAACTGTGATTTCCGAATCCTATGCTCTAAAATTTTGCATCTTTGTTTGATCTCTTGCTCTGTTTTTGGCTTCGGTGGTTGCCGTCTTCTGCGTTTCGCCGCTCCTCAACATCAGCTTTTCGATTCCTCATCTTCAGGTTGGCTTTTTTCCCCTCTCTTTCATTTCTGCATCAAACCTCCACATTGTTTCATTCTCTTAGCCGATCTCTTTCTCTTTGTTCTACAGTTTTGTTTGTGGCCGTGGGTTCTGATTTTTGTGGGTGGTGAGTCTGTGGGTTGTTACTTTTCGTCGGTATTGAAGCCTTGCTGGAAGTTATTATTGCAGTGAGTTTGAGTAGCTTTTGTGGGTTTCTGATTGCTGTGGTTTGGCTTGAACGCTGTGGAACGGGTAAGGAAGCCGTGAACCACTCTTTTTCATGGTGTAGTTTATGACTTTTAATTGTGTGAGCATGGGAATGATTTCTTTTGTTTTTATTTAGAATTGAGGGCTTGGTAATATGATAGTTTGGTTGTTGAAGAAGGATTGATAAATTTTGGGATTCTTTTGTCGAGATGGCGTGGTAGAGCAAATGAATACTCGGGTTGACTAGGTACTGTGTTTTTTTTTTGTACTGTTTGGTTGGTATTTTCGACCATTGGTAAGATTGTTTTCTTTTGTTAGTGACGTTGACCTTGGAGAGTATTTGGAATAAAAGCAAAGACTAGTACATGGTTCTAGAGTGGGAGTGTGGGTTGTTCAATATTATCAAGCGGTTGACTTAGTGTGTGAAATTGTGGGTTTTATTAATTATTAGATGGACGTTATGTCAATTATCGTTTAATACTCAGTGTATTCCTTTGTTTTATGAATAGGTGCCGAGACTAATAGAGGTCATTTTCGAGGCTTAGATAACACGCTACAAGAGTCAGGTAAGCGGGGTTCCTATGCTGGGTTTAATACAAGCTAATAAGACTGAGGTTGATTTTATGAAAACTTGCATAATTTGTGTTGTGTTGGGAACTTGTGAAAAACAAAGATCAACCTCGGTCACTCATCTGCGTTATTCATGAAATCTGTGTGAAAAAGGAAAAATATGTTTTGGCATGCATTGTGTAGACATGAGCTAAATTCTGTCATGTGATTTCTGAAATCTGAAAAAGAGCGATATTGAGAATATGAAAAGTTGTGCATTTATTTGTTCTGGCTTTTGTGTTCAGTGTGTGTAAACTGTTCTGAATCTGTTTTGGTACTTTGTATTATTTTGATATAACATCTGAAAACTTTTGGCATGGTGTACTGGTTTTTCGTATCTGACTCTGTCTCTGCGTTGCTCTGCTCTGCTCTGTTATGCTCTGCTCTGTTTGGGTTGGTACCAACTTCTCTGTCTCTGAGTGCACCCACTTTGGAAACAAAGTGGTTTATTTGTGGTCTTTTCTTGTGTGCACACTCAGGGCTCCGAGAAGAATAAATGAAAGATTTCACCTCCGTCTCTGCCTGGTTTGGACACCGGGGTTAGCACAACCCTACCACGGGGGTGAAACATGGTCTCTGCTCTGTTGATGCTCTGTTTTGATTTGATGATGATACTCGGTTTATGTTATGCCAAAGTACTATGGGTTTACTTGTCTTAAAAACCATCGCTCTGTTATTTTGGAAATATGTTCTATTCTGCATAATAACTCTGGAAAAATATTTTGTTCTGCATACTCTACTTTATAAATGCTCATGTTTGCACGCTAGCATATGATTTCTGCTTACTGAGTTGTTGATAACTCACCCCCTATCTTCATAATATTTTTCCGATAATGTGCAGAGTCCAAATGAGGACCTGAATTAGATTGAGGAAAGTGTTTA
Organism: Juglans cinerea; assembly: GCA_961763995.1. Lineage (NCBI taxonomy): Eukaryota > Viridiplantae > Streptophyta > Magnoliopsida > Fagales > Juglandaceae > Juglans > Juglans cinerea. Next base: position 41,249,315 of record CAUIVZ010000001.1, on the reverse strand, counting down.
AGCTGAGGAGATGTGGTTAGAAGAAAGACGTTTGATGTTCTTAGTTTTAATGTATTAAGTTTTAAAGTATATCTTTGGGTTAGTAGGACCTATGGTTTAATCAGTTTGGGTATGTTACTATTACCGGGAGATTGTGGACCCTTTTATTATTATTATTGCATTAAAGATTGTGTGAAGTTTGTAATGACATTATTTTAGAAGATATGAGATTGATTTCACTTATGAAAGTCTTTGGATATTATTCTTTGGATGTGTTGGGAGACATGTTTATGAGTGACAGGTAGTGATTCTCCAAGCCACCCGGGTTTGGGGCGTTACATTTGGTATCGGAGCAAGGACTGAATGAAAAACTGTATGAGCGTGTGGTGGGTTTCCAAATTCGGAACTTCTCCGAATTGGTGAAGAAAGCAACAGTTTTTGAAAGAACCCTTCAAAGAAGTGCTGCGATGCACGAACAGAGGAAAAGGACTACTCCCACCGAGTACTATTCTGGCATGGACCAAGGACCGTGGAAGAGGAGGAGTGAAGGTGGTAGTTCGGGAAAAAGGCCAGTTCAGAGTAATTCACAGCCCTACCAGTGTAGGACATGCAATCAAGTGCACTCCGGAGAGTGTAGGAAAGGAGCGGGATTGTGTTTCCGTTGTGGCAAATCAGGACACTACATCAGAGATTGCCCAATGCAAAATAGAAGCAACCAGAGGTTCATACCGCCACCTCAGAGGAATGAAGTATCAGCTCGGGGCAGCAATCAACGCCCTACGGCGTCTGCTCGAGTCTTTGCACTAACACCTGGAGAAGTTGAGGGTAGGAATGACGTGATCACTGGTATGACTCTTTTGTTTTACTTTAAGGATTTATATTTTCTATTATTTTTTTTCTTGGATTGGTTCTGGTTAAGACTTGAATATTCTTGGTTCATGGATGAGTTCGATTGTGATCACAGGTACTCTCTCTTTGTTTTCTAATAATGCTATTGTGTTATTTGACTCTGGAGCGACACATTCTTTTGTTTCCACGGCGTACTCTAGATTTTGCACGTTAGATATTGAAAGATTGAGGAACAAGTTAGTGGTTGCGACCCCAATAGGAAATTCTGTAGTCTGTAGTGAGATTCTACCTGGATGCCCCCTTTCTATAGAGGGAAGATTGATGCCAGCAGATTTAATAGTTTTCCACATGGTTGGGTTTGATGTTATTTTGGGTATGGATTGGCTGGCTTCCTACCACGCCAGTATTGATTGTGCTAAAAAAGAAGTGGTATTCAGACCCCTTAATGAAGGTAAATTTCGGTTCATAGGGTCAAAAGTAAGATTGACACCACCCATCATTTCTGCCATTCAGGTTGGAAAACTGTTGCGTGATGGTTGCCAGGGATTCTTAGCCTGTGTGGTAGAAGCGCCAAAGGGGGAAGTGATGTTGGAACAAATACCTGTGGTGAGAGATTATCCAGAGGTCTTCCCTGAAGATTTATCGGGAATTCCACCCGAGTGGGAGGTAGAGTTTGCTATTGAGTTAGTTCCAGGCACGACACCTCTTTCGAAAGCACCTTATCGCATGGCGCCGTCTGAATTAGCGGAACTCAAAGAGCAGTTGCAAGATTTGTTAGACAAGGGTTTCATCAGGCCCAGTGTGTCACCGTGGGGAGCGCCAGTTCTTTTTGTGAAGAAGAAGGATGGATCGATGAGAATGTGTATCGATTACAGGGAACTCAATCGGGTGACCATAAAGAATAAGTACCCGCTACCCCGTATAGAAGATTTGTTTGACCAACTCCAGGGTGCTCAAGTATTTTCAAAAATAGACCTTCGATCGGGTTACCATCAGTTGAAGATCAGAGCTGAAGACGTGGCTAAGACGGCGTTCAGAACCCGTTATGGCCATTATGAGTTTTTGGTCATGCCTTTTGGATTGACTAACGCCCCAGCAGTATTCATGGACTTGATGAACAGGGTGTTCCATGAGTTTTTGGATAAGTTTGTGGTTGTCTTTATTGATGATATACTGATATACTCCAAAAGCGAGACCGAGCATGAAGAACATTTGAAGTTGGTACTTGGAACACTTAGAGACAAGCAGCTGTTTGCAAAGTTGAAGAAGTGTGAGTTTTGGCTTGATTCAATCACGTTTCTGGGACATGTAGTTTCGAAGGATGGAATTTCAGTAGACCCAGGGAAAGTGGAAGCAGTGGTTAATTGGTCGGCACCGAGGAATGTTCATGAGGTTAGAAGCTTCTTGGGATTGGCGAGGTATTACCGTCGTTTCATTGATGGGTTTTCCAAGATAGCAGTTCCTCTCAATGCACTCACCAGGAAAAATAATAAGTTTGTATGGACATCAAAGTGTGAAGAAAGCTTCCAAGAGTTGAAACAGAGATTAGTGACAGCTCCGGTGTTATCAGTTCCCACAGCTAGAGGCGGATTTGTTGTCTATAGCGATGCTTCTAGGCTTGGTTTGGGGTGTGTACTGATGCAACATGGGAAGGTTATAGCTTATGCCTCACGTCAATTAAAAGTGTATGAGCAGAATTATCCCACTCATGATTTGGAACTCGCGGAAGTCGTTTTTGCACTTAAGCTTTGGAGACACTACTTGTATGGGGAAAAGTGCGAAATTTATACGGATCACAAGAGTTTGAAGTATTTCTTTACCCAAAAATAATTAAACATGAGACAAAGGAGGTGGCTTGAGTTGATCAAGGATTACGATTGCACCATTAATTATCACGCAGGCAAAGCTAATGTAGTAGCCGACGCTCTAAGTAGAAAGTCAATCGGACCGACAGTGGCAGCCATTACCACTCAGCATAGGTTGTTAATGGATTTAGAAAGAGCCGGTATTGAAGTCTTTTCTAGTGATACAAATGCTGTCATGGCCAGTTTAGTGGTTCAACCTGCTTTGATAGATAGAATCAAAGCTGCTCAGAAAGTGGACTCAGAGTTGGTGAAGCTAATGGAAGGGATCGGAAACGGGGACAAGTCTGATTTTTGTGTTTCCAAGGATGGAGTTTTGATGTTTAGGGGTAGAGTATGCGTACCTGCTGATGATGAACTAAAAAGGTTAATTCTTGAAGAAGCACACTGTTCTTTGTACACTGTTCACCCAGGGAGTACCAAGATGTATCGGGATTTGAGAGAGTCCTTTTGGTGGAATGGCATGAAAAGAGAAATTGCTAAATTTGTAGAACAATGCCTGACTTGCCAACAAGTGAAGGCGGAACATCAGAGACTTGCAGGATTATTACAGCCACTTCAGATTCCAGAGTGGAAATGGGAACATATCTCCATGGATTTCGTGACAGGTCTACCAAGGACCGTAAGCGGACAAGATGCTATATGGGTGATCGTGGATCGTTTAACGAAAACCGCCCATTTTGTGCCCATTAAAGTTTCTTATAAATTAGAGAAACTAGTTGAACTGTATGTGCGGGAGATAGTGAGGTTGCATGGAGTGCCGGTATCCATTGTGTCGGATAGAGATCCTCGTTTTACCTCTAAGTTCTGGCGAAGCTTACAGGAGGCAATGGGTACTCAGTTAAGTTTCAGTACTGCTTTTCACCCTCAGACAGATGGACAATCAGAAAGAACTATTCAGATCTTAGAAGACATGTTGAGGGCATGCTTGATGGACTTCAAGGGATCTTGGATGCAACACCTGCCATTGGTTGAGTTTGCATATAACAATAGCTTCCAGGCTAGCATTGGGATGGCACCTTATGAGGTTTTGTATGGCAGGAGATGTAGGTCACCTTTGTATTGGGATGAAGTAGGTGAAAGAAAACTTCTAGGGCCAAAGATTATTCAGCAGACCACAGAAAAGATAGATATCATTCGGACTAGAATGAAAGCAGCTCAAAGCCGACAGAAGAGCTATGCAGATAAACGCCGCCGTCAGTTAGAGTTTGCGATGGGAGATAAGGTATTCTTGAGAATTTCACCAATGAAAGGAGTTATGAGATTTTGAAAGAAAGGTAAGTTGAGCCCTAGATACATTGGACCGTTTGAGATTCTTGATCGGATTGGACCAGTGGCGTACAGGGTGGCTCTACCACCAGCATTCTCGGGAGTGCATAACGTGTTCCATGTGTCCATGTTGAGGAAGTACATCCATGACCCTACTCACATCATAGATCATGAACCCTTACAGATTCAAGAGGACATGACCTACATCGAGGAACCATGGCAGATTCTAGACAGGAAAGAGCAAGTGTTGCGGAATCGAACTATTTCTATGGTTAAAGTATTGTGGAATAATCACGCTACCAATGAAGCATCATGGGAATTCGAGGAAGAGATGCGAGTCAAGTATCCTCACTTTTTCGAAGAGAGTTCTTATAGCTTATAATAAATTCCGAGGACGGAATTTTTGTAAGGGGAGGAGGATGTAAGGCCCAGTCTGTGAGCCCGGACCATTTCGCGTGAGGCCCAGCCTTCTTCTGATTTGCGGAACGGCGCCGTTTGGGTTAGTGATCACTTTCTCTTCTGCTTCCTCCCGCTTCTTTCTCCCTCATTCTCTCTTTCAGTTTCTGATTTCTTTCCCCCGCCCAGATCTCTCTCTCTCCCACGTCTCCCTCTTCTCTTTTCGTGGTTTCATCTCTATTTCTGGTTGCTGGTGTAAAACTGTGATTTCCGAATCCTATGCTCTAAAATTTTGCATCTTTGTTTGATCTCTTGCTCTGTTTTTGGCTTCGGTGGTTGCCGTCTTCTGCGTTTCGCCGCTCCTCAACATCAGATTTTCGATTCCTCATCTTCAGGTTGGCTTTTTTCCCCTCTCTTTCATTTCTGCATCAAACCTCCACATTGTTTCATTCTCTTAGCCGATCTCTTTCTCTTTGTTCTACAGTTTTGTTTGTGGCCGTGGGTTCTGATTTTTGTGGGTGGTGAGTCTGTGGGTTGTTACTTTTCGTCGGTATTGAAGCCTTGCTGGAAGTTATTATTGCAGTGAGTTTGAGTAGCTTTTGTGGGTTTCTGATTGCTGTGGTTTGGCTTGAACGCTGTGGAACGGGTAAGGAAGCCGTGAACCACTCTTTTTCATGGTGTAGTTTATGACTTTTAATTGTGTGAGCATGGGAATGATTTCTTTTGTTTTTATTTAGAATTGAGGGCTTGGTAATATGATAGTTTGGTTGTTGAAGAAGGATTGATAAATTTTGGGATTCTTTTGTCGAGATGGCGTGGTAGAGCAAATGAATACCCGGGTTGACTAGGTACTGTTTTTTTTTTTTGTACTGTTTGGTTGGTATTTTCGACCATTGGTAAGATTGTTTTCTTTTGTTAGTGACGTTGACCTTGGAGAGTATTTGGAATAAAAGCAAAGACTAGTACATGGTTCTTGAGTGGGAGTGCGGGTTGTTCAATATTATCAAGCGGTTGACTTAGTGTGTGAAATTGTGGGTTTTATTAATTATTAGATGGACGTTATGTCAATTATCGTTTAATACTCAGTGTATTCCTTTGTTTTATGAATAGGTGCCGAGACTAATAGAGGTCATTTTCGAGGCTTAGATAACACGCTACAAGAGTCAGGTAAGCGGGGTTCCTATGCTGGGTTTAATACAAGCTAATAAGACTGAGGTTGATTTTATGAAAACTTGCATAATTTGTGTTGTGTTGGGAACTTGTGAAAAACAAAGATCAACCTCGGTCACTCATCTGCGTTATTCATGAAATCTGTGTGAAAAAGGAAAAATATGTTTTGGCATGCATTGTGTAGACATGAGCTAAATTCTGTCATGTGATTTCTGAAATCTGAAAAAGAGCGATATTGAGAATATGAAAAGTTGTGCATTTATTTGTTCTGGCTTTTGTGTTCAGCGTGTGTAAACTGTTCTGAATCTGTTTTGGTACTTTGTATTATTTTGATATAACATCTGAAAACCTTTGGCATGGTGTACTGGTTTTTCGTATCTGACTCTGTCTCTGCGTTGCTCTGCTCTGCTCTGTTATGCTCTGCTCTGTTTGGGTTGGTACCAACTTCTCTGTCTCTGAGTGCACCCACTTTGGAAACAAAGTGGTTTATTTGTGGTCTTTTCCTGTGTGCACACTCAGGGCTCCGAGAAGAATAAAGGAAAGATTTCACCTCTGTCTCTGCCTGGTTTGGCCACCGGGGTTAGCACAACCCTACCACAGGGGTGAAACATGGTCTCTGCTCTGTTGATGCTCTGTTTTGATTTGATGATGATACTCGGTTTATGTTATGCCAAAGTACTATGGGTTTACTTGTCTTAAAAACCATCGCTCTGTTATTTTGGAAATATGTTCTATTCTGCATAATAACTCTGGAAAAATATTTTGTTCTGCATACTCTACTTTATAAATGCTCATGTTTGCACGCTAGCATATGATTTCTGCTTATTGAGTTGTTGATAACTCACCCCCTATCTTCATAATATTTTTCAGATAATGTGCAGAGTCCAAATGAGGACCTGGATTAGATTGAGGAAAGTGTTTAAGCTGAGGAGATGTGGTTAGAAGAAAGACTTTTGATGTTCTTAGTTTTAATGTATTAAGTTTTAAAGTATATCTTTGGGTTAGTAGGACCTATGGTTTAATCAGTTTGGGTATGTTACTATTACCGGGAGATTGTGGACCCTTTTATTATTATTATTGCATTAAAGATTGTGTGAAGTTTGTAATGACATTATTTTAGAAGATATGAGATTGATTTCACTTATCAAAGTCTTTGGATATTATTCTTTGGATGTGTTGGGAGACATGTTTATGAGTGACAGGTAGTGATTCTCCAAGCCACCCGGGTTTGGGGCGTTACAACAAATGCTTGTCGTATTGTCGAACAAGATGATAAGAAGGAAAACTCACCTACTGATCCATTCGACTATGGAATATTTACTAAAGTTTTGAAGTCTGAAGTGGTGGCCGAATCAAATATAAGAAAGAAAGTGTCTTACTGCTTCTGGTGGGGTTTGCGTAGTCTGAGGTTAGTAATATATAAATCCTAGGAAAAATATCCCGTCGAGTTCTTGTTTGAACTGAAGCTAGGCCTAAAGTGAAAGAGGGGCCTTACAGCATTTGTTATTGTCAGTATGGATTTTTCGGTGAGCATTAATACTCATTAAATACTATAGGATCCATTTCATATATATGTTTATCCATATCTTTCAGTTCTCTTGGTCAAAACTTGGATACAAGTACATATTTCTGGGAGATAGTCTTTGCTGTTTCCATAGCCATCGCTGGGTTGCTCTTATTCTCATTACTTATAGGCAATATGCAGGTAATACTTTGGTCCTCATGGATTCTCTTGCCAATCTATTGTTGTAGCATTATAATTTAGTCAATCCATGTACACCACATCTAAACCTTCCAACTAATCGTTTTATACAGGATCAGATTCTCAGCTAATTCGTCAATATAAATTACATGCTTAATTATAATTTGTATATATACTCCAGCCATCTTCAATCAACAGTTCTTGTATTCTATTTTAGCCTTCTTGCTGCTATGTTGCCAAGGAAAACATGATGATATGCGTCTGTTCTTTCTAATTCTATCCATTCAACTTCAACTAAAAACCTATTTGCAGAACAGTGCTCATAGTTCTAGAATGGACTAAGGTGATATCATGTTTCTTGTGCTGTTATAGAAATATTTGCAATCCACAACAGTGAGAGTAGAAGAAATGAGAGTGAGGAAGACTGATGCCGAACAGTGGATGTCCCAACGTATGCTCCCTAACGAATTAAGGGAGCGGGTTAGACGATATGAACAGTACAAGTGGCTAGAAACAAGAGGTGTGGAGGAAGAGAATCTCATCCGTAACCTTCCCAAGGATCTCAGAAGGGACATAAAGCGCCATCTTTGCCTGGATCTTCTTATGAAGGTAATACTTCCCTTGATTGTTTTTGTGCATCATTTTGTCCTTTTTTTTAGCTAAGGTGTTCATCGAGTTAATTTTATCTTTAAGGTGCCCATGTTCAAAAAGATGGATCAACAACTGTGGGATCCGCTGGTTGATCGTCTCAAGCCAGTACTTTACACACAAGACAGCTACATTGTTCGTGAAGGGGATCCAGTGGACGAGATGCTCTTTATCATGCGAGGAAACCTAGCCACTTCCACTACCAATGGTGGAATAACTGGTTTTTTCAACACTGCTGATCTTAAAGCCGGCGACTTTTGTGGTGAAGAGCTTCTTACTTGGGCCTTATATCCCCAGTCCTCGACCAAATTCCCAATTTCAACAAGAACGGTGGTTGCAAAAGCAGAGGTTCAAGCCTTTGCTCTAATGGCCGAGGATTTGAAGACTCTGGCTTCTCAGTTTCGGAAACTTCACAGCAAGGAGTTACAGCACACTTTCAAGTAAGGCTTTAAGCTATGCCTATTAACTTTTTGGATAATTATTCCATCGCTATCAAAACAGACAAAGATGATGGCTTTTTCTAGCATGCTTTGTTGCATTATCATTGTCACAAAGAATTCTTTATAATAACTTAACACAAATAATCATGAAGCGTTTAATAAAGAGTACAATAATCGCTATTTCAACTCTGATAATCTTCCTCATCTGCGCGAATGATCCTTGATATAATTAAATATGCAAAAATCACTCTCAGGTTCTACTCCCAACAATGGAGAACATGGGCGGCCTGTTTTATCCAATCAGCTTGGTGCCGCTACTCTAAGAAAAACCATGAGAGGGCTTTGCGTGATTCTGTAAATAGACTGCAATTTGCTTTGGTAAATGAAGCTGGGACCTCGGCAAGTCTTGGTGCAACTATTTATGCATCAAAGTTTTCTGCCCATTTACTTCGAGCCTTGCGACGACCAAAGGGTGGACGCACCAGTACCAGATCAGCGCCACAGAGAGTGCTACAGCTACTACCACCGAAGCCTGCTGAGCCAGATTTCAGTGGTGAAGGTCATGATTAATTAGTAGTATATATGGTGTTCCAAGTGATTATCACGCATGTTTAGTTTTCACAAACACTGTTCATGTGCATGAGTTTTCTGTATATAGGATGTGTAACATGTACTAAGCAGCTGCAGACTCCAATCTTTATATTGTAGAGCCATGTTTTCAGCCTTCAAGTGTCGATGAAAAGACTCAAATACATTGATTTTCTTATCTCCATGGGTACATATTTTTTTTCTGAGAAGATTATGTATGGGTGTAGGTGGTGAGGTATTCTTAGGTATTCTATAAATAATAGTGAAAAAGTAATGACTGAATATTGAATAATAGTGACTAATAATAAAAAGTAGGTAAAATGTAATAATAAAATAATGAATAGTAGTTAAGTATTATGAGAATACCTGAAGTATTTTCAATACCCAAACTAGATACTTTCTCATGTTTCAATTACGATAAAGTCCCTCTTCTAGCCGGATGCAATGGAAATGTGAGATTTACACTGTCCAATTGGAGGCCGACACATCAACCTCCTATTTTGTTTTACATTAAACCTCGATGTACTGGATTATATCCTATGCATCGATTATATAGGTTACAAAGGGGTTGGGATGAGGAGACGGATAGGGAGCTTCACAATGCATCGATTCAGTTGGCATCTTGGCGACGGAGAGAGGATATCCGACTAGCTCAAATGACCTAATTGAAATGGCAAGTGGATGGGGATTGTAATTCCAATTTTTTTTCATGCAATTTTAGCAAATAAAAGGCATAAAAGAGTTCTTGAAATGAGGTCTCCCTCCGAGATTGTTTATGAGTCGCCTGAACAGATTCACCAAGGGGCTGGTGATTTCTTTACTAATTTTCTCCAAGGGGAACCTCCTAGAGAGCCTCCTAATTTGTCTCACTTAATATCACCGGTTATTTTAGAGGACGAGTGTGGTCGTCTTTGTTCAATTCCCACTATGGAGGAAATTTGGGATGCAATGTCCTCCATTCTGCCTAATAGTGCTCCGGGGCTGGATGGTTTTAGCTCGGAGTTTTTTAAAAACTGTAGGGAGATTGTGAAATTTGATGTCTTGGATGCTATTTCAGAATTTTTTATTTATAAACAACTTTCGAGATGTTTTTCTGCTGCCTATCTTGTTTTGCTCCCAAAGGTAGATGCCCCAACGAGTTTTGATAAGTTTAAGCCTATTAGCCTATGCTCAATTTTCTATAAAATTTGTTCCAAAATTATTGTTAACCGGTTATCAGGTTTTCTTCCAAGGATGATCTCGTTGGAACAAGGTGCTTTTCTTTCATGTAGGAGTATCTTTGAGAACATCAATCTCACCTAGGAAATGGTAAATTCCATTAATAAAAAGTCTTATGGTGGGAATATTATGCTCAAAGTTGACATGGTTAAAGCATATAACCGGGTCGATTGGAATTTTTTACTGAAGGTCCTTCGATGTTTTGGATTCTCTCCTCATTTTTGTGCTCTAATTCGGGTGTGTATATCTACTTCATGGTATTCAATTATGATGAATGGTACAACAAAAAGATTCTTTCATGGTGGTTGGGGATTGAGATAGGGGATCCTCTTTCACCTTAATTGTTTATCATTTTACAAGAAGTGCTTTCAAGGCTGATAAAGCAGAGTGAGGGGGCAAATCGGTTTGGCCAATTTTCACAGGCTAGAGGTACGACTATTATTTTCCATTTAATGTATGCTAATGATGTGGTAATCATCACAAATGGTAGCATGAGATCTATTCGGGAGCTTTTAGTGGTGCTTAATCAATATGAGAGATGGTCAGGACAAAGTGTCAATAAAGAAAAGATGGCTATATTATTCTCTAAACAGATTTCGTTGTCTCAAAAGAGGGAGATTATGCAGAGAACATGTTTTTTGGAGGGCTCTTTCCCCTTCAAATATTTGGGGGTCCCTATTATCTTGGGTAGACTCAAGCATATGCACATGGAGGAAATGTTGACTAAAGTGCGTAAGAAAATAAGTGGTTGGAGGATGAAACTTCTATGTACAGGAGGTAGACTGGTTTTATTACGGCATGTGTTATCTAGTATGGCTCTTCATTTATTTGTTGTTTTGTAGGTTCCTTAGTCAACCATCAAAGAATTGCATCGTTTGATGAGTACCTTTTTCTGGGGGGAGGCTAATGGTAAAGGTAAAAAAAAAAAAAAAGGGTATCTTGGTGTAACATTTGCAAGCCAATATAGAAAGGAGGCCTTGGTTTGAGAAATCTTGATGACATGCAAAAAACTATGCGGTTTGTTTGGAATTTAATTCAAGGTAATTCTCTTTGGGCAAATTTCTTTAAAGACAAATATATGGGAGATACGCCTTGGACTCTTATTGATCCTAATAAGGGTTCTAGATTTTGGAAAATGATTGTTAGAAGTATTCCTCTTATCATGAATAATGCGAAATGGAGGATTAAGGACGATAATGTTTATTATTAGATCGAACACTGACTTGTGAAGCAAAAGCATGAACCAATTTGCCACGATCATCGATAATGATACCACCCACACTAGAAGAGCCTGGATTGGCAAGACTGCTACTATTTGTATTCAATTTGAACCAGCCAGTCTGAGGTCTTGTCCAAGCAACTAATCGACACCTGCGAACTATAGGGGTGACAGTAGAAATATTTAACCATTGAAGCTCTTGCAGATCAAAGTTAGACAATCTAGAAATTTTATGTGAGCCATGACATAATAAACCAATCCAATGTTTAATAGAATGCAGTAAATCACATAAAGATTCAGTAAGACCCTCCATGCACGCCAAGAATCTTCTCTTCCAAAGTCTCCAAGTGATAATCACCGGAATGATCCCCATGATTAAACTCACTTGGGTAGAGGATTTAGCATGATGAAACCAAGAGGATATCGTATCCTTCCATGTTCTACCAACAGGAGCACCAAACATGACTCCAAAGAACTGACACACCTTATAGGGTATCTCACCTTCAAACAAAACATAATTTAGATCTTCATAATGCCCAACAACACAACAATAATCACACCGAGGGACAATCGAAATACCAATACGGCGAAGACGATCATCAACACTTAAAGCCAAATACCAAGCCTTCCACATAACAATAGACATTTTAGCGGAATCAATTTATGCCACACCCAAGGATACCATTCAAATTACGATCCCCTGATACAAACAAAGTCCCAAGCTGACTTAGTAGAAAAACAACCATTATCAAATTTAGTCCATATTAATACTTCCGAACCAGTCTTACAAGTGGCTAATGTATCCAAGATATCATCAACATTTTCTAGACAAGCTAACCCCACAAGAAAATTATTAGCCCTTCTTTACGATCTTAAGGTTTGCATTTCTTTGGATATAAATTTTGTTGAAATTGAACTTGATTCTTTGATTGTAATCTCATGGTGGAATCAAAGAAGATGCAGCGTGTGGTACTTGGAGGACTTTTGAGAGGAACTTAAGATATGAAGGCATCCATGACTTGCTCCATAAAACATATTTTCAAATAAGGAAATCAAATGGCAGATTGGTTGCCTAAACAAGGGGCAGCAGGGTCTAATTCTGCTTGGAATAGATTGGGCGATTTTCCTCGTAGGTTGAAAGGCCTAATTCATATGGATTACTCTAGATTACCTTCATTACGTTTTTACTAGATTTTGTTAGTTTTTTCCTGCTTTATTTCTCTTTTGTCCTATTGATTCAGATTTATATGATAGGCTTGTTTAGATTATTTCATGGTTTTATTGATTTAATTTATTGTATAGGCTGTTTCTAAAGTTTGATACATGGGATGATTTTTTCTTTGAATATATGTAAATCCCATATGTCTTGATTTGTTATCACGATATTCATCCATCATAAGTGAGGGCAATTAATAAAATTAAGGTACCGTCCCCTTCTTTAAAAAAAAAATATCCTATGCGTAACGAAATCATCCTTCTGTCGTGTTCATCCTTTTGTTGTGTGAAGAGACAAGTCAGTGATTTGTTGTTAAAATACCTCTACGAGATTACAATGATGCATGATTATAATTTTATATGTAAATATTGTATTCGTTAGATAGCACCTGTATCTTTCCTTGCATAGCTTTTCTATACAGCTAGAAGTAGAGTTGTAAATGCCAACTTTTGATTTTTGTAAAAACTATATAAATTAATGCAAAAGGCCATACAAACTGTAGGCTATTTTATTTACATGGTATCTGTGGAGGATAAAACACCCAACCTGCTGAAAGATAGACCCAGCCCACCAAAACCAAACTAGAGGAGAAAATGGAGAGGAATGGAGTAGGAGACCAGAAGTGACTGTGGGTCAGGAGGGTAAGAGAAGAGTTTCAAAAGGAAGTGGGAAATGGAAAGGATGCTCAGACACACCAAAGGTTAGATCTAACCTCCATTGACAGACACGCCCATTCTTCTTCAATAACCTCTCGAGAAAGACATCTTCTCTAGCAAGAAGAGTTCCAACTTTCTTTATACAGTGAGAAATGAGAGGTCACGAGAGACTATAAACAAGTATATTATAGTGGACTCTCCCTCTCCAAATGCTCATGGACGTAGACAACATGCCGAACTACATAAATATGCATCCCTTACTCTTACTTTCTATGCATTTGTTTCTCATTCATCGTCAAGGACATATGCATTGTCACCGTACAGCCGCACTGGAACACTGTCGGGGGCTCCAAACAACACCGTTCAAGGCCTAACTCGACTCAGTGGGCTGGGAATGACTCTTTCTCTTCTTCGTGTTTGTTGTGCGATTTTCCAGAATCAACAGCGGCACCGTTTGTGGGATTCAATTTCCACTCTTCTTCGGAGGTGCGAAAAAGGACAATTTTCTAGCATGCTGAATAATTACTGGGCGAGCAAATAACATCCACCCAGATAAGTATTCTTAGTTTTTTTAATTTTTAAATTTATGAAAAATGCTGCTGTAGAAATTGGGCAAGTAAATCTTTTCTCGCAATGACAAGGAACCAACCTCCTCACCACTGTTGCAGCTCAAAGGACTGGGCCACTCATCTTTCCGATCCAAGAAATGTAGATCGTGCAGAGAAGACAAGCACTTGGCACATGTAAAGCGGGCAAGTACTGGGCACTTAAGCGTGTAGTATCAAACAAGATACTGTGCACCCACGTGCATAGTACCATGCACAAACACAAGTCACGCATGTAGGCACCGTGCATGGCACGCACAGTGCACATTGGGTGCATGACGCCGTGCACCTAGAAGCCGGCAGTGAGCTGCGAGGTATAGTGACTAGCTGTAGTTTCTGTCCAACGTTTACTGGACCCCACCCTCGGGGCCACTCCCAATGGTTGGTCCGTGCACCATGGCGCACGATAACGTGTGCCCAGATGAGCCACTGCCCCACTGTGGCCTAGCCAGGGGTTGCATTGGCAGTCGCCACGCAAACCGTCTACGCCATCTGTCTCCTCGGTGATGGTCCATGACCGCCTAGCCACATTGGAGGTCTCATCACACGGCCACATGCGTTAAAATGCATGTGGCTGAAATCTCCTTGGCCCAGTCCCACCGCACACTACAAAGTCACCGTTGGCCACCCATTGGCTCGCTGGCATTTTCCACCCCCCCCAGGTGTGGTTCACGACCACCTCTGCCACAGACGATGAAAGTGAGCCATGTGCACAATGCACAAAGTGTGCATCAATGCACACGGCACGTGAGCCCCATTTTCTCGCCGGCGGTCACCACATTAATGGCTAGCATATTCTGCCACCCTCGCAGTGGTCCCCAACCACTGCAGCGAGCAGAGGTGGCCTACGACCCACTTAGGTCACCACGGGACTGACCTGCACCGAGCTCTCAGCTCAAGACTGAATCACACAGGGCCCTCATCTGCTCACGGCCCCCATGGTGGGCAACACCTCAACCGCACGGGCTTTCCAATTGCACCAGGCTCTCCACTTGCACCGAGCTCTCGACCAGGACTGAGCCCTTCACCTGCATGGGCTCTCCACTTGCACCGAGCCCTCCACTTGCACTAGACTCTCCACCTGCATGAGCTCTCCTCCTGCACCGAGCTCTCCAACTGGGCCAGGCTCTCCCCCTGTACCGAGCTCTCCAACTGCACCAAGCTCTCCACCTGCACTGGGCTCTCCACCTGCACCAAGCTCTCCCTTTACACAGAGCCCTCCACCTACACCGGGCTCTCCACCTGCATAGGCTCTCCATCTACTTCGAGCTCTCCACCTGAACAGAGCCCTCCACCTGCACGGGCTCTCCACTTGCACCAATTCCTCCACCTGCACGGGCTCTCCCCTACACCAAGCTCTTCAACTGCGCCGGGTTCTCCCCTATACCGAGCTCTCCACCTGCACTGGGTTCTCCGCCTACACCGAGCTCTCCCTCTGCACCAAGCCCTCCTCCTGCACCAAGCTCTCCACCTGCACAGGCTCTCCATCTGCATCAAGCTCTCCACCTGCACCAAGCCTTCCACCTGCACGGGCTCTCCACTTGGACCGAGTCCTCCACCTGCACCGGGCTCTCCACCTACACGGGCTCTCCCCTACATCGAGCTCTCCAACTATGCCGGGCTCTCCCCCTGTACCGAGCTCTCCACCTGCACCAAGCTCTCCACCTGCACTGAGCTCTCCGCCTGCACCGAGACCTCCACCTGCAAAACGCCCTCCACCTACACTGGGCTCTCCACCTGCACCGAGCTCTCCACCTGCAATGAACTCTCCCCCTACACCGAGCTCTCCAACTGCGCTGGGCTCTCCCCTTGCACCGAGCTCTCCACTTGCACTAGACTCATCAAGCGCCACATTGCATGGTCACCCACGTGGCCAAAGTTATACCATGCTACACGGTTTTAAAATACCCAACACGTAGCCAGGCACGGGTGCGGCCCAGACGTCCCAATATAACTCCATTTGGACAAATTGTTTGGCACAAATGCGCATGCCAGCACAGTCACCTCACTTGGCGGGTAACTTCCTGCAGCTAATAATCAGTGTTTTAAGCGTGTGCCGCACATGTTGAATGTGCACCATGCATGAGCCATGCACGGTACACTTGGTGGAGAATAAGGAACAACCCTTACCCCAACGCACATTGTAAGGCCATGCAACGTGCTCCACCAACTTGCCTACCCAAGTCTGCTCAACCGATTTCATAATCGACAACTGCCCAATGGTCGAACACAAGTCCCTCGACTTGTCAACCTCCACACTACAAGCCAAGTCACTGGACTCGCCGTAGCGCAATGGCCGAACATAAGTCCCTCGACTTGTCGACCCTCTACAAGTCGAGTCTCCGGATTCGCCACGATGCATTGGCTAGGGCCAAGGCCTTCCGAGATCTGCACTATCGACAGCTAGTTGGACATAAGTCCTTTGACTTACCGACCTTCGTGCTACAAGCCGAGTCTCTAGATTCGCCACGATGCATGGGCTTGGGCTAGGGCCTTCCCAGCTCTACCCCATTGACAACCAGTCGGACACAAGTGCTTTAACTTGCCGACCTTTGTGCTATAAGTCGAGTCTCTGGATTCGCCATGATGCATTGGCTAGGACCAAGGCCTTCCAATCTCTGCCACATCAATAGCCAGTCAAACACAAGTCCCTTGACTTGCCGACCTTCATGCTACAAGTTGAGTCTCTAGATTCACCATGATGCATTGGATAGGACCAAGGCCTTCCGAGCTCTGCCCCATCGATAGCCAGTCAGACAGAAGTCCTTTGACTTGCCGACCTTCATGCTACGAGTCGAGTCTCTAGATTCGCCACGATGCATTGGTTAGGGTCAGGGCCTTCCGAGCTCTGCCCCATCAATAGCTTGTTGGACATAAGCCCTTTTAACTTTCCGACCTTCGTGCTACAAGCCGAGTCTCTGGATTCGCCACAATGCATTGGCTAGGGCCAGGGCCAGGGCCATCTGAGCTTTGCCCCATCGACAACCAGTTGGAAAGAAGTCCCTTAACTTGCCGACCTTCATACTACAAGCCAAGTCTTTGGATTCTCCACGATGCATTGGCTAGGGCTAGGGTCTTCCGAGCTCTATCCCATCAATAGCCAGTCAGACAAAAGTCCCTTTACTTGCCGACTTTTGTGCTACAAGTTCAGCCTCTAAACTCGCCATGATGCATAACCACTGTCAGCGGGTTACCTCCGGGAACGAGCCTTCGAAGTTAACGAGCCTCCGAGCTCCACATCCGCCTAGCTTGGGTTACCTTCAGGAGAAGCCTAAGGCTCGACAACCTCCTAAGGTTGATCTAGAGGGTCGACGGGCCCTATGACTGCTTTGCGTAGGTTACTTCACAAAATCTCCAACACTAATAGTAAATCGAAAACAAAAATATCGAACAAACGTACACTTTTCAATGATGATAAACATACGAATGATGCACTGCCAAACTATGCATCACACGCAGACGAGTACACCTCCCGCCACATCCAAGCTCCGCGCTCACATCATATGCGGTCAAGTACACCTCCTGCCACATCAAAGATCCCCGCTCGCTTCGTAAGAGGTCGAATGCACCTCCAGCCTAAATTCGCCCCTAGAGGCATTTATTGCTTAACACAAGTGGAATGGAGAACGGAGAACCTGTGTTTTAAATGTGTTTTCTTACTAACGACCAATGTTGCATATTTTATCTTAAAGATTGTCAACGTCTTTTGTTGGAACAAGTTGCCCTTAAGAATTGCGGGCATATGTGGAGGATAAAACACCCGCCCTGTTGAAGGCTTGGCTCAGCCCACCAAGACACACTAGAGGACAAAATGGAGAGGAAAGGAGTAGGAGACCAGAAGTGACCATGGGTTAGGAGGGTAAGAGAAGGGTGTTAGAAAGAAGTGGGAAATAGAAGGGATGTTCAGACACGCGAAGGGTCAGACCCGACCTCCACTAACAGACACGTAAAGGGACCAATCACCTTCTTACTGGTAAGCACGCACAATGGAGAGTCAAATAAAAGCAATGTACCAGATGACCAAGATAGATCTTCTTTTTCTTCTCTAGCGCTCCAGCTTTCTTTGTATAGTGAGAAATGAGAGGCCATGAGAGACTATAAACAAGTATATTATAGTAGATTTTCCGTCCCTAAACGCCAGTGGACATAGGCAACATGCCGAACCACATAAATTTGTGTGTCCCTTGCTCTTACTTTCTCTGCACTTGATTGCGAACATGTTGGTTACATCAAATGGTGCTCCTCAATGGGAATGTCACTTTCTTTAGAAATGCACATGAATGGGAAGTCAACACAACATCGGAGTTTTATGATCTCCTATATTCCACTCCCTCATTATATTCCACTCGCATGAGGGAAGTTGATGACAAGATTTTCTAGCGTCACCCAAAGAACGGGAAGTTCACCGTCCGCTTGTTCTATCAAGCCATGAATAGAGATACAACATACTCATTTCCATTGAAGAGTATTTGGAAGACAAGGAAACCCTTAAAGGCACTATTCTTTGTATGGTCAACATCAATGGGGAAGATACTCACACTTGACAGTTTAAGGAAACATCAATTTTTTGTCATGGAGTTGTGTTATATGTGCAAAAGAATGGGGAATTGTTTGATGATTTATTACTTCACTATGAGATTGCATCAACATTTTGGAATGACTTGGGTGTCATTGCTTTGTCATAATGAGTGCTCCAAAACACGTTCACACGGCCAAACCTTGATACAATAAGAAACAAGATGAAAAATAGAAACTTGAACCATATGCATTTTCCTAATATCAAATATATGATCTTACGGCTAAACCAGTGAAGCCTAGCATAAGCTCCAATCTCAAGCCTAATTGTAAGGCCCAGACCTAGCCCATATAGCGTTAACCCTAAAACTCATTTTCCCGTTCCCTCTCTCTCTCTCTCTCCCTTTCTCTACAGACTGACCCGCTGCCCCACCTCTCCCCCCAACTCGCACTGTCACTACGTTACCGCACCGCTCTTTGACCTGCCCTCATACTGGTAAGTTTCTCTCTCTCTCTCTCTCTCTCTCTCTCTCTCTCTCTCTCTCTAACTTTCTCCCCTTACCTCTCTCTTTCTCAATCTTGTCTGCCACACGCTGCGGAACGCTACTGCATGCCACTGGCTGATAAGCCTCTTAGTCTCACTTCGTTCCCTCTGATTTCTCCTCTCTCTTGCACTCTTTTCTTCTCTCCTCCCATAGTTTTGGTGACATTGCCACCATCTGCCACCATCATCTGAACTCGAAAGCCCGCGTTGCCTCACCCTGGCAGGTCTCTCCACCCATCACCTCCCACGACTACTCTCTCTCTCTCTCTCTCTCTCTCTCATATAGAAGCTCTTACTCATTTTTGGGTTTGAAAATCATAACCGTCACTGCCATTCCGTTGTGCCACATCTGTTCGAGGGCTTGTGGAGCGTTGGGATTAAAAATTGTAGCTTGGGTGTGATGTGTTTGAATTGATTGTACTATTTAAATATTGGGCATTTTATAACAAATGTTGCTGCTACTCTATCACTCACGCATTAACTATTGTATTTTTTGCCACTTTGTATTTGACACATGTTGTTGATATTCTTGTAATTGGACTCTAGTTTTGTGTGAGTAAATTGTGATTTGTGAAACTATTGGATTTTGAGTCAAACTATTTTGTGGGTGCTGTTTGAGCTAAATTATTGTATATTTTATATATCTAGAACCAATATATTTTAATTATTTCATTATCTTATTATTCGTTTTAGATGGAAAAATAATTAAGAGGTATAAATCCTAGTTGTGATTTAAATTAATTAATACCATGGTTTATGTTTAATTTCATAACTTATGCTTTAATATTTTATTCTTCCTTTTAATTGTTTTCCTGTTTTCTAATGTTTGAGATAGGCCAAAGATACAAGCTAAAAAAAAAAAAAAACAGAAGCTGCATGAGGAAAGAAAGAGTTTTTTTTGGCCTGGGACTTTACACAATCAAATGAGAGTTTTCTTTTGGCCTGGGATGAACCCACAAAAAGGGAAAAAGAAGGAAATGCACGCACGCACGCAACATGGAAAAAAAGAAAAAAAAAAGGCAAGGGCTTTTCACTTTGGTGGGGAGACATAAAATTAGGGGAGTTATTATTTCTTTCTTGTTTTTCATTTTGGACGCAACACGCACAAAGTAGTGCCATAGCTTGAAGAACCTCCAGGGGTCCAAACTGCCACTACCCAGCCCCCTCCACTGCCTACCACCTCTATCTCCATGATCCATTTGGTTTGTCCTTTCCACTCAATAATATTTATTTAATTTTAGTTTAAAGTTTATAATGTATTTTTGAGATATTTGGTTTAGACCTTTGGACTTTTATTTGCTATTTATTTACTTGATGTTAGTTGTTTTTCTTGCTTTTTTAAGCTTCCATTAAAAAAACATTACAATTGTTATGGATTGATTTTGAGAATTTATGATTTAAATACAAGGATGAATCCTAGAATTTTGATTTTGGGACTTTCCAATTTTCAGCTCATATTGCATTAATTATTTTCTAGTCTAGCTTAGTTCTTAGTTTAGTTTTGTTAATCTTTTAGTTCCATTGCATATTAAGTTAATTAGGATTTAATTAATTTCAGTTTTATTAATTAATTTTCTGGTTAATTAAGATTGTTTAACTTAGTTGGTTCTTTGATTGTTAATTTCAATTTGTTAGTACTTTACAGTTTTTTCGACACTCAAAAAAATCTAAAAATATGAATCTAGTCCACGACTAGTGCCATTTTCATTCCCATTGCACTCTTCCATTCATTACACATACCACAACTTTTATTTTCTCTTTGTGAATGTTTTCACCATTTTAAACAATTTTTATTTTAAGCAACCTTTCCTAGGGAGACAATTTAGGAATTTATTCATAATTATTACGCGACATCATCCTATACTTGGGACAGCCTTCGTGTTGCTCATTCTTGAGTGAGTCAAGTTTTTAGTGCCGTTGTCGGAGAATAGTTGCTTAACATAAATTAAGACTCATTATTTTTATTTTTATCTTTATTTTATTTTTATTTTTATCTCAAATGTTTGTTTCACTATCTTATCTTTGAGTACACATTTCATTTGTCACCTACTACCTAGTCAGTTAAACCTTACTTATACTATTTGGACTGATGTTTCATGTCATAGGTGAGAGAAAATTCAAACAGGTTGCTTGGAGTTACATCGAGCACTGAGAGTAGTATACAAATCTTAGAGATAGATAGCTCTTTTGTTTTTTCTACATACGAGAATATTAAAATTGAACAAACCATGTTTGCACCTACACCACGCACTTTTAGAGATTATTTACACCCCACTCGCACCACTACACCATCATACATTATTTTACCTAATGATACATCTAATTTTTCTATTAAACATGGTATGATGTCAATGATACCTCAGTTCCACGGTATCAAGCATGTCATGGTATTAAGCATGGTATGCTAAGAGTCCTTATCAGCACCTGGCATATTTTGAGTTGGTCTGCACTACTTTTATCAATAGAGCCACTACTGATGAATTTATTAGACTTCGTTTATTTCCTTTCTTTTTAAAAGATAAAGCAAAGATTTGGTTTAATTCTTTGAGGTCTAATTCTATCTCTAGTTGGTCTGATTTACAGTGTGAGTTCTTACAAAAAACATTTCCTTTTCAGAGAATTCAGTATTTACAAGAGCAGATCAACCAGTTCAATAAAAACATCTAACGAGACTTTCCAGGCCCGCTGGGAAAGATTTAAAGATTTGGTAAATATCTGTCCACATCCTGATTTTGAATCCTGGAGGCTGTGAATTATTTTTACACTGGTCTCACTCCAGAATACAAGCAGTTTGTTTAGACTATGTGCAATGGAGAATTCTTTAGCAAGGAGCCTGATGAAACATTGTCATTTTTTTACTATCTTGATTAGAGCGCACAACAATGAAACACTCGGACTGATCGAGTTTCATTGATAGCAAAACCATTGAGGGCTATTGCTGATGGGGGCAGATATGAGCTTATGGAGGACACTGAAATTCAATCCCAAATAGCTACATTGACTAGAAGATTAGAGGTCATGGAAATGAAAAAATTGAAGACCATGAAAGCAGTAGAGGCATGCTCTTTATGTGTTGATTCAAACGACAAGACCCTGGATTGCCCAATTATGCCAGTATTTTAGGAGGATGGGTCTGAGAAGATGCAATCGGCGAACTAGGTTAACAGAGCACAACATCAGCCTTTCTCCAATGAAAAAAATATATTCATCATCCATTTTTTCATTACCCTCTCATTATCCCATGATATGGCATTAGATAATAGGTTCACAAGTGAAATATAATAAATAGTCTCCAATCATCTAATGCCACATCATGGGATGGTGAGAGGATGATAAGGATTGGGATGATGAGTAGCATTACTCTCGCCACCTTCTCAGCAGCCCTTTCATCAGGCTGCTTCTTGGCACCAGTATCAACCATATCAGAGTTCTCAGAGCTATCATTTTGTTAAACCTCCAACATTTAAGCGTCATGTAACTATACAGAGTTCTCAGCCTCAATCATCTAGAAAGAAGTCTCTAGATGACAATATGGCACAGATGGCGAATACACTTCAGCAATTCATGCAGATTGAGGCCACCAAAAACAATCAGACCACTCAGGCCATAAATGACTTGCGGGGCACAATCAATAAGATAAGCACGACATTGAGCACTCTAGAGAGAGGAAAGTTTCCAACACAAGCTCAGCCTAATCCTCAAGTATATCAGCAACAACTACATCAGGTACATAATGTATTAGGGGAGGTTATTGAGACAGCAAAGATCGTTCTTACTTTGAGAAGTGGAAAGGAAGTTCCCCAACCAGAGATGATCATAGATAGATAGGTAGTTGCTCCTACACATGAATATGTAACATAGACTGATGAAGCTGAAAAAGAATCAGAGGTAGTGAGACCAGAGTCGAAGAAACCTGTGAGTGCAGATGCTGAAACTAGTAGGGGATACCAACCTAGGGTTCCCTATCCTAAGAGATTGGCAGCTGGCCAAAAGAACAAATACCACACTGAAATTTAGGAGATCTTCAAGCAATTAAAGATTAATATTTCACTCTTGGATGCCATATAACAAGTTTCTTCATATGCAAAATTTTCGAAGGACTTGTGCACAGTGAAGAGGAAGCTGAATGTAAAGAAGAAATCTTTCCTAATAGAGCAAGTCAGTGCAATGATATTGAGCCAGACTCCTCAAAAGTTCGGAGATCCCGGCTCACCCAACATTTCCATTATGATCGGCGAGTCACGCATTGAGAGAGCTTTACTTGATTTGGGGAGTAGTGTGAATTTACTACCATTCTGAGTGTATGAGCAATTGGGATTGGGTGAGCTGAAAAAGATCTCCATCATACTACAGTTGGCTGACAGATCGGTTAAGGTGACTAGGGGTATTGTTGACGATGTGCTGGTCCAAGTGAACAAATTTTACTACCCAGTGAATTTTGTAGTACTTCATATACAGCAGCTAGCTGCCACAATTTACCAAGCTCCTCTCATCCTTGAAAAACCATTTCTAGCTACTTCAAATATTTTGATTAATTGCAGAAGTGGAGTATTAAAGCTCACATTCAGAAATATGACATTCGAGATGAATGTTTTCAACACTTGCAAGATTCCAACACATTTTGATGACACAAGTGATTTGAATGCTGTAGAGGGTTTGACACCAACATAATTTATTTGCTTGACTTTTCCTTTTTCTGATGATGATTCCATTTTTCAGACACCTAAATTTTTGTTTGATGAAAAAACTGACCATGTTGATGAAAATGTCCTTGAAGTTTTGGCCTATTTTGCATATTCTTCTTTACCACTTGAAGTACAATTTGCAGGTGCCAGATGGCAACCCCAAGTTGAAACTCTACCACCACCAGACATACTTAAATCTTTGAAGGAATAAGTTTTCCAGTTGAAACTGAAACCACTTCCTCAAGATTTAAAGTATATTTTTATTGGTCCTGAAGAAGGCACTTTCCCTGTGGTGATTTTCTCGAAATTAAATCAGAAGGATGAAGCCCAGTTGATTGAAGTCTTAAGAGAGCATCGATACTCAATTGGTTGGACAATAGCCAACATCAAAGGTATTGACGCTGCTGTTTGTACTCACAGAATTCATCTTGAATACGATGTTAGACCAGTTCGTGATGCTCAATGTAGGCTCAATCCTACCATGAAGGAAGTTGTCAAAGAGGAAGTGCTCAAACTGCTCGTAATGGATATCATTTACCCCATCTCAGATAGTAAGTGGGTAAGTCCAACTCAAGTGGTGTAAAAAAAATATGGTTTAACTGTTGTAAAAAATGAGAAAAATGAATTGATTCCAACTAGAATGGTCACTGGCTGGAGGATGTGTATTGATTATAGAAAACTTAATTTAGCCAAAATGAAAGATCATTTTCCTTTCATTTTTGGATCAGATTTTAAAATGTGTGGCTGGTAATGCATTTTACTGTTTCTTGGATGGATTTTCTGGTTATTACTAAATTGTTGTAGCACCTGAGGACTAGGAGAAGACCACATTCACCTATCCTTTTGGTACTTTCACTTTTACTAGAATGTATTTTGGTTTGTGTAATGCTCCAGCTACTTTTCAGAGATGCATGATGAGTATTTTTCTGACATGGTTAAGCATAGTTGTGAAGTATTAATGGATGATTTCTCTGTTTTTGAAAAATCTTTTGAGAATTGTTTACATAATCTTGCTACAAAGATGCAAAGAAACAAATCTTTTCCTTAATTGGAAAAAATGCCAATTTATGGTTACTCATGACATTGTTTTAGGTCATATTGTTTCTTCTGAAGGTATAAATGTCAATAAGATAAAAACTTAATTAATATCTAAAATTCCTATCCCTAGGACAGTTGAAGATATTCATTCATTTCTTGGCCATGTTGGCTTTATAGGCGATTTGTTTAGGGGTTCAGTTATATTTGGTCCAATGAGTGCCAAAAAACTTTTGATACCCTTAAAGAATCGCTTACTACTGCCCCTATTATGCAACCCCCACAGTGGGACATTCCCTTTGAAATCATGACTGATGCAAGTGACTATGCCTTAGGAGCTGTTTTGAGTTAGCATGTGGAACATGCCTTTTGTGATTTACTATACAAGTAAGACTTTGAATGATGCCCAAAAAAATTATACCACTACTGAAAAAGAATTTCTTGCAGTGGTTTTTACACTTCATAAATTTCGGGCTTACATTTTTTGTTCCCCTGTTACTATTTTCACTGACCTCTCTGCTCTTAAGTATTTGTTGCCTAAGAAAAATACAAAACCACACTTGATCCACTGGATTTTACTATTTCAAGAGTTCAGCATCACCATTAAGGACAAGAAATGAGTCCAAAATGTGGTGGCTGACCATCTCTCCAAATTGCCACCATCCACCCCTTTAAAAGTCATCCTTCCTCTTGATAACAGTTTCCCTGATGATTTGCTGACAACTATTTGGTGACTGAGCAAATGCTCTCTGAATGTTCCATCTAAGATAAGCGTCGATTTCTCTCTGAGGTACGATACTTTTACTTTGATGGTCTATACCTTTTCAAATATTGTTCGGACCAATTGATTCGAAGATGCATTCCTAATGATGAGTTTTCTACTGTGTTGAGATTTTGTCATATAGATGCATGTGATGATCATTTTTCAGCAAAGAAAACAGTTGTTAAAATTTGCAAAGCGATTTTTACTAGCCTTCCATGTTTAAAGATACTTACAATTTTTTGTAAAGCTTGTGGGCCTTGTAAAAAATTAGGATCCATTAGCAAAAGAGACATGATACCTCTTTCTCCTATTCTCACTTTAGAAATTTTTTACTTTTGGGGAAAAGATTTCATGGGACCTTTTCCGGTTTCCTTTAGAAACACATATTTTATTGGTTGTAGATTATGTTTCAAAATGGGTGGAGGCCGTCGCTTGCAAAACGAATGATCATCATGTTGTCCTAACATTTTTGCAATCTCTATTTGCTCTCTTTGGCATGCCCAAAGTTATTATTAGTGATGAGGGTTCTCATTTTTGCAACAAATCATTTTTTACACTCATTAAGAAATATGGTATCACACACCGAGTTTCTACCCCTTATTACCCTCAAAAAAATGGGCAAGCAAAATTGACAAACAGAGATATCAAAATCATTTTGGAGAAAACTATCAATCCTAATAGGAAAGACTGGTCAGTTAAGCTTATTGATACTTTGTGAGCTTATAGGACAACTTTTAAAACTAATCTAAGGATGTCCCCTTATCGATTAGTTTTTGGTAAAATTTGTCATTTACCTGTTGATATTCAGCATCGAGCTCTTTGGGTTATAAAAATATTAACATTTCACTTGATGAAGGTTCAAGGTTGAGAAAATTGCAGATCAATGAATTGGACGAATCTCGTCGAGATGCCTATGACAATGCTCAGCGGGCGTAGGAACGCATGAAAATTCTACATGATCAAAAAATTCATCCCAAGCATTTCACATTTGGCCAGGAAGTTCTTCTTTATAACTCTCGCTTACATATTTTTCCTTATAAATTGAAATCTCGATAGAGTGGGCCATACATTGTAAAGAAGGTTTATCCTCACGGGATGGTAGATATTGTCAATCCAAAGAATGGCAATATTTTCACTATCAATGGAGAACATCTAAAGCCATTTATGAATGTCTTTGATCCAAACGAAGAGATCTTGCTTGTGCAAGACCCCAGAGAAGTATTTTGATTTTGATTGTGTGAGTTAATTATGAAACTATTGGCTTTGTGTCAAACTATTTTGTCGGTGGTGATTGAACTGAGTTATTGCATATTTTATATATCTAGAACCAATATATTTTAATTATTCCATTATATTATTATTGGTTTTAGATGGAAAAATAGCTAAGGGGCATAAATCTTAGTTGTGATTTAAATTGATTAATACCATGGTTTATGTTTAATTTTATAACTTGTGATTTAATTGGGCAATATTTCTTCATATGTACAACACATTTTTAATATTTTATTCTTCCATTTAATTTTTTTTTTCTATTTTCTCATTTTTGTGATAGGCCAAAGATACAAGCTAAAAGAAAGAAAACACAAGCTATGTTGGGAAAGAAAGAGTTTTTTTGGCCTAGGACTTTACTCACTCAAAGGAGAGTTTTCTTTTGGCCTGGGACGGACCCACAAAAAGGGAAAAACAAAGAAACGCACACACACCACACGAAAAAAAAAAGGGGCTTTTCACTTTGGTGGGGAGACATAAAAGTAGGAGAGTTATTATTTCTTTCTTGTTTATCGTTTTGGACGCAACACGCACAGAGTAATACCGCAGCTTGAAGAACCTCCAAGGGTCCAAACTGCCGCTACCCAGCCATCCTCCACTGCCTTCTACCTCCATCTCTATCCATTTGGCTTACTTTTTCCACTCTCTACTATTTATTTAATTTTAATTTAAAGTTTATGATATATTTTTGAGATATTTGGCTTAGACGTTTAGGCATTTTATTTTTAGTTTATTTACTTGATGTTAGTTATTTTTCTTGTTTCTTTAAACTTCCATTAAATAGACATTACAATTGTTATGGATTAATTTTGAGAATTTATGATTTAAATACAAGGATGAACCCTAGAATTTTGATTTTGGAGCTTTTCAATTTTCAGCTCATATTGCATTAATTATATTCTAATCTAGCTTAGTTCTTAGTTTAGTTTTGTTAATCTTTTAATTCCATTGCATATTAGGTTAATTAGGATTTAATTAATTTCAATTTTATTAATTAATTTTTCTGATTAATTGAGATTGTTTAACTTAGTTGGTTCTTTGATTGTTAATTTTAATTTGTTAATTTTTTACATTTCATTTCGACACTCAAAAAAATTTAAAAATATGAATCTAGTCCACGGCTACTTCCATCTTCATTCCTCTTTCACTCTTCCATTTTTTGCACATACCACAAATTTTATTTTCTCTTTGTGAATATTTTCACAATTTTAAACGAGTTTGATTTTAAGCAACTTTCTCTGAGGAGACAATTTAGGAATTTATTTCTAATTACTACATGACATCCTCCTACACTTGGGACAGCCTTCGTGCTGCTCATTTTTTAGTCAGTCAGGTGCATTCGTATCACGACCCCAAACCAAGATGGAGCATTATCTCGATGGCTCTCCTCTGGTCACTTAAGAGCGCACAAAATTGAGTGATGTGCTTTGAGTTGTTGCTAGGCGACAATGGGCTCGGGCAAGATGGTAACGCTCTCGGATTGACGTTGTGGCCTCTTTGCTAGTGAAGGCTAGAGAATACTTGGCCATGAATGCACTAGGCATCACATGTTACAAAGTCACATGCATGGTTCTTACCTGTGGTGTGAAGAATGAAACCAGAGCATGTGGATGGTCTATAGGCGAGATCTTGGTGCACATAATAATAAAGTAGCTATGTAGATTTTATTTAGGGTGTGTGAGTATCACAACCCCAAGTCAAGATGGGACACTATTTTGGTGGAGCTCCTCTGGTCAACTCGAGAGTGCGTAAAACTGAGCGACATCCCCTGGGTTATTGCTAGGCAACAACCGTGGTTATGCTCTCGGGTCGACATCGTTGTCTCGTTGCTGGTGGAGGCTAGGAGATGCTTGGTCATGAATGTGCTAGGTGCAGAATTGGGCATCGCTTGTTACAAAGTCATATGTACGATCGTTACCCATGCTGTGATGAAAGGAGCCAGAGTGTGCAGATGGTCTATTGGGAGACCACGATGCATACATTTAAAACAAATGTTTTCAAAACAAAAACGTGATT
This sequence comes from Juglans cinerea, assembly GCA_961763995.1. Lineage (NCBI taxonomy): Eukaryota > Viridiplantae > Streptophyta > Magnoliopsida > Fagales > Juglandaceae > Juglans > Juglans cinerea. The sequence goes on along the minus strand of CAUIVZ010000001.1, from coordinate 41,220,671 downwards.
TTTGGGTGTGTAACGTCTTGTATCATAAATGGGTGAATACTTGAGTTTGATAAATTGCAAATGTCAAATTTCATATTTCTCTGTATTTTATTGTTTGCATAATTTCTATTTATACTAGTATGTATTTTTTAGGGTTGGTCTTAGTTTTACTTACTGAGATTATACATATATATTTTTTAGGGTTGGTGTCCTTACCTGTGATTCTGCATAAATTTTGATGCAGTGGATGTGTTCGAGTATGGAGGTCCACTTTGCCTGAGGAGAAAGATTGGGTGACCAAGGTTGTTTTCCAACGTTCCATACCAAAATATGCAAGTTTTTACTAAAACCTTAGTCAAGGTTTTGATAAGTCTAGCATATGAGCACTACTTACCTCACTCTTACAGCATATTATCTAACCCTTGGCTCCGACATCTAATAGTCTCACAACCTAAACCAGAAAATATCCGCAAATATGTAAATAATCCACACAAACACATAACCAATCTAACTAACAGAAATATCATAATTATTAACTATAATTCAGCACACTTAATTTGTAACACCCCGTATTTTATTGTATTTTTTATTGAATGATTATTTTTATTAATTCAAAAATTTATTCTCTTGTTTTAAAATTGTTGGATTTTTAGTTGGTTATTTTTTATGATTTTTAATTTTGTAAAAATTATTTTGAAGTGTTTTCTTAAAATTAATTATTGTTATGCATTTAAATTTCTTTTCATATTAAATTAACTTATTATTGGATTTAATTATTTATTTTCATTTTAATCACTACGTTTGAATTATTTTATTTTACTTACTGTTTTGAAATCGTTTCCGTTGGATCATTTTTGTGACCCAAGATGTGAGGATTGGACTTCATTTCATTCCCTCACTTTTTCTTTTCTTCCTTTTTTTTTTCTTTTCTCCTCATTTTTTATCTTCTCTTATCCTTCCCGCACGCGACGTCGCCCTCTCTCTCACTACGCGAATTCTTCTCCTCCAACCAGCCACAGCCGCGCGCCGTCGTGCTCCTCACCGCCCAACCCACCTCATTCCCCACCTGCCGGCGACCCTTCCCCTCCAATCTCAGCTCCTCCGGTGCCCCCATTTGCTCCCACGCGCATCACCAAGCCGCAACCTTCTCTTCGCTGGCGCACCGCCATCGGGCCACCTCCGGCCACCATTTCTTCACCACTTCATCCTCGACTTCATAGCAACCTAATGCACCCATCATTGGCTCCGATCTGCCACCGGTGAAGCCCATCTATTTCCATCTCCAATTTGAGCACTTTGGCCTTCAACCGCTGCCCACGCCGCCAACCACGGCCAACCACCACTACCACTAGCTTCACCGACATCCCTAAACACTACCCTATCAATTTCGAGTTTTCGTTTGCACCCGTTCAAAAGTGGGTCTTTGGGACCTGTGGCCACAGTACATTTGGCACTTTTCTATAGCTATGTTGCCACTTCTTGCAGCTCCGTGATCCCTCAGAAATTATTATATAGCGCTGTAAGTATTTTCCCAAATAACTTTTGAGATTTAAATGTATTTTTGCGCTAACTCAATTATTTACTGTAATTGGTTAGTTTTGCCGGACTGAGTCCGAGGAGTACGGGGGTCGGATGGATTGGAGAATGAAGTTGTTTGTGTGATTGGATTGTGTTGACATTTGTTGGTTGTTGGATATTGTTGTCGTGTTTTGTTCATTGCATTTGCAAGCATGTTCATGTTTGTAATTGAAAACTGGGCTCTCGCATGATTACATGCATGTTCATGTGTTTATTTGAAAACTGGGTTTTCATGTGAGAATTGATTTTTAGTATGTTTGAAATGTTTGGATTGACTGGTTTGAGGAAAAGGAAAAGAGACTGTAGGGATGTTGGTAAGTAGGGATAATGGTAGAGTCCCTCCTGCGATTCCCTCCTACGGTGCACGCAGTAGGAATGGTGGTTGTGTCCCACCTGTGATTCCCGCCTACAGTGCATACGGTAGGGATGGTGGTAAGTGGGGATGGTGATATAGTCCCGCCTGTGATTCTCACCTATAGTGCTCTGATATGTATTCATTGTGTGGAAAGGAACTGTAGGGATGATGGTAAGCAGGGATGGTGGTCGAGTCCCGCCTGTGATTCCTGCCTACGGTGCACGTGGTATGGATGGTGGTTGTGTCCCGCTTGTGATTCCTACCTACAGTGCATGCGGTAGGGATGGTGGTAAGCAGTGATGGACGTATAGTCCCAACTGTGATTACCACCTACAGTGTCCGATAAATGGTTGGGTTTTGTGTAAATCATTTTCTGGGAAAATGTCAGATTTTATGTTTTGGCTAAAATGGAATTTTAGCGTGTGATGGAAAATAATTATTTTATGGGAAAATGAGGTTTTGGGATCTATTAGTTGGTTGCTTTAATGCATTTTTATCTCGAGGGTTGTTTGGATTATTACTTACTTACGGTACCGTTTTATAGTATCGCAGATTTTGATACAGATGAGGACGACGAGTCTTAGGCTTTGGCTTCGTTGGAAGCGTAATCTGGGGATGCTCTCGTGTATCGAGATTTGATTTATCTCTTGTCTATATATTTGCCTTTTGTAATATTTTGGGATAACTGTATAACTTTTTAAAGGTAATTTATTTTGGATACTTGTATTTAAATTTCTGGTACTTAGTTGACTTATTTATATTATCCGCTGCGACTTTTGTTGTGCACTTTTACATGTTGCACACACTTGGGCACATTTCGTTGGGATGCGTGACCCATGTTGTCATCATCCCGTCGTCACGATTCTCGCGTTCCTATACATTGGAGTTGGGGAGTCACAGGTGGTATCAAAACAGTTCGGCTCTGGGTAAAACCACATGTCCCCTAGGTGAGGTACCAGAAATTTTAAAAGTTGTAAATTGAAATTATTTAATTTAAAGTATGTGGTTTTTATGGTTTTATTTATTTTATTATATATTACTTGTTTATTTTATTTATTTTATTATTTTATTGTATGGTAGGTTATTTTATTTGTGTTAATTATTTATTGTGAACTACTTCATTAGTTTTATTCATTTTGTCGTATATTATTTTAATTATGGAATTTTAATTTATTTTGTTTTGTTTTGTTTTGTTCGAAGCTGAAAAGTGGGTTAAGGGTTGTGCTATGGCAGGAAGATGGTACGACTGTGAATACTATTGTTAGGCTTGAACATTTGGTGTAGTAGACCTGAACTCTTGGTGATTAATTTGTTTTAATATCGAGACTTGAACATCATGGTCTGGGTGAACTCTTTGGAGTAGGAACTCAAGTTGCTGCAAAGGAGGGGAATAGTTTTAAATTGCTTAGGATAATTGAGGTCTTAGGTTCCGTAGAATTTATGTAATGAGTCCTTGGAGTAGGAGGTTGTAAGTTCAACAAACTTTAAGGATAAATTTACGAGAATTTCACCAAAGGTTTAAGGTTTTGCAGACTTTAGGAAATGATTTGTTATCATTTAATGTTTTAGATTTTGAAAGCTTCAGGAGCTGATTGTTTTATTATTGGATATAAGTTTATCAATTTTACAGATTTTAGAAAGTGATTCTTATATAATTTAAGGTTTTAAGGTTTTAGAATTGCAGATTTGAATGACTGCTTTGTATTAATATTTGGGTTTTTAATTCTGCAAGCTTGGTGTGCTAGCTAGATTTATTTTGGAGATTGGTTAGTCTGTGACCATTAAATAGGGTTGATCAGAGTTGAGTTATTGATATAGGAATTTTCAAGGACAATATTTCTTTGGTGAAAAATAATTGTTATTAGTTTGAGGTTTTAGTGGCAGGTCTTGGGATTTGATCCATATCAGATTTAAGGATAATAGTTGGTGCAGATTCAGGAATAAATTCTTGGTGAGTTTGAGGAAAGTGTGTAATAGTTCATGGTTTTGGAGATCAAGAATTTTCTACCAAATGTGGTGAGAGTTTTCTGGTTAGTAGATGTTGAGCTACCTCGTACTCAATGGTATTATATTGTGATATAATTAAGGATTCAAACCTTGTGTTGATCTTAAGGGATTATTGGTGATTTGAAAATTTGAGATGATACTTGTAATTAGAGATTAAAATTTTGGTGGTGCGGATTTAAGATATAATTCTTATTGATTTTCAGGGAATAGGTCTGGATGATGGAAATGTTTATTGATGGTTAATTTTGGAAGTGGCTAATAGGTTACCAACTTGTAGAATACAATGAAGGTTTGTGAGTTTTAACATAGGAGTCGATTGAGGTTAGCGCATTTCATGTTACGAAAATAATAATAATCATTGGGTTTTGCTGAGTGTTGTATTAATGTTTTTGTGGAAATGGAGATTTTGGATTACTTGGCCGCCCTAGAAGTAGTAGACGTGATGTGTCATTGGGAGACTAATGCGAGCATAATGGAATTGCCTATAGGAGTAGACTTGGGAGTGCATTACTCATGCTTGTTGGAAGTTGTTGATGGTATGGTCTTTTCGAGCGTGTTTTGGGTTGTATCTTGTATCCTGCTTTAGCGTGACGTTTGGCTTTGCAAATTTCGAGGACGAAATTTTATTTTAAGGGGGGAGGATGTAACACCCCATATTTTAGTGTATTTTTTATTGAATGATTATTTTTATTAATTCAAAAATTTATTCTCTTGTTTTAAAATTGTTGGATTTTTAGTTGGTTATTTTTTATGATTTTTAATTTTATGAAAATTATTTTGAAGTGTTTTCTTAAAATTAATTATTGTTATGCATTTAAATTTCTTTTCATATTAAATTAACTTTTTATTGGATTTAATTATTTATTTTCATTTTAATCACTACGTTTGAATTATTTTATTTTACTTGCTGTTTTGAAATCGTTTCCGTTGGATCATTTTTGTGACCCAAGATGTGAGGATTGGACCTTATTTCTTTTCCTTACTTTTTCTTTTCATCTTTTTCTTTTCTTCCTTTTTTTCTTTTCTCCTTATTTTTTTTCTTCTCTTCTTCTTCCTGCGTGCGACGTCGCCTTCTCTCTCACCGTGCGAATTCTTCTCCTCCAACCAGCCACCGCCGTGCACTGCCGTGCACTTCACCGCCCAGTCCACCTCCTTCCGCACCTGTCGGCTACCCTTCCCCTCTGATCTCAGCTCCTCCCGCACTGCCATTTGCTCCCACGCGCATCACCAAGCCACGGCCTTCTCTTCTCTCGCGCGCCGTCGTCGCGCCACCGCTGGCCACCATTTCTTTACCACTTCATCCTCAACCTCATAGCACTCATACTAATGCACCCATCCTTGGCTCTGATCCGCCACCGGTGAAGCCCATCTATCTCCATCTCCCATTTGAGCATTTTGGCCTTCAACCGCCGCCCACACCACCACATACGGCCAACCACCACCACTACTAGCTTCACCGACATCCCTAAGCCCTACCCTATCAATCTCGGGTCTTCTTTTGCATTCGTTTAAAAGTGGGTCTTTGAGACCCGTAGCCACAGTGCATTCGACACTTTTTTGTAGCTACGTTGCCACTTCTTGCAGTTCCGTGATCCCTCAGAAATTATTATATAGCGTTTTAAGTATTTTTTCAAATAACTTTTGAGATTTAAATGTATTTTTGCACTAACTCAATTATTTATTGTGATTGGTTGGTTTTGCCGGACTGAGTCTGAGGAGTACGAGGGTCGGATGGATTGGAGAATGAAGTTGTTTGTGTGATTGGATTGTATTGACATTTGTTGGTTGTTGGATATTGTTGTCGTGTTGTGTTCATTGCATTTACACGCATGTTCATGTTTGTAACTGAAAACTGAATTTTCGTATGATTACATGCATGTTCATGTGTTTATTTGAAAATTGGGTTTTCATGTGAAAATTGATTTTTTGTATGTTTGAAATGTTTGGATTGACTGATTTGAGGAAACGGAAAAGAGACTGTAGGGATGGTGGTAAGCAGGGATGGTGGTAGAGTCCCGCCTACGGTGCATGCGGTAGGGATGATGGTAAGCATAGATTGTGGTTTTGTCCCCCTGTGATTCCCACCTACAGTGTCTGATAAATGGTTGAGTTTTGTGTAAATCATTTTCTAAGAAAATGTCGGATTTTATGTTTAGGCTAAAATGGGATTTTAGCGTGTGTTAAAAAATAATTATTTTCGGGGAAAATGAGGTTTTGGGATCTGTTAGTTGGTTGCTTTAATGCGTTTTTAGCTCGAGAGTTGTTTGGATTATTACTTACCTGCAGTACCATTTTATGGTATCGCAAATTTTGATACAGATGAGGACGACGAGCTTTAGGCTTTGGCTTCGTTGGAAGAGTGATCTGAGAATGCTCTCGTGTATCGAGATTTGATTTATCTCTTGTCTATGTATTTGCCTTTTATAATATTTTGGGATAACTGTATAACTTTTTAAAGGTAATTTATTTTTGATACTTGTATTTAAATTTCTAGTACTTAGTTGACTTAACTTTTGTTGTGCACTTTTGCATGTTGCACACACTTGGGCACATTTCGTTGGGATGTGTGACATGTGTTGTCATCATCCCGACGTCACGATTCTCATGTTCCTATACATGTGAGTTGGGGCGTCACATAATCCATAATAATGCCTTGATTTCTAACCATGGCACAAGCACAGCCTCCAAACTTCCTACATTAATACTTTAGCAACCTCCAAACTCCCTACACTAATACTTTAACAACCTCCAAACTCCCTACACCAATACTTTAGCCCAACCTCCTCAATTTTGCTTTACTATTCACAACAACATGTCAGCCAAACAACCTACAAGATAACGTACTGAATAATCAAACATCACATTACCAAGTTCACTCTTTCATTGATCTACCACATCACAATCAAGAGGACCTCCACACGCCAACCCACCATGAGTTTACTTAACTTATCAATTCTATTTTACAAATAGAGGCATAATACTTTTACCAGCAAGCATCAAAATCAATTGTACAACATTCCATTAGGCTCTCCAATACACTTAGTCAGTATCTAACAACAAGAGTGTTCCCAACCACCCAATTACAACCATCCAAAAAATCAACAACCTCAATACAAGAATTTTCCCAACCACTGATTACAACAGTCCACAAAATTGACAACCTCAATACAAAAAATCTCCCCCAACCAAGGATTACAACAATCCACACAAGCAACAATCTCAACACAAAAATTCATAGTTAGCATAACCCATGAATTTTTAGAAATCAAGTGCCAGTTATACCTATGTGATTTTGACCAACAAGAGTAACCACTAGATGAGATGGAGATGCTGCTGGGTTGTTGCCAAAATAATGGATGTTGTGTGCGATGGAGGTTGGCAGTGAGTTGGGGTCTTTTGTGAGTGATGGCATGGGTGTTTGTCGTGGTCTAAGGTGAAGTCGAGTGGTCTAGACGGCGACACAAAAAGGGGCAATAGACCCGATCTAAATAGAGATTGAGAGAGAGAGAGAGAGTGAGAGAGAGTCTTCATACATGTGCTGCAGAGTGGGGCAATGGAGCAGTGGCGGTGGTGGAAGATTCATGTGCGGTAGGAGTGACTAGTCTGGATTTTGTTATGGTGATTTGTGACGGTGCTTAGTGGCTAAAGGTTGAGAAACTCACGAAAAAGAGGAAAATGATAGATCAAGAGGGAGAAAAACTGAGATGCTCGATGGGATGGACAACGATGGCTCGCGGTGGTCTGGCCTCGACATGAAAGGGTAACTGATGACGACGTCTTAACGGGGGCAATGCAAGATGGGAGAAGGGATGAGGGCGATTTGCAAGAGAGAGCAATTTGTTGAAAGGAAACAAAAGTGACTTGAAAGGGAAAGTATCGAGGAGGAGAGGAAAAAAATGGGGAAGGAAGAAACCATCAGGGGAGGGGAGAAAGAGAGGGAGAAATGGAAGGGGTTTCTGACCTCAAAACAGTGCCTTTTTTTAGCAAATGGGTTCTCTATGGGCCTGGGCGAAGATTAGGCCTGAGTGTTACTTGTATGGACATAGATCAAGTGCCATATCAATAAACCAAACAAAGAGAAAGAAAGAAGGATTAGGAGTATTATGTATGAGGTTAGAGGCATTTGATATAGTGCAAGGCAAAATTACCATATTTTTGTGTAGATGATTTAAGCTTATAGGGGTAATGATTATTGGTCATTTATTTTGTTTTCGAGAGCCTTGGTTTTTGAATATCTATGATTTATTTTACTTGCCAATATGATTGTTACCACAATAATAATTTGTCACATGTGTAGGCTCAAATTACAAGGCACTATCATCTTTCTTAAGAAATTGGTGTAGGATCAATAGTTTGTAACCTCTCTCACATTACAATCCAAAGACATTTGAGACAACATTCTTCTAGTAGTGTAAATTAGTCAACTCTTAGAAGGATTGTTGTCCATTTTATTGATTGTTCTCTCTTTTGGCGGAAGAATACCATGTACAAGAATAAAAACTCGAGGGTTACAAAAATCACAAGCAAGTCCTAAAACAAAGCAAAACCTTGCTATTTATCTATATATACATCAGCTAAAAGAAGAATGTATTAATAGAAAATCTATACAATGTAACCTATGTACATTTTGAGACATGTTAATCAATGTAGATTCTATGCCTAAACTTTAGTAAACCAATTAATTCTAATTTGCATTCACCTAAGCTAAGTTGAGCATGTGAGAATAGAAAAAAGAATATTTTAACTCAAAAATATACCTAAACATAGAACATTTTCAAGACTTTAATTAACAACATCATCATTAATGATTCTAAAAATGTTAATTATGGTGAGACCTTTCAATAATTTTTTAATAAATAGTTCAAATGATCGTTGAATCTTTCTTCCTTTCCTTCTCTAAAGGGTGGAGTTTTTTTATGCTTTGCTCTGAAAAAGCTCTTGCCTCTTAGACTCAGTTTGAAGAGTGGCCTTGAATGGTAGAAGATATCACAAGAATGTGGGGAGGCTTGAAACTGACAAATGAAGAGCAACAGGAGATCATTTTGTTAGAGGAAGCAGTGAACTTTTCAAAAAATAGTGGAAAACACTGCCTCCTTGCTTTGCTCATAATGACAGGGAGGAAATCATGTAGGGGAGACCTTGGTCCTTTGATCGACATTTGGTCTGTATTAAAAAATTCGGAGGGGGGCCTATCTCCAACTGGTGCTCAATTCACATGTGAGCCTTTTGGGATCCAAGTACATAATCTCCCATTTGCTAAGGGCGAAAGAATTGGATCAGCAGTTGGGAATGTAATCACTATGGAAGCCGATAACAAAGGGTTCGGATAGGGGGAATTTTTAGAATCAAGATGGAAATCAATATTACAAAGCCTCTTGTTCGTGGTTGATTTCTCAATTTTGGATGAAGGCAATGTTGGATTAGTATCAAATATGAAAGGCTCCCTAACTTTTGTTTCAGGTGTGGAATTCTAAAACATAAGGATGGGAAATGTCTAAAGTAGAACTTAGCCTCCCAAGATCAATATAGCCAATGGCTACGTGTTGTATCATCTCCTTCCTCTATGTATCGAATTAATAAAGTACGGTGGTTCATCGAACCACACCTGTCAATCATCCCACCAGAAATGAAGATCATACATGGTGAACACAGAAGTGTCAAACAAGGCAAGTCAAATTCGTAGGAGGAGAAAGGGGTGCAATCCAAAGAGAGGGTAGAAGAAGATCAAGGAATTGCCTCAGTTGAATCCCTTGATAATGGGAACCTTGTTATGGAAAGTGGAGAGGCTACTGCCAAATTTGGCATTGCTACTAATAAGGTATGTCACAACTCCCCCAATGGGAATTCGACTGTCGTAGCTGAATATGGGGTGAATGAGAATATCCCTCCTTTCATGGACCTGGAATTAAGGGATCCTGCTTGTATTCCAAAATCTCATGCGGTGAACACCTTTCTTGATAATCTCCATGTTTCATTTCCTAAGATTATCAACACTTCCCCCAATCTGCAAAATAAAGTCTCCATGTGGAAAAGTAGAGCTAAAGGCCATTCCTCCATACTTGTAGATGTGAAAAATATCCCCAAGGTTAATTCACAACGAAAAATTAAAGGCCTCTGATCATTAAGTCTGAAAATCTAGACCCTTGTCCTTTCCCTAAGAAATCCAAATCCAAGCCCCCGAAATTGGAACTGTCAAGAGCTTGGAAACCCTCAAAAAGTTCATGAACTTCATCTTATGGTGAAGACAAAGTCCCATCAATTGATATTCCTCATAGAAACAAAATGTTGTAGAGATAAAATAGAGACAATCATATACAAGCTTGGCTTTGATAACTTTTTTAGTATTGATAGTAGAGGCAGGAGTGGGGGAATAGCCTTACTTTAGAAAATTGGAAGTTGAATTGGACTCACTTACCAATTGGCACATTTCAGCAAAGATAACTTTTTCAACGGAGGGAACAAAATGGCTCTTGACAGGTTTCTATGGAAATCCTATACCAACAAAAAGAAATGAAAGTTGGAAGCTGCAACCTTCAAATAATATACCTTAGCTTTGTTTTGGGAATTTCAATGAAATCCTCAAGCAGAATGAGAAGTTTGGTATAGCCAGAAGGCCCTATAGACAAATGGATAGCTTCAGAACAGCCTTAGAGGAAAATGAAGGTCAGTTACATTAGGAAATAAAGGATCTACAAGAAGAGGTTGATTCCCTTCTTGAAGTAGAAAACACGAAATGGTAAAAGGGGCGAAACAAGCATGGTTAAAGGATGGTGATAGAAACACAAAGTTCTTCCACAAGTGTGCTAGCCAGAGGAGGAAAATTAATACCATCAACAGAATCATAAATGGAGCAGGCCAGGAAACAAAAGATCATGAGCTATTTTCCACTTCCAGACCAGTAAGTATTGAAGAATGTCTTTTATTTGTGGAACAACAGTGATTGAAGACATGAACTCCACTCTTATTAAAGATTTCACTACGTTAGAAGTCAAGAAGGAAATCTTTAGTACGAATCCTTTAGGTTCCCTTGGACCTGATGGATTTCCCACTACCTTCTACCAAGATCATTGGGACATAGTAGGATCACCTATAAGTGATGCAGTGTTAGAGGTTCTCAAGGAAGGTAAATGGTCTGAAAGGTTGAATAACACTCACATAGCACTCATACCAAAGATGAAATCACTTTCCCAGGATACTGAGTTCAAGCCCATCTGCCTTTGTAATGTTTTCTACAAAATAATTGCAAAGGTGATGGCCAACAGATTAAAGATTATACTCCTTGATATTATTTCTACTACCTAGACAACATTTGTGCCTGGCAAACCCATAACCAACAATGTAATTGTGGCATTTGAATCCCTACATACAATGAGGAATAGGAAGTAAGGAAAAGAAGGTTTTATGGCTCTTAAAATTGACATGAGCAAAGCTTATGATGAAATTGAATGGGGATTCCTTAGATCTATCATGCAAAAATTGAGATTTGCTCAAAGGTGGATTGATCTTACTTTGAAATGTGTATCCTCGGTTTCATACTCACTTCTTATATGAAAGAATGATCACCTTAATAACTTCACCTCCAAGCGTCTCTTGATGACTAAAAGTACAATAATATTGTAGGTGAGAACCTTTTAACCCCTCAGTGCTATTTATAGAGTTCTGGCCATAATGAAATCTAGAAACTTTGTATCCCACTGTGACTAGATATAAAGTTATTCTTATTCAACTGTGACTCATTAATTAAGTGATAATATTTGAACTAATCTAAGTCTATTAGGATATGAGTGCGTGAGATATAGAGTTTTAATAAAATTGTTACAATATGTGTATATTTTTTAATATATATATATATATATATATATATATATATATATAAGAATAGAAATTGATGGTGATAAGAGTCAAGACCGAACGAGAGGGGCCCTTTCCCCTAAAAATAATAGCATAAATAATTTCAGTATAAGAAGTTTATATTTCATATACATTTTATTTTTGGATTCATATATATAGTATGCAAGAAATATTGAATCTAAAAAAATAAAATGTATATGAAATATAAACTTATTATAATAAAAACATTTATGCTATTATTTTTAAATAATTAATAGGGGAAAGGGCCCCTCTCGTTCGGTCTTATCACTATCAATTTCTATTCTTCTTTTTCGGTAAGTTAATTCTAATTATTATTTTTTGGATAAATTTCTTTCTTCTTCTCACTATTGCTAGTTTTGTTGCTTTCTGGGTTAAAGTAGTCAGATGATCGAAGCTGGATGACGGCACATCCATAGGCCTACTAGCTTCTCGGGTGTCTTTATTTTAACCGACAGGATTCAATGAATCATTGCTCTCCTTTTCCATAAAGTTTGACAGTATGTGTCACATATTCTTATCTCAAAATAGTAAATACATCAGCTTGAAGTATGCTGTTTAAATAATAAGATGAGGCATGAAAATTAAAAATTAAATAATATATTATTTTTTAATATTATTATTATTATTCTAAAATTTAAAAAAATTTAATTATTTATTATATTTATATAAAAATTTTAAAAAATTATAATAATAAAATAAAATGATTATATCCCAATGGTTCTGTAAGCGCCAGAATGAATAATTTTAAAACTTATGCCTTCTATAAAATGAATAATTTGAAAAAAGTTCTTTGAAATTGTTTGCTTTGTGAAACATGTTATGGGCTATATTAATTTTTTTTTTTATAAAAGCGTTTTAGATTTTCTTTTATCTAAAATTTAAGATTTAAGTTGTTAGAGAAATAGATGCATAATATAAATTCTACAGAATTAATAATTACTCGAAAGAATTTCTCAAATAATTATAAATGATTAAAATTAAAAATGTTAATGATTAATTAGTTATATTAAGAATATTATACATTTACCTAATTAATGAGTCCAATCATACGTGGATCCCATTTTATGATAACAATCAAATGACAAAAGTTTTGAACTTTTGCTTTTAAGAAAAATCAACAACAAAGTCGTCTGAGTCTCACTTCTATTCATGAAGTGACTGCATCATTCTAGATAAACAATCCAATTTCATTACACATTTAATTAATATTCTATAATCCAAAGAGATTTTAGAGAAATATATAAAATAAATAATTAATATTATATAAGGAATAGATGACAACGTGAATGTTTAAATGCTTATTTTTCAAGGTTTAAATTTTTTAGAAATGATATTTACAGTTATAAAATATGTTCAGTACTTACATAACTTATGACTGTATCTTGATTGTACCTTGTATTACTCTAAATTTTTTCGGTGAAAATTCTTTATCTTTTAAAATGAGATTGTTACTTAGTCTCTCTATATATTTTTTTGAAAACATAAGCAAAATCGACATGAAGAGAAAATAAAGTTCAATATTATAGAATCATTTTTAGATATAAGCAAATTACGGTTCTCAATATCCCTTGTCCTTGCTATATTACTATGAGATGAAATTATCATTTGCCAATTACTTTTTTAGTGTAAAAAATTGACTAAAACAATCAATTAAAAAAATAAAGAACAGAAGGCTAGAAAGTAAAGTAAGGTTCATGTGGGTCATTAATTAAGAACCAAATATTGAAAATACATAGTTTTATAAAAACTGTAGAAATAAAATAAAATAAAAAAGGCGATGGAGAAGGGAGAGAGACTTTGAGGGCATATTTTCAGTTGTGCTTGAATACATAATATATGACCTATTTATAGAAAAATATGTTTGGATGTTGAACTAAGTTGAATTGAGATGATAAAATATTATTAGAATATTATTTTTTATTGTTATTATTATTTTAAAATTTGAAAAAGTTGAATTATTTATTATATTTTGTGTTGGAATTTGAAAAAATTGTAATGATGAGTTGAGATGAGTTAAGAAACCAAACGTAAAGAAATAACGAAAATATAATAAATCAATTATATTAATTAATACTGATTGATTTACACAATAAATTAAATAAAATAGAGAATAAATTATATTACCATACATACTAAAATATTACAGGACGTCAAAGAATTACAACTTATCACCAATAATCATCTCCCAATAATACAAATATAATTTCCTAATACTCCATAAACATAAATTCATCAATTTTAACCAAACATATATACAATCATCTACAAGGTATGGTATATGTTATATTATACCACATTTTTATCCATAATAACAATATATTATATGTTTACATAAATTATTAATACATACATATAATATGATAGCATATATATATATATATATATATATTTCATATATGGTTCCCACATACTAATATATAGAATTAGTAAGTTTTATTGACTAATTATTGTACAAATTATAAAAGAAATTTTTTTTTCATAAGCCTCATACACCACACACCACCTTTTTTGTTATTTTTTTAAATTTTTTTCTCTTATCAAATTTATGGTATATGGATAATTAGTAGAAAAATTTAATTGTTTTAAGAAGAATAAAAAAAATTAAAACAATAAAAGAAATTGTGGTGTGGTGTGTGGGGCTTATAAATAGCAATGCTCATTATAAAATATAGCTATAAAGTATATTCAATATATAGACATAAGTAATTAAGTTACATATTATATATTTAATTATAAAAGTGATATGCTTATATTATTAACTAATACACACATATATGTATATATACATAGGTGTATGTATATATTTATTAATATATGAATGAATTTTAATCGAGTCGAACTAATGAGTCGATTCAAATATAAATGAGCAGGCCTTAACGAGTCTTAGCTTAGTCGATTCGAGTTTTGTCGAATATGTGTCATATACTAATCAAGCTGGTATTTGTTTTCACAAGCGAGTTTTTATTTTCAGTTGTGCTTGAATACATAATATATGACCTATTTATAGGAAAATGAGATTAAACAAATAACGAAAATACAATAAATCAATTATATTAATTAATACTGATTGATTTACACAATAAATTAAATTAAATAGAGAATAAATTATATTACCATACATACTAAAATATTGCAGGACGTCAAAGAATTACTACTTATCACCAATAATCATCTCCCAATAATACAAATATAATTTCCGAATACTCCATAAACATAAATTCATCAATTTTAACCAAACATATATACAATCCTCTACAAGGTTATCAATGAAATAATCCAACAAGATCAATTAATAACTCCACAAATTCTCCATAATAGTATCAGTCTCCTAATATATCAGATCAACATAAAAAAATATCCTCTAATAATTTTAGTACCCTTAGGTACTTAATAAATAATCATCAGCTAAACTCTGCCCAGGCTACCTAATCTTGACTCTCAGCTGAATCATCAAAATTATCTAAAAAGTATTGTGGAGATAAGGGGTGAATTATCAACAACTCAGTAAGCAGAGAATATATACTAGTATGTAAACATGAACTATTTACAGAGTTTCAAAATGTAAAACCAAAACATGTTATCAAAATGTTAGAGCGATAGTTCAAAATATTCATATTCAGAAGTCCTTTGGCACAGCATAAACTAAACATCGTCATCATATCATATCATATTCGAGCATCATATTAGAACGAGGTCCATGTTTAACCCCCCGTGATTGGGTTGTGTTATCCCTAGTGGACAAACTGGACAGAGACAAAAGTAAATCTTCCCTTTATTATCTCGGAGCCCGAGTGCGCATACAGGAAAAGTCACACAGAAAACCACCAAAGTGGGTTCACTCAGAGGCAGAGAAGTTGGTACAAACCCAAATATAGGCTACAGTTTTACACCCATAGTAAGGTTAGAGCAGAGCAGAAACAAAATCAGAATGCCATGCCAGAGGGTTTTAGACGCCACATCATATCAAAACAGAGTATTAAATAGATTTAGATCATTATCACATATTCGAAAATAGACTTAGAGCATCTTCATATAACTATGCACAAATTTTCAGATTTCACATTCGCTCTTTTTATACAACAGAAAACTGAACGCCAAAATTTGCACATATCTACACCAGTCATGATAGAAAATATTTTTCTCTTTTACATTGATTTCCTAAGTAATGTAGAAAAAATAACCGAGACTGTTTCAATTTTCTTTTCAAAATAAAACATGTAAAGTTTTCACAAATCAACCTCAACCCATTTCTTTTTATGCAAAGTCTAGTATAGGAACTCTGCTTATCTGACTTTTGTGTATTATCTACGTTTTGAGTTTGCATTCTAGCTGAATCACAATAACCTAAATCAGGAATTTATTCGCTCACACGTTAGAAATCAATACAAGCAGAAAAACCTAACTAATAGAAATTCCATAATTCTACACTAAAATAGAATGACCCTATAAGTAGTCAAGTTTATAAACAGCCCAACAACTATACTCATCAACCTGAATAGCCATCTATCAACCTAAACAATCAACAATTCAACCCAAACAACAACACATATCAAGTCCCCTCCGCTCACAACTCCAAAAGTTTGAGACTTTTGACATATACAACAGCCACCCAACAAGAAAACATATTAACCCAAAACAACTTACCAACATATAAACCCAACACAGCCAACACATCAACCCCAAGCATCCACACAACTCACAACATGTCCAACACAACCCGCCCAAAATATATCCTCCCAAAAACAATCATAAATAACTCCGGACAGCTACATTATTCAACCCTAAACAGCTATGTAACTCCACCCACACAACCACAACAATCCAAACAGCCTCTTTATACATATCTTTATTCACCTCGCACAACCAAGAGACTTCCAACACAACAACTAAACTAGAAAATGCACAACCAATACGTTCTACCATACAAGTATAGTTCATTAATTTTTTTTCCCAACAATCATAATTTATTCATATTGCACATGTAACTGTGCAATCGGGCCTAATATACTGTAGTATCTTACCTAATATCGTGGGGTGGATGGTGAAACAAGAGACCAAAGAAACACTGAAGATGCTTGGGGAAGGTGGGATCGGGGAAGAGAAAGTGGTGGAGAAAATATTGGGGTTAAGAAACCCTTGGAACGAGAGAAGGAAGAAGAGAGAAAAAATTTTTACCAACAAACCGGTGCTATTTCCTCACTAGGGTTGAATTTTTTTTTCATGGGCCTGGTCTGGGCTTGGGCCTAGGCTTGGGTATTACTGTAATATTTTAATATAATATGTTAACATCTCTCCTCAAACTCAGGATGACGATGAAGACGCTATCTTGAATTGGGAGGTAAGATCAAGTTGCTAGCCATGTGGAAGAGACGTGGCAGTGTGTGTAATGGTGTATGGGATATGGGATCAGGTCTTTCACAAATTAAAAGATCTATACCATGCAAACTTAATTATGAAATTTGGTTTCAGAACAAGTAGCGTTGAAGGTTGGAAAGCATTGAGCAGCGACAGGCTTGCCAAAAAAGAACTCCGAAAAGATACCCTAGTGTTGATAGGCTTGCCGAAAAAGAACGTCAAAAAATTACCGAAAAAGTTTCGTTGTGTATGGGAACGGGTCATTCATAGATCAAATGACCTGTACCATGCAAACTTAATTTTGAAATTTGGTTTCAAAACGAGCAGCATTGAAGGTTGGAAAGTACTAAGCGGCGACAAGCTTGCCAAAAAAGAACGCCTTAAAATTTACCCTAGCGTTGATAGGCTTGTCGAAAAAAATGCTATAGAAATTATGAAAAAAGTCTATAGCGAACCTGTGGCTTTGATACCATGTAGAAAATAAAATAAAATAAACAAGGTGATGAGGAAGGGAGAGAGAGACTTTGAGGGATATATTTTTGTTATTCTCAATTGTACTTAAATACATAACGTATATCCCTATTTATAGGAAAATGATCAGTGTAGAGAAAAATGGGTTAAGAAACAAACCCATACTTCATATTTATTGCTTTGTAAGTCAATTGTAAATACGGTGTTTGTACTTATATAAAAAATGAAAGAAAAAAAAAGCGAGATCCTGATTTTTGATTTCTAATTTATAAAAGAAGAAAAACAGAAAAATCATAAATATATATATAAAAAACTATATATAGATGTCCTTGTCCTTGCTATATTACTATGAGATTGAAATTATCATTTGCCAATTATTATTTTAGAGAAAGATTTGATCACTTAAACAGCCAATTAAAAAAATAAAGAAAAGAAGACTATAAAGTAAAGAAAATAATCTTATATTGAAATACATAAATTTATAAAAACAACGTGATAATAGTGAGAGTGAGATTCGGACAAAGTAGGACACCCATGAAGAAAGAGAATTTATATATTATAAGATTATATCTAATATTAATCGTAAAAGAATAAAGAAAAGAAGACTACAAAGTAAAGTCACATCCATGTGGGTAATTAATTAAGAATCTTATATTAAAAATAAATTAATTTATAAAAACAACGAATAATAGAAGCAGGAGGGTGCCACCACAAAGTTACAGAACTCAATAATTTCATGGAGGCTCACTTTGGTGGCTGACTTCATAGTCATCGCTCGCACGAACTTTCTTCCGAGCTCTCTGCCTTCTTCTTCACGGAACTTCTTCAAATACCGAAGACCATTCTTGTTGTTTCTAAGCATCCATGAAAGCAACACAGAAGCAACACAGATGTAAGGAACTCCAAACATGCTCAGTTCTTTGCATTTTCGTTCACTCTGTTTCAGTTTTTGTTTGGTAGATAAGAAACGGTTAGAAAATAAAATAAAAGAATAATAACCCCAGAGAACAAGACCCTTTACACTGATATTAAGTCTGCTTAACCAGTTTAGCTTGGTAGATATGGTTGGCTTTTATTTTTTGTCCTATTTTTTTTTTCTTTCTGAAGCGCCGACAGAGTTAGTAGATAACAGTATAAATTACTCGGCAAACGAACAGAAAGTTGATATTTGAGTGCAAACAAACGGACGGAGCTTTGGCGAGAGAAGTTTGGCGATATGGGGACTGCCGGCACAGACTCTGCTGAAACAGAAATATCAAAATAGCGTAGAGTGTGTCAGTCAGGCTGGGAGTTGTAACAGTTGTTGTTCGTTTAGACGACGAAAGGTGAGGTACCACTAAAAGACAATTATATCTAATTTTGTTTTTTTTTCTCTGCAACCAAACAGATCAGGTTATATCGGCTTCATATTTTCTTCTTGTCTTTTTTATCACCACTACTCCAGTTGAGAAACTTGCTTTACATTTTGATCGTTTATCATGCTGTCTCTAAAGTACCAAAGTCTTCAATTCCAATTAATGTTTACTGCCGACTGTAAAGTGATCAAATCGTATTAAGTATTTAAAGTTGTCGCTCGAAAAAGTCATAAATAATAGTCATAAATTGCTAAAAATATCACATTTCTTCCTCATATTGTTTGGCTTTCACATTACGTAGCATGGGACATTCTGTAATTCCATTGTAGAGAATATGGAATCTGAACTTCTACTTCTGCAGCGCCTGGATTTCAGTTTTTGTTATCGGTAATTAAAGTGTCTCAAAATCACGAGTTGGGCTCTTTCTATTGGAGTTCTAATTGGCCGCAGGAATGGATTCCAAGCGAAATAATTTTGTAAGGTTAGTTTGTTCAAGCCCGAGTACTTCCCCCAACAGTCTCCATTGATTTCCTCTGGTTTGGAATTTGACACTTTAAATGCTTTCTTCCAGGTTTCAAAGTTGGAGTTCGGAGAAATCTTCCAGTTTTGAGCATCAACATTCCATGAACGATCGAAAATATTCAAGAAACAGTTCTAGAGCTACATATGACAGATTTTTTGAGTGTTTTTGGAGAGGATTGTTTGAGAGAGGGTCTGAGACAAGAAAAAGTTTGGAAAACAACCCAATAAGCATCCCTTCTCATGTAGATGGTCAGCCACGAAAAGATCACTCAGGTCCTAAGAAGACTAAAATCCTTGATCCTCACGATCAATTTCTTCAAACATGGAACAAAATATTTGTGCTTTCTTGTGTGATATCAGTGGCATTGGACCCGCTCTTCTTTTACACCCCAGTTTTGAAGGTGGATGATGAGAAGCAGAAATGCTTAAGCTTTGATTCGGACGAAACTCTGGCGATTATTGCTTCTGTTCTTCGTTCAGTCACAGATGCTTTCTACGCAATACATATATACTTTCAGTTTCGAACTGGAATTATGCCACCTTCTCGTGTGTTTGGAAGAGGAGAGTTGATTGTTGATACTATGGCAATCGCGAAAAGATATTTGTCCACATACTTCATTATCGACATTCTGGCAATCCTTCCCTGCCCACAGGTATGGGTGTGATAATCAATCTCAAGTATCTGTAATCTGGTTTCTTACTAAGATAGCTCTGTTACTTTTTACAAGTCTGTGCGTAAATACGTCGCTTATTACTTCCATAACCCAGGTGAGATTCTTAGTTCCATTTTCAAAGGAGATAAACAGGTGAAACTGAGGCTGTTTAACAGGATTCCGGCCTGGGAACCCGACTATACCCGGACCATAACCCAGGTTTCAAACTCGGTCCAGAATCCGATTTTTAAAATCCCAGATTCCGGGATCTGTTTTTGTTTGGTCTACTGCATTTTTGCCATCATCAAATTTCTTTTGGGTGCTGTGTTGGTGTGTAATTTACTTCAACTACAGTCTAGACATCTCTGGCTTTTGGTGCTCAGTGCTGGTAATTGATCTATGGAACAAAATGCGAATATGAATATAGAACTCTAGGGTTATGTTGCACATGGAAGCTATACTGATTCCCTTTTGCGGAGCAATTCTGAGCACTGGTCGAATATCCAATTGGAGGCGAATAAGTCCGCGAGACGTAGTGGTACGTCACCGAGTTCCCCAACGATTCAACAGTTACGAACTGCGATCTAGACGCAAAGAAATCGACGCTAAGAGGAGGGAAGATTTTCTTGAGAGATTTTGGTGGCCAAAGGACCACCTTGATCTTCAGAGGATGGGACATCGATGACGAAGTTCGATTGTATTCTTTGATCAGGTTGGCCAGATCTTCGTCGGAGGTGATTGGGAAAAAACTCATAGACATAGGTACCGAGTTTTAAACCCGTACCCGGACCAAAATATACCCGGATTTGCAATGTGGTCACTGGCCCATATATGGACCCAGCCGAAAACTGCAATTGGAATCCGGTTATCCGGGTTTCGATTCGGGCCCAAAAAAAAATGGGGTTTGGATGAACAGTCTTAGGTGAGATGAATTCACCTGTAAAAATTACGAACCGAGTTTGAGGCACTTCACTGTAAGGAAGGCAAAATGGTGTTCGATTATTTCTCACGATTGTTGGTGATATTGAATAGTTTTAAAAGAAATAATGAGAAGATCGATGACATTCGAATCATCCAAAAGGTCCTTTGATCCCTCTCTCCAAAATTTGAACTTGTAGTTGTAGCTATCGAAGAGTCTAAGGAAGTAGAGAAGCTTACAATTGAGGAGTTGATGGGTTCTCTCCAAGTACATGAGCAAAGGATACAAAAGATCAGTGTTAATTCTACTGTGCTAGCTAGAACAATCATTAGAGTAAAAAAATGACTCTAAATGATCGCGAAAAATCCAACCCCAACCGAGGTCGTGGCAAAGGTAGGGGTGTGGAAGTCACCAACAACATGACCAAATTCAATAGGAAAGTAGAAAGCTCAAGAGGTCGAGGTTGAGGACGAGGAGGCAATTGAGGAAGAGGAAGATCCACACTGCATGGAAGTGGAAATACCAAGAACATCCAATGGTACAATTGTAACAAGTTTGGACACTATGCCTCAGATTGCTGAAATAACAACAATGAACAAGCCAATGTTGCAGAAAAAAACAAATGATACTGGTAATGACACTACCCTACTTCTTGCTCATGATGGCTCATGTTCACAATGTGAAGCTTGGTACCTTGATTCTGGTGCAAGCAATCACATGTGCGGAAAGAAAACACTATTTTAAGAACTCATCGAAGGAGTTCGCGGAAATGTGAACTTGGGAGACTCATCCAAACTCCTAGTTGAAGGCAAAGGGAAGAAAAACATTTATCAAAAGAATGGTAAAAACAAATACATCTCCAATGTTTATTATGTAGCAAATATGAAAAGCAATATTCTCAACCTTGGACAATTGCTCGAGAAGGGAGACATCATACACATGGAGGACAATTCTCTCACTTTGAGAGATGGATCGATGTGGAAGAAATGTGGCTTGTGTTTGAATGACCAGCAATCGCATGTTGCAATTGCATCTTACAACAAAGTGCGAGAATTGCTTTTATGGAATCAAATTCTATATATATCAACTCAAGCTGAAATTAAATTTGTGTCAATTGCTCAGTACTGTAAAAGAAGAAACTATCATATATGATATATGTTTAATTATGTATATATATATATATATAAATCTCTCTCTCTAAGGTGCAAGTCTTACAATTTTGACGTGTTGCAGGTGGTAGTACTTTTGGCGCCGAAAAGCGAAGTGCCATTGTTGAAGGAAATGTTGAAGGCAGTAATCTTCTCCCAATATGTGCCGAGGCTTTTGCGGATCTACCCACTATATGTAGAAGTAACTAGGACCTCTGGCATTCTGACTGAGACAGCATGGGCTGGAGCTGCTTATAATCTTTTCCTCTACATGCTAGCTAGTCACGTAAATTACGTAACCTTTTTTTTTCTGGGTTCAAATTCTTCAACCTATTAATCCAAGATTGTTTGTTAACCAACAATGTATGTACCAGGTAGTGGGAGCCTTTTGGTACTTGTTTGGCATAGAACGTCAGGTTGCTTGCTGGAGAAAAAAGTGCAGGAACATTACGAGTTGTCTAGATCATGGTTTTTACTGCACTGATAACCAGAGTGAACGTGGCTATTTGGATGGTATTAGTAAGTTTTGTCGTATTGTCGAACCAGATGATCAGAACGAAAACTCAATTAATGATCCCTTCGACTATGGAATATTTACTAAAGTTTTGAAGTCTGGAGTGGTGGAATCAAAATACTTTCTAGACAAATTGTCTTACTGCTTCTGGTGGGGATTACGTAGTCTGAGGTTAGTAATATATAAATTCTAAAAAAAGATGCAAGCAAAGCTTGTCAACTTATAGTAAGCCATTTTTAACTTGTACCCTTCCTTTTCTTTCAGTTCTCTTGGCCAAAACTTGGATACAAGTACATATTTCTGGGAGATAGTCTTTGCTGTTTCCATAGCCATCGCTGGGTTGATCTTATTCTCATTACTTATAGGCAATATGCAGGTAATACTTTCGTCCTCGTGGATTCTCTTGCCAATATATTGTTGTAGCATTATGAGAACATTTTCATCCATGTACATGACCACATCTAAACCTTCCAATTAATCGTTTTATCAGATTCTCAGCTAATTCGTCAATATAAATTACATGCTTAATTATTTGTACATATACTCCAGCCATCTTCAGTCAATACCTTTGAGGTGTATTTTATTCTCAACAGTTCTTGTATTATATTTTAGCCTTCTAGCTTCTATGTTATAGAATAAATTTATGGATCTAACTCATCTCATAAAACCGATTTTACAAAAGATGATTGTTCATTCCTTATAAACATGCCCAAAATCACCTTGTCCATAGACAATTTGAGATTATTACTCAACACACACCCTCACGTGCAGACTAGTATTTTTCTTGGTCCTTGTAACGGGATAAGTAGTACTGTACTGAGCGTCATTCATCCTGTGGCAGACTTTGATACCGTAAATAAATTCATGCGCCTAACTTATCTCATAAAACCGATTTTACAAGAGATGATTGCTCATTCCTTATAAACATATCCAAGATCTTGTCTCTACAAATAATGAGAGATTATTCATCAACAGTTATCAACGAAAACATGATGATATGCCTCTGTTTCTTTCTAATACCATCCATTCAACTTCAAATTCAACTAAAAACCTATTTCCAGATCAACAGTACTCATTATTCTAGAATGGACTGAGGTGATATATTTCATGTTTCTTGTGCTGTTATAGAAATATCTGCAATCCACAACTGTGAGAGTAGAAGAAATGAGAGTGAGGAAGACTGATGCCGAACAGTGGATGTCCCAACGTATGCTCCCTACCGAATTAAGGGAGCGGGTTAGACGATATGAACAGTACAAGTGGCTAGAAACAAGAGGTGTGGAGGAAGAGAATCTCATCCGTAACCTTCCTAAGGATCTCAGAAGGGACATAAAGCGGCATCTTTGCCTCGATCTTCTTATGAAGGTAATACTTCCCATGATTGTTTTTGTGCATCATTTTGTCCTTTTTTTAGCTAAGGTGTTCATTTTGTCCTTTAAGGTGCCCATGTTCAAAAAGATGGATCAACAACTGTGGGATCCACTGGTTGATCGTCTCAAGCCAGTACTTTACACACAAGACAGCTACATTGTTCGTGAAGGGGATCCAGTGGACGAGATGCTCTTTATCATGCGAGGAAACCTAGCCACTTTCACTACCAATGGTGGAATAACTGGTTTTTTCAACACTGCTGATCTTGGAGCCGGTGACTTTTGTGGAGAAGAGCTTCTTACTTGGGCCCTATATGCCCAGTCGTCGACCACATTCCCCCTTTCAACAAGAACAGTGGTGGCAAAAGCAGAGGTTCAAGCCTTTGCTCTAATGGCCGAGGATTTGAAGACTGTGGCTTCTCAGTTTCGGAAACTTCACAGCAAGGAGTTGCAGCACACTTTCAAGTAAGGCTTTAAGCTCTTTTTGGATAATTATTCCATCGCTATCAAAACAGACAAAGATGATGGTTTTTTCTTGCTTTGTTGCATTATCAATATTGTCACAAAGAATTATTTATAATAACTTAACACAAATATTCTTGGAGCGTTTAATAAAAAGTACAATAATCGCTATTTGAACTCTGATAATCTTCCTCATCTGCGCGAATGATCCTTGATATAATTAAATATGCTAAAATCTGTCAGGTGCTACTCTCAACAATGGAGAACATGGGCGGCCTGTTTTATCCAATCAGCTTGGCGCCGCTACTCTAAGAAAAACCATGAGAGAGATTTGCGTGATGCTGAAAATAGACTGCAATTTGCTTTGGCAAATGAAGCGGGGACCTCGGCTAGTCTTGGTGCAACTATTTATGCATCAAGGTTTGCTGCCCATTTACTTCGAGCCTTGCGACGACCAAAGGGTGGACGCACCAGTACCAGAGCGCCACAAAGAGTGCTACAGCTACTACCACCGAAGCCTGCTGTTCCAGATTTCAGTGCTGAAAATCATTAATTAGTAGTATATATGGCGTTTCAAGTGATTATCACGCAAGTTTAGTTTTCACAAACATTGTTCATGTACAAGCGTTTTCTGTATGTAGGATGTGGTGTGTAACATGTACTAAGCAAACTCCCATCTTTATATTTTAGAGCCATGTTTTCAGCCTTCAGGTGTCGATGAAAAGACACAAATACATTGACTTTCTTCATCTCCATGAGTACATATTCTTTTCTGCGATTATGTATAAGTTAGGTATTCTTAGATATTCTATCTAAAAAATTAATGATAGAATATTGAATAGTAGTAAATAGTAATAAAAAGTAAGTAAAAAGTAATAATAAATAATAGTTAAGTATTATGAGAATGAGAAAATATATTTGCAACCGTGAATTGCGCAACCTTCAAGTAATCGCTTTGAAAAAAATAAATAAAACATAGGACCCACATGAAAAAAATTAATTTTTTAATAGTGAACCTCACTCTTTCTCAAAACGATTACACGGCGGTTGCACACTTCATGATTGTATGTAAAATTACTCTATGAGAATACCTAAAGTATTCTCCATACCCAAACTAGATACTTTCTTGTGTTTCAATTACGATAAAGTCCCTCTTCCAGCCGGTTGTAGTTGAAATGTGAGATTTACACTGTCCAATTGGAGGCCGACACATCGACCTCCTATTTTATTTTACATTAAACCTCGATGCACTGGATTATATCCTATGCGTAACGAAATCATGCTTCTGCCATGTTCATCCTTTTGTTGTCATGTGAAGAGACAAGTCAGTGATTTGTTGTTAAAATACCTCAATGAGATTACAATGATGTATGATTATAGTTTTATATGTAAATATTGTATTTGTTAGATAGCACCTGTGTCTTTCCTTGCATAGCTTTTCTATACAGCTAGAAGTAGAGTTGTAAATGTCAACTTTTGATTTCTGTAAACACTATATAAATTAATGCAAAAGGCCATACAAAGTGTAGGCTATTTTATTTACATGGTTTATGTGGAGGATGAAACACCCGATCTGCTAAAGGATAGGCCCAGTGCACCAAACCAAACTAGAGGACAAAATGGAAAAAAAGGGAGTAGGAGACCAGAAGTGACCATGGGTCAGGAGGGTAAGAGAAGGGTTTCAGAAGGAAGTGAGAAATGGAAGGGATACTCAGACACGCCAAAGGTCAGATCTGACCTCTACTGACAGACACGCAAAGGAACCAGTCACCTCCTTGCAGGCAGGCATGTGCAATAGAGAGTCAGATAAAAGCAAAGGGCCAGATGACCAAGAGAGATCTTCTTCATCTTCTTCTTCTTCAACAACCTCTGCAGGAAGACATCTTCTCCATCAG
Source organism: Juglans cinerea (assembly GCA_961763995.1). NCBI lineage: Eukaryota > Viridiplantae > Streptophyta > Magnoliopsida > Fagales > Juglandaceae > Juglans > Juglans cinerea. Next base: position 41,194,216 of record CAUIVZ010000001.1, on the reverse strand, counting down.
GAAGAGCTTCAGCTTTCTTTGTACAGTGAGAAATGAGAGTTCATGAAAGACTGTAAACAAGTATATTATAGTAGATTTTTCCTCCCCAAATGCCCGTGGATGTAGGCAACATGCCGAACCACGTAAATCTGTATGTCCCTTACTCTTAGTTTCTCTACACTTGTTTTCCATTCACCGCCAAGGACATACGCATCACCACTATACAACCGTACCAGAACACTGACGGGGGCTCCAAACAACACTGATCAGGGCCAAGTGACTATTTCTCTCCTTCGGTCCTGTTGTGCGATTTTCTAGCATCAACAGTGGCACCATCTGTGGGATTCAATTTCTTCTCTTCGCCAGAGGTGCGAGAATGATGATTTTCTGGCATGTCGAACAATTACCAGGCTAGCAAATAATATCCTCCCAGATAAGTATTCATAGTTTTTTTAATTTTTACATTTACGAAAAATGTTGCTGCAGAAAATGGGCGAGTAAATCTTTTCTCACCTAGGCAAGGAACCAAGCTTCTCACCATTGTTGCAGCTCAAAGGATTGGGCCACTCATCATTCCGATCCCAGAAATGTAGATGGTGCAGAGAACACATGCACTCGGCAAGTGTACTAGCGGGCAAGTACTGGGCACTTAAGCACATAGTATCACACAAGATATTGTGCACCCACATGCACAATACCATGCACAGATAGAAGTCATGAACATTGGCACCGTGCATGGCACGCATAGTGCACATTGGGAGCATGATGTCGTGCACCCAGAAGTATCGAGCCGCAAGGTATAGTGACTGGCCGCGGTTTCTATCCAACGCGCACTGGCCCCCACCAGCAGTTGGTCCGTGCACCACGGCGCATGACAACGTGCGCCTAGATGAGCCACGGCCCCACTGCGGCCTACCCAGGGGGTTGCATCAACAGTCTCCATGTGAACCCTCGACGCCGTATGTCTCCTCAGCGACGATCCATCACCGCCTAGCCACAGAGAAGGCCTTGCCGCACGACCGCGTGCTTGACAATGCATGTGGCAGAAATCTCCTTGGCCCAGTTCCGCCGCGGCACGGCAAAGCCACAGGCGGCCACCCATTGGCTCGCTGGCTTTTTCTGCCCCCAGGTGTGGTTCACGACCACCTTAGCTGCGGACAATGAAAGTGAGCCACATACGCAATGCACAAAGCATGCATCAATGCACACGGCACGTGAACCTCATTTCCTCGCCAGCGATCACCACCTAAACCGACGGCATCTTCTGCCACCCTTACGGTGGTCCCCAAGCACCACAGTGGGCAAAGGTGGTCCATGGCCACGCAGGTCCCATGCATGAAACTACACCGCATGGGACTTTCAAGTGGTCCCCAACCACTACAGCGGCAAAGGTGGCCCACGGCCCACTCAAGTCACCACGGGATTGACCTACACCAAGCTCTCAGCTCGAGACTGAATCGCACAGGGTCGTCATCAACTCACAACCCTCTTTGGCCACCCCATGGTGGGCAACACCTCAATCGCACGGGCCCTCCACTTGCAACGAGCCCTCCACCAGCACTGGTCTCTACCAACATCCAATCTCTCCACTTGCACCGAGTCCTCCACCTGCACCGGGCTCTCCACCTGCATAGGCTCTCCACCTACACCAAGCTCCCTACACCGAGTTCTCCAACTGCGCCGGTCTCTCTCCCTGCACCGAGCTCTCCACCTGCACTGGGCTCTTTGCCTGCACTGAGCTCTCCCCCTGCACCAAGCCCTCGACCTGCACTGGGCTCTCCACCTGCACAGGCTCTCCACCTACACCGAGCTCTCCGCCTGCACTGGGCTCTTTGCCTAGATCGAGCTCTCCCCTACACCGAGCCCTCGACCTGCACTAGGCTCTCCACCTGCACCAAGCTTTCCACCTGCACTGAGCTCTCCCCCTACACCGAGCTCTCCAACTATGCTGGGCTCTTGCCCTACATGAGCTCTCCACCTGCACGAGACTCATCGAGCTGCACATTTCATGGTCACCCATTTGGTCAAAGTTATACAGTGCTGCACGGTTTTAAAATACTTGGCACGTAGCCCCACAAGGGCGCGGCCCAGACGTCCCAATATAACTCCATCGGGACAAATTGTTTGGCACTAATGAGCATGCGGGCACGATCACCTCACTCGGGGGGCAACTTCCCAACAACTAACAACCAGTGTTTTAAGCATGTGCCGCACATGTAGAACGTGCACCATGCATGAGCCATGCATGGTACACTTGGTGGAGAACAAGGAACAACCTTGCCCCCAGTGCGCGTTACAAGGCTATCCAACGTGCCCCACCAACTTGCTCACCCAAGTCTGCTCAACCAATTTCATAATCGACTACCACAACCTTACTCTCCGAACAAGTTGCTTGGCATCACAAGCACTCTAATCTTCTTCATCACCGAAACATGACAACCCGCAGGCCTCAACAGTGCCACATCTCCAACCTTCGTTGCGCTCCGGCAGAGCAATTCAGCATGAACAAGCATCTCACGCCAACAAGGCCAAGTCTATGGACTCATCGCGACCCAACGATCAAACACAAATCTCTCGACTTGTCAGCCCTCGTGCTACAAGTTGAGTCACTAGACTAGTCGCGACCTAACAGTCGAACACAAGTCCCTCGACTTGTCAACCAATGCACTACAAGCCGAGTCACTAGACTCATGGCGACCCAACGGTCGAACACAAAGTCCCTCGGGCCAAAAGTTGTCGCTTAGTGTCCCACCAGATTCCAACTTCTCCTTGAAGCATGTGACCCGCATACTAGACCTTTTGCTCTTTTGAGCAAAACCCTAAAGGTCAAATGGTTTAAGATCAAGTGATGCCCTAAAAACCCTCACACACTCAAGAACACTAAATAGGATTTTTCTAGACACTTTCTAATGAAGCACATTCAGATTTACAGCTTACTAGTATTTCCTTATGTGGATTTTTTTAAGTATACACTCAACTTACTCTTGGTTAATACTTGTATATATTTGTATAAATCTTTTCATTGATATGTTAGCTTTGTTTGCTATCTCTTGTTTGATTGTTTGAATATGCTTATGTGTTCTTGGAATATGAATATTAGATGAATGGTATGATTCAGTTTAAACTGAAAATGGCAAGAATGTTCTTAACATGTTTCGGTTCTAAGAAAAACATTGTGGTTGATTTGTGTTACTTGATGATTCGGCTACACCATGTCTTAGAAGTTTTGGATCTTGGCCAAATACCATGATTTTATGCTTCATTTTGTTATGCTTTGATTTCTAAGCAAGTATGTTTATAGAAGAAGAATCTTCAAGTGATAATTTTTCATGTTTTTGCATCTATATGTTTCGGCCAATGCCCTTTCTCAAGATTCCATGTATGTGTTTTGATATCTCATGTGATTTATGTTATCATGTTATGAATTGAACATGTTATGCTTGGTTATTTTATGCACGACATTTCATGTGTCATATGTCAAGTGTAAGTACGCATGTCTTAAGTCTCATATCACATGTATTTGGAAAAAAGTGTTTTCAAAGAAAAGAGTTTAAAAGTTTTATCACGACTCCAAGTGCTAGGGCAAGAAAATGTCCTCGTGGAACTCCTCTGTCCACTCTGGAGTGCTTAAGAATAGAGTAGTAACCCCTGGGTTGACAAAATACCGTCAACGAACCTCGAATTTATTCTTTTCAAAGAATGCCGGAGCAAGGAAGTGTCTAACGCTAGTGGATACATAAGACATGTAACCCGATGAAGTAAGGTCGAGTTAATATGAATCTCTGTTTATGACGTATTCATCACAGTGCATGAGCCGTTGATGGTGCGGTAACTAGCAAGAACACGCGGTGCAAAGGGGAACCATGTTGTGTCCACCCTCTGACCAAGGGTAAGAGCTCATATGTTAAGGATCACTTGATAAAAATCTCGGGATAAGATAAGGATCGCTTGATGAAAATCTCGTAATATGATAAGGGTCACTCAATGCAAATCTTGTGATATGTTCTGATAAGGCAAGTTCTGATTAAGATCAACGTGAATAAGAAAGTTAAGAAGTTTTTTTGAAAAACTAAAGTCTCTGTTACAAGTCTTTTGAAAATGGTCAAGTCATATGTCAAGTACATATCCATGCACGCATTTCATTATATACCTCTTATATGTTTGTGCTAACTGTGGTATGTTGTGTAATTACTTGTTGAGATTTCTTGAAATCTTGTTGTGATAGTTTCAACTACCATTCCCTAACCGGAATGGTAGAAATTGTTACAGGTACCCCGGACTCCCAAGAAACATTAACCTAGACAGTTCCTCGATAGAGGATGAGTATACTGTTCAAGCTCGTCATGACTATACTGCTGATGCATTAAAACACACGGTTAAGCTTCTCAGGGAGATCCTAACCAGTATTAGTGAGACCGAGATCGATACTACGATTTATCAACCTTCCAAGAATCTGAAATTTTGGTGGAATATGGACCAACTGTCTACTTATCTGGAGCGAGCCTCGAAGGCCTCGGTTGACGCAAAGGCAATGGCAAAGCACTTAGGTTTGACACCGCCCAAGCCTGAGTAAAATCCTATTTCGTGTTCAAGTGTGTGACGGTTTCTAGGGCATCACTTGATCTTAAATCATTCGGCCTTTAGGGTTTTTTGGTCAAAAACCTATTCATTTCACTCATGTAGTAAAACAAAACTTGAAACAAGATGAATACACATGTGGTGATTGAAAACATGGAGGGTATGCATCCCCCACCAATCGGCTTCAAGGGTTTCTTGAAAACCCTAAAACTTTTTTCCATAAAAATGGGTATAAGTGTGTGTATTTCACCATTCTTGAAATCCTTATGAGATTTGAACATCATTTTGAGTTGAAAAGGTGACTTGTGTGTGTAAGACTAGAGAAAACCGATCTTGATGGTGGCGAAATCCTCTCTTGAAAAGGAATCCTCCTTATTTAGGTGGAAAGAAAGTGCGAGAAAGTATAAGAATCTTCAAGTGAAGGTGTGAGAAGAGTGTGGAGAAGATAAGAACACATGAAAAACTCGAAAAATGACCAAGAATAAAGTCTTGGGTGTGTGGCTCTCTTCCCTTTTTATAAAAATTTCCTCAGTCTCTCATTGGTTGCTTGAAGTCCATTGCATGTAAGACAAGTGGCATTTCCCTCTTCCTTCTTCTCTAGCCGAAAATGACACTTCGTGTTCCCCACCTTTGGATTGCATTGGGAAGGTAAAAAGCTTGTGGGTGGCGTGTGGGTCTTCCCTTAGCCGAATCCCTCTCTTCCATCTATGCCCCTTCCAATTCCCAACTAAGAAGATTGTACATTAGGGCAAAAAGGTAAAAAAACTCCAAGTCTCTTCCTTTTCTCAAGAGATAAACTTTGCATGAGTGACACATCGTATAGGCATGTGCCATGCACTAGCCGTCCACTCTCTCTTCCACTTCCCAAGTTGATGCTTCGTCTCCTAGTGCTCCTTCCCTAGTTGACTCCTCATGTGTCATTGGTCTAAAGGTAATTTAAGTGACAAGTGGCAAGTGAAGAGGTGCATTGGAAATGTGGTAGCCAAAATTCTAGGGGCATATTTGTCCTTTGATACAAGAGTCCCTTCATCTAATCTTCTAGAAGCTTAGTGCATGCTTGACACTTGGCAAAAGTTTGAAAAATATGAAATCCCATGTGCCCCCTTGGGTTTCCAATGCAACTCTTACAGAAAAACTTCATTTCTTTTCCCTAGGCTTCCCTTCCCAAGAAAATCTACCTTGGAACTCGAAATAAGGCCAAAACCATTGTCTAGGCATGTGGGAAATGGGTAGGCTGAAAATCATTTAGTCTTCTTAGGTTCCTTTTGTCTCTTGATTCTTCTAGAAGATATCTAGCATGTTGACAAGTGGCAATTCCTCTAGGGTAGGCATAAAAGCGGCCTCTTGGTGATTCCCTACATTTCTCACTCCTCTTAGCCCACTATCAAGTCCAGAATCATAGTGCAACACATGTATGACACATGGCACTAGTGACTAAGGTTTGGATCATGGACCTAAAGCCATTGGGCCTGTGTTTCTAAAAAGGGCTAAAAATTACAAGTCATTCTAGGGCTACTCCTCTCTTGGGCTCAAGTTACTAAATCAAAGACCATAAGGCCTTCCAAAATAACTAAGGATCTTAAATTGCTGTGGCAACTAAGAGTAAATTCTATGGGCCAAGCTTAGGCAAGCTCGGGTCATCACATCCTCCCTTCCTTGGAAAAATATTTCATCCTCGAAATTGGCACTGTAACCATCAATCAAAACATTCGTAAGAAGAAATAATGTGCTACTACCTCTTCCATAAGTGGCCGTAGACTTCTCGGATGATGTTGATGATGAGGGTATTTCATCTACCTCTTCTATTATTGAATCATGTGAAAATTAGAATATTGCTTCCAAGTCATAATCAAAGTACATATTAACCTGCATCTCATTCAACCTATGTTCTATCTCAAGCTCTGTATTCTAGATAGGTTGACCTTCTTCATGGAAAGGAATTTGATCCGCAGACATGTCCAATGTCTCACAAGGCATAAACCTACTCATTCTTCCGTTGTGCGACTCGATTCTGCCTCTGGATCAAAATTGCGCAGATTTCTCCTTTCTGCTTCCTTCGAGCTACACCACTATTGCCGCTCCTCATGTGGTAATTCTCGTCTAAGATAAATCTTTCCTCGAGAATTCGCATCCATCACATGAGTGTGATGATGCTCAAATTTCTCCATCTATCTTGATCGTTCTACTATCATATGTTGCCTTCTCCTTAGGGGATCTTTGATACAACGTTCTCTTCGTTTTCTCAATTATGCCACTGAACAAAGAGACATACGTGGGGTCATTCTAGATCGTGTCATCTCCTGTTCCAAGGGTTTGGTAGGTGCACACAAAGTTACCACGTTTAAACTAACAACATTGAACAGACAGATTTCACATAGAATAAAACATTCATGCATACATCAAGAGTTCTTGAGTTCTAAGATACAAAAAAACGAGGGTATTCACTTCTGAGTGTACCCTCCCATTCCCAAGTTGCTTCTTCAAAATCTGGGTTATTCTAGAGTACTTTCACTAGGGGTATCTTCCGAATGCTCAACTCTTGTTCCTTGCGATCCACAATCTGCACTGGCCATTCTTTATAAGACAAGTTGGGTTGAAGCCGAATCTCGCCGGGCTCCATTACCATTGACCGTCTTTCTCTAAAGCTCTTCTTTAAGGTTGACACATGAAACACATTATGCATTCCCTGCATTTATGCTGGCAAATCCAATAAGTAAACTACTGGACCAACTTTTTCGATTACCTCATAGGGTCCTACATATCAAGGACTCAACTTTCCCTTTTTACTGAAACGTATAACTCCCTTCATGGGTAATACTTTAAGGTATACCCAATCTCCTACTGCAAACTCCAGATTCCTCCGTCAGTTATCGAAATAGTTATTTTGTCTGTTCTGGGCTGCTTTCATTCTTTCTTGAATCAGGGTCACTTGTTTCTGAACTTCTTGTATATACTTGGGTCCTAGTATTTTCCTTTCTCCCACTTCATCCCAATACAACGGGGATCTGCATTTTCTTCCATATAATGTCTCGTAGGGTGCCATCTGAATGGTAGCCTGAAAACTATTATTGTAGGCAAATTCTACCAAAGTTAGGTGATTTTCCTAATCACCACTTAGCTCCATAACGCATGCTCGCAACATGTCTTCCAAAATCTGGATTTGTACATTCCGTCTATCCATCCGTCTAAGGGTGATATGTGCTGCTAAAATTCGGGCGAGTGTCTAACATCTTTTGCAAGCTCTGTCAAAATCGTGAAGTAAAACAGGTATCTTAGTTTGATACTATGCTTTTAGGTACTCTATGCAGTCGGACGATTTCCTTAACATAAACTCGAGAGAGTTTTTCCATAGAATCCGTGTTAGCTATGGGTAGAAAATGTGCACTCTTAGTCAATCGGTCGACTATAACCCATATTGAATTATTTCCTGACAACGTCCTTGGCAGACTTATTATGAAGTCTATTGACACATCTTTCCATTTCCACTATGGGATAGGCAATGGCTGTAGTTCACCCGCCTGTCTCTAGTGTTCAGCTTTTATCAATTGGCAAATAGAGCATTTTGCCACAAACTAAGCCACTTCCTTTGTAATCCCATGCCACCAGAACTAACCTTTCAAATCTTGATACATCTTTGTACTACTAGGGTGCACTGTGTAAGGGGTGCAATGAGCTTCCCTTAGTATCTTTTCTTTCAGCTCAGCTGTAACACTCTGTATTTTAGTGTATTTTAATGAAGGAATTATTTTTATTGATTCAGAATTTATTCTTTTGTTTTAAAATTATTGGATTTTTAATTAGGCTATTTTTTTATGATTTTTAGTTTACGAAAATTATTTTTTTGAAGTGCTTTCTTTAAATTAATTATTGTTATGTGTTTAAATTTCTTCTCAAATTAAATTAACTTGTTGTTGGGTTTAATTATTTATTTTCATTTTAATCACTGGGTTTGAATTATTTTATTTCACTTGCTGTTTTAAAACCGTTTCCGTTGAATCATTTTTGTGACCCAAGTTATAAGGATTGGACCACATTTCTTTCCCTACATTTTCTCTTTCCTCTTTTCTTTTTCCTTCCATTTTCTTTTCTTCCTTTCTTTTCTTTCTTCTTCTTCTTTCCCCTCCCGCGCGACCCAGCCCCCTCTCTCCCATGCGTCTTTTTCGTCCGCCCAGTCCACCGCCACCGCGCCGCCGGGACCTACACCGCCCAGCCCAGCCGCTCCCCCACCCACCGGCGACCTTCCCCCTCCGATCTCAGCCTGCCTTGCGCCGCCGTTAGCCTCCACGCGAACCACAAAGCCGCGGCACCTCTTGTGCTCGCTCGCCGCCGTCGCACCACCATTGGCCGCCATTTCTTCACCACTTCATCCTCGACCTCCAAGCAAACCATTGGACCTAACCCCACCTCCGATCCGTCACCGGTGAAGCACATCCAACTCCATTTCCGTTTTGGGTATTTTTGGCCTTAAACCATCCTTTGCGCCGCCACCCACGGCCAACCACCACCACCACTAGTTTCACCGACATCCCTAGGCCCTACCCTATCAATCTTTGGTCTTCGTTTGCACCTGTTGAAAAGTGGGTATCTGTGACCCACGGCCACAGTGTATTTTGCACTGTTCTACAGCTGTTTTTCCACTTCTTGCGCCTCCGTGATCCTCCAGAAATTATTATATAGTACTGTAAGTATTTTCCTAAGAATTCTCGTGAATTTAATGTATTTTTACACTAACACATTACACTGTATTTAACTTGCTGATTGGTTTTGCCGGACTGAGTTCGAGGAGTAACGGGGTTGATTGGATTGGGTGATGGAGTTGTTAGTATGATTGGTTTAGACTATGAGATTTGTTGGCTATTTGGGTTTAAATATTGGTGTTTCGTGTATGACGTGGGTTGTGGCGGATATTGATGATTTTAGAAAGTGATGACATATTTTTGGAATTATGAGGATTTTTAAGTTTTGAGGAATTAAAATAGGTTATTTCTGAAGTTTAGGCTTAAATATCGAAATACGTGATTGATTGGAAACTTACGAAAATTACGTCATTATTTTTATAGGTGACGATCTATAGTCGGCTTGACATTTTTTAGGAAAATTTTGGAAAAGTTAAGTCGTCCAGGTAAGCGGGGTTCCTATGCTAGATTTGCATAAAAAGAAATGAACTGAGGTTGGTTTGTAAAAATGTGCATGTTGTTTTAAAAAGAAAAAGTAAAAAACAACCTCAGTATATGTTTTGCATTCCCTCATGAGATACGTATGAAAGAGAAAAGAAATGTTTTTGATATGAAATGTGTAGACATGAGCAATATTTGACATGTTTCTGAAATATGCAAAAGAGCGAATATGATATCATTGAAATTTTTATGCATGTGATATGAAATGATTTGGATCTGTTTTTGATCAAATATAAATGATATGAATATGTTTCGCATGTGTTTTGATATGATATGGATATGATAAAACTTTGGCATACTTATCTGTTCTGAATATGGTTCTGATATGATGATAATGTTCACGTGATATGGTTGGTACCACCATGATATGATATGAGTGCACCCACTTTAGAAACAAAGTGGTCTTTTTACGTGTTCTTTCCTGTGTGCACACTCGGGGCTCCGAGATTGAAAAAGGAGAAGTTCACCACATGATACTGCCTGGTTTGGCCACCGGGGATAACACAACCCTACCATGGGAGTTAAACATGGTATATGATATGATATGATAAGATGAAGATGTTCAGTTATGTTATGCCAAAGCGATTTTGAATATGAAATGGATTCTTAAATATGAATTGTTGATTTTGAGTATGAAAATATTGAAAAGTCGCTCTGATTTTCTGATAACATGTTTTTACGAGATCTGCATATAAAAATAAAATGTTTTCGTTTCTGCATACTGAACTTTCTGAAAAGGCTCATGTTTACATACTAGTATATGTTCTCTGCTTACTAAGTTGTTGATAACTCACCCCTTATCTCCACCATCTTTTTCAGATGATTTGAATGTTTCAGTTAAGGATCAAGGATATGGAGCATGGGTGAGAAGAGTTAAGAATGATGGTTTAAGCAGAGAAGGTTTATATGGGTATTGAAAATTTTCATTCAGTAAGCTTATTGTGTTCTGATGTTGTGATTTGTTGGGAGATTGATGTTTATATTAAGACTTTGTATTGTCTTAAAATAGTTATTCTGGAGTAAGTGATGTAAATATATGAGTATTTTGTACGATAGAGAAAAATTAGAGTATGTACTATGTGGAAGAAAAATAATTTTTAAGTGACATAAGTTAACTCTCCGGACCCTCGAGGACGGGGCGTTACATCAGCAATGTTAGGAATCACTTTCCTCTCCTTATAAAAGAGCATCTCATTCCTTCCAATAGAGAAATGTTGCGGTCCAGTTTTTCATCCTTACGCTGACCTTCTAGAATTTCTTCTTCAATCACAGATATATACTTTTGTACTACTGCAAAAACAGCATCTCGCGGTGGATCTCCAATCATCAGATTCCTTAATCTTGCTAAGACAGATGGCAAGTCTACCTGAGCCTTGCGGCTAAGGGCATCAGCCACAACGTTAGCCTTGCCGGGATGATATTTGATCTCACACTCATAATCACTAATGGTTTCCACCCATCTCCGTCGCCTCATATTCAGATTTTTCTGACTGAACAGGTACTTGAGATTTTGTGGTCCGTGTACACTTGGCATTTCTCTCCGTACAAATAGTGCCTCCAAATTTTTATTGCAAAAGCTACTGCTGCCAATTCCAAGTCGTGGGTAGGATAGCTCTGTTCATGATCCTTGAGTTGTCACGAAGCATAAGCGACTACTCTTCCTTCTTACATTAGAATACATCCCAAACCCATCTTAGAGGCATCACTGTAGACCACGTAAGGCTTGTGAGGCTCTGGTAGTGCTAATACTGGGGCCGAAGTCAACCTCTTCTTCAACTCCTGAAAATTATTCTCACATTGCTCAGTCCCAACATATCTAGCATTCTTCCTTATAAGTGTTGTTAAAGGGTTAGAAAGTCTAGAAAACCCATCTACATAGTATCTTGCTAAACCAAGGAAATTACATACTTCATGAGCATTAGTTGGCCTTTGCTACTCTGTTACAACATTAATCTTAGTAAGGTCCACTGCCACTCCTTTACTGGAAATGACATGTCCTAAAAATTTCACTTCTTAGAGCCAAAACTCACACTTACTAAGTTTGGCATATAGCTGATGTTACTCAGTACAATCCTCAAGTGCTTCTTATGCTCTTCCTCATCATGGGAGTAGATCACTATGTCATCTATGAACACTACTACAAAATTGTCCAAGTATTGCTGGAAAATCCGATTCATTAGTTCCATAAATGCTGTCGGGGCATTCGTCACTATGCAAGACATAACTAGGAACTCGAAGTTTCCATAGTGAGTTTGAAAAGCAGTTTTAGATACGTCTTGCTCCCTGATTCTGAGTTGGTGATATCCGGATCATAGATCAATCTTTGAGAAAACCACAGCTCTTTGTAATTGATCTAACAGATCGTCTATCCTTGGCAAGGGATATTTATTCTTGACAGTCACCTTGTTCAAATCCCTATAATTGATACACATCCTGAGAGTTTCATCCTTCTTTTTGACAAACAAGACCGGTGCTCCCCACGGCGATGAGCTAGGTCGGATAAAACCCTTCACTAGATGCTCTTCGATTTGAACCTTAAGTTATTTCAACTCTGCTGGGGCCATTCGGTAGAGTGCCTTATGCACTGGGGTTGTGCCCAGTTCAAGCTCAATTATGAATTTTGTCTCTCGATTCGGGGGTAATCTAGGTAGTTCTTGGGCAAAAACCCTCGAAAAATCCTCAATCACAGGAATTGCTTGGATTTCTTTAGGTTCTTTTGTTACGTCCCTCATCATTACTAGATAAACGATGTCCCCATTCATCAAACCCTTCTTGACTTGTTCAGATGTTACCACAGATGGATCAAGCCTAACAGTCTCACCCATATAACAGATCCTTTCTTGAGCAGGTAGACCGAAAACCACTTCCCGCCTTCAACAGTCTATCTTGGCATAATGCCTTGACAACCAGTTCATTCCTAAGATTAGGAATTCCATCAAATGAAAGACAATCAAATCCGCGATCAAAACTAAGTTTGAGATTTCCAACGGGCAATTCTTAACTACACTTGTGCAGCCAATTACTTTCCCTTCTAGAATAGCTACTAACACTTTTTGAGACATTGGCTCAACCTCGAGCTCACACTATTGCACACATCTACTAGAGATAAAAGCTCTTGATGCTCCGGAATCAAACAAAGCACACACCACGTACTGCTTCAATCTAACTTTACCTAAAGAGGTAACCATAATTACTCAAAATCCCCAAACACAAGCTATCTGTGAATTAAGGCAAAGTTAGAAATGTTACCAGTAATCACTCTCGCATCTGTCGTCTCATCAGCTTCTAAGTCTACCTCTCCTGACATAATAACATAAACCTTGGCTTTCACAGCAGTCTTGGGTTTAGCGCTTGGCGTTGACGCTCCTCTAGGCGTAATCTGCGAACAATCCCTGATCATATGGCCGGTTTGACCACATCTAAAACACGCTCCTGTGGCCATACGACACTCTCCACTGTGCCTTTTTCTGCATGAGCGACAAGGTGGTGGAGTGACTGGTGCTGCATTCCGACTACCACCCCTTTCATTTGCTCAGAGTTATAGGGGCCTTTCGTTTCCCCGTACTACCTCCTGGTGAGTAAGGAAATCCTCTTTTCCTATCCACTTGAGCCTATGCAATTAGTTTATGTTGCATTGCCCCTGCTATTGAAGCTACATTGACCAATTCTTGGAAATTTTCTATCCGTAGACATGCTACTTGGTTTCAAAATACAAGGTTGCAAACCATCCTAGAACTTCATTACTTGCATTCTTTGGTACGGATCAAATGAGGTGCGAACCTCCCCATCTCCATAAAAAGAGCAACGTACATTAAATTTCCCAATTCTCCTTGAAGCATTTGACCTGCGTACTAGACCTCCTGCTCTTTCGAGGATCCATTAACTTCGAAAGTTCTTTCTAGATCTATAAACCATTTGTTAGCCCTTATAAGTCCTTCCGTTCCAACAAAATTTGGATATCTATACACCATGAACTTCTCGTAAGTACATCTAGGGGTGACAATATATGACACGACCCGTTAACCTAATACGAATACGACACTTTAAAAGCGGGTTAGGGTTTAGCCTTAACGGGTTCGGATCAAAACGGGTTGATAACGGGTCAACCCGTTTTGACTCGTTATGAAAGTTAAAATTACAATTATACCCTTATACCTACAAAATAAAATTGTTGGGATTTTAATTTCGATATTTTTATTATTTTGATTGTAATTTTGGACTTGTAGTTAATTTTATATTTTTATAGAGATTGTGGTTTTAACATTTATATAAAATTATGCTAAACTTAACTAGGTCAAATGGGTTAATTTTGGGTATGTTCAACCCATTTACATAAACGGGTCAAAACGGGTTGACACGACACAACCCGTTATGTTAATGGGTCGTGTTAGGGTTTAAGATTTTGACACGATAAACTTAACGGGTCGGGTTAGGGTTGACCTATATAGTATAATATACATGTCTTGACACGACACGAATATGACCCGTTAGCACGATTTGACACCCCTAAGTACATCCTTGTTCCCCTCTTGGTGGTACTTGTCTAGCGTTCTGTCATTGTTCCATCTGATTATGTACCACCTCAGTCATCTGGCGAATGGATTCTGCTATAGCCTGTCCCCCTTCTAGTGCTGGATTTCTAGTCTCCTGATCCCCACCTCTCGGAGATGTGTTCTTGCATCGATTTCGAACCGTAATTTCCTTCTCCTGAAAATGCACAAAACCAGCATGGGTCAGTCTCTTCCTTAGAGAAGGATAACCTTTCTTCTCTTGAACTTGCGATCTTACGAGCGTATCTTCTTCTTCCTCTAGATTCAAGCTTATAGCTATAAGATACAAGCCAGTACAGATCTCAAACCTATTTAAATGTACCATGCATTCCTAGAACAATGTGCAGGTTTACCTAGAGACGTAATTGATCTAATACCATGCTATATGGTGCCCTCAACCCCCGCTTGGGATTAGATGTTGACTGAAACGTCAAAACATGTAACACCAGGCTACACACCCCTTGTACATGTTAGATAATATGCTATGCACCTAAGTACACTAGTAGTATGCAATAACATAGCAGCAAAAAAATAGTAAAAGTCGGGTAATCTAACCAATGCGATAAGTAATTACAAAGCACATGGCACCGTACTAATATAATATCCCAACATTGTCCAAAAATCATAAACATGTATAATAAAGATACAGCATCCCAAAAATATAGAGTGTAGTTTAAATCTCCCAAAACACGGGATCTCTTCAAAACATTGTTCCTCAAAAGTTGAGATCTAAACCATAGGTTCCTTCTTCTTTTTTATTATTTTAGTTTTCACAAAACAACTTAGATTCTCATTTTCTTTATAACTACTGTCCCATCAGTAGACAGACACCAGAAAGACCCCATGGGATTGCTGAGGCTCGGGCAATGTCAAACCTAAGTCCTTTGTCGTTGCCTTTGCGTCAGCCTTGGCCTTCGAGGCTCGCTCCAGATAAGTAGACCTTGGGGTCATGATAAAACTTTTAAACTCTTTTCTTTGAAAACAGTTTTCCCCAAATGCATGTGACATGAGACTTAAAACATGTGTACTTACACTTTACATATGACACATGAAATGTCGTGCATAAAATAACAAACCATAAGACGTTCAATTCATGGCATGATGACATAAATCACATGAGATATCAAAACACATACATAGAATCATGAGAAAGGGCCTTGGCCGAAACATGTAGATGCAAAAACATAAAGAATCATCACTTGAACATGCTTCTTCTCCAAACATATTTGCCTAGAAATCAAAGCATAAGGAAATGAAACATAAAATCATGGTATTTGGCCATGATTCGAAACTTCTAAGACATGGTATATCCGAATCATCAAGTAACACAAATCAACCCACAATGTTTTCCTTCGAACCGAAATATGCTAAGAAAATTCTTGCCATTTTCATATTAAACCGAATCATACCATTCATGTAATATTCATATTCCAAGATCACATAAGCATATTCAAACAAACAAACAAGAGATAGCAAACAAAGCAAACATATTAATGAAAAGATTTACACAAATATATACAAGTATTAACCAAGAGTAAGTTGAGTGTATACTTACAACAATCCACATAAGGAAATACTAGTAAGCTGTAAATCAGAATATGCTTCTTTAGAAAGTGTCTAGAAAAATCATATTTCGTGTTCTTGAGTGTGTGATGGTTTCTAGGGCATCACTTGATCTTAAACCATTCGACCTTTAGGGCTTTTGCTTGGAAGAGTAGAAGGTCCAGTACACGGGTCACATGCTTCAAGGAGAAGCTAGAATCTGGTGGGACACTAAACGAAAACTTTTAGCCCGGGAAGTGGGAAATTTGACTGCACACAATTGGGATCGATTTAAGAAACAGTTTGATAATCGTTTCTTTCCAAAAACGGCCAAGCAGCAAAAAACTTTGGAGTTTGCAAGTTTGACCCAAGGGAATATGACAGTCGATTAGTACGCTGCTCGTTTTATGGAGATGGGGAGGTTCACACCTTATTTTATCAGTACAGAGGAATGCAAGCAAGGAAGTTCCAGGACGGTTCACAACCTCGTATCCAAAACCAAGTAGCATGTCTACGGATGGAAAATTTCCAAGAATTGGTCAATGTAGCTTCGATAGAATGGGCGGAGCAACGTAGACTAATTGCACAAACTCAAGCGGATAGGAAAGGCACCGTCCAATCCCAAGTGGGGCTGAGGGCACCACATGAGATCATTTTGTTAGAGGAAGCAGTGAACTTTTCTAAAAATAGTGGAAAACATTGCCTCCTTTCTTTGCTCATAACGACAAGGAGGAATTCATGTAAGGGAGACTTTGGTCCTTTGATCAACATTTGCTCTATATTAAAAAATTCGAAGGGGGGCCTATCTCCAACTGGTGCTCAATTCACAAGTGAGCCTTTTTGGATCAAAGTACATAATCTCCCATTTGCTGTGGGTGAAAGAATTGGATCAGCAATTGGGAATGTAATCACTATGGAAGCCGATAATAAAGGGTTCAGATGGGGGGAATTTTTAGAATCAGGGTGGAAATCAATATTACAAAGCCTCTTGTTCGTGGTTGAATTCTCAATTTTGGAGGAAGGCAATGCTGGATTAGTTTAAAATATGGAAGACTCCCTAACTTTCAGTTCCAGTGTGGAATTTTGAGACATAAGGATGGAAAATTTCTAAAGTAGAATTTAGCCTCCCAAGATCAAGAATAATATGGCCAATGGCTACGTGTTGTATCATCTCCTTCCTCTGTGTATCGAATTAGCAAAGTACGGTGGTTCATCGAACCACACCAGTCAATCATCCCACCAGAAATGGAGATCAGACATGGTGACCAACAAAATTGTCAAACAAGGGAAGTCAAATTCGTAGGAGGAGAAAGAGGTGCAACCTAAGGAGAGGGTAGAAGAAGATCAAGGAATTACCTCGGTTGAATCCCTTGATAGTGGGAACCCTGCTATGGAAAGTGGAGAGGCTCCTACCAAATTTGGCATTGCTACTAATAAGGTATGTCATAACTCCCCCAGTAGTTATTCGAGTGTCGTAGCTGAATATGGGGTCAATGAGAATATCCCTCCTTTCATGGACCTAGAATTAAGGGATCCAGCTTGTATTCCAAAATCTCATGTGGTGAACACCAATCCTGATAATCTGCATGTTTCATTTCCTAAGATTATCAACACTTTCCCCAATCTGCAAAATAAGGTCTCCACGTGGAAAAGAAGCGCAAAAGGCCATTCCTTCATACTTGCAAATGTGAAAAA
This sequence comes from Juglans cinerea, assembly GCA_961763995.1. Lineage (NCBI taxonomy): Eukaryota > Viridiplantae > Streptophyta > Magnoliopsida > Fagales > Juglandaceae > Juglans > Juglans cinerea. The sequence continues at coordinate 41,176,695 of CAUIVZ010000001.1, read as the reverse complement.
TATCCCCAAGGTTAATTCACAAGGAAAAAATATTTAAGGGCCTCTAATCATTGAGACTGAAATCTAGACCATTGTCCTCTCCCTAAGAAATCCAAATCCAAACCCTTCCCTGGAAGGAGCCTAACTTAGGTTGAATTGGTGGAGCCTACCATCACTAATGATTTGCCTAAGTTGAAACTATCAAGGGCTTGGAAACCCTCAAAAAGTTCATGAACTTCATCTTCGGGTGAAGACAAAGTCTCCAAAATTGGTATTCCTCATAGAAACAAAATGTTGTAGAGATAAAATAGAGACAATCATATACAAGCTTGGCTTTGATAACTTTTTTAGTGTTGATAGTAGAGGCAAGAGTGGGGGAATAGCCTTAATTTGGAAAATTGGAAGTTGAACTGGACTCATTTACCAATTGGCACATTTCAGAAAAGATAACTTTGTCAACAGAGGGAACAAAATGGCTTTTGACAGGTTTCTACGAAAATCCTATAACAACAAAAATAAATCAAAGTTGGAAGCTGCAACCTTCAAATAATATACCTTAGCTTTGTTTTGGGAATTTCAATGAAATCCTCAAGTAGAATGAGAAGCTTGGTGCAGCCAGAAGGCCCTATAGACAAATGGATAGCTTCCGAACAACCTTAGAGGCTTGTGACCTAAATGATCTTGGCTATCTTTGGGACATGTTTACCTGGGAGAATAATAGAGAAGATTTAGAATTCACTAAGGAGAGGCTTGACCGAGCTTTTGGGAATACTTCTTGGCTCACTTTGTTTGAGAACCACTCTATGCAACATCTTGCTGCTAACAAATCAGATCATAGGCCTATCCTCATCTCTATGCAGTATCAATCCTCTACAAAGAAGCAAGAAAGGATCTTCAAATATGAATCCAGTTGAATAAAAAAGGATGGATGCAATGCAATGATATAAAATGCCTAGTATGGATCAAGAAGTCCCTCCAATAAACTTCAGTAAGCTACTGATGGACTGAAGAGATGTCAATTGGGATTGAAACAGTGGAGTAAAGATATGTACAAAAGCCAAGGGAAAGTCCTCAACTCAAAGCTTGAACTAATTAACCATTTAAAAGAGGAAAATGAAGGTAAGTTACATTAGGAAATAAAGGATCTACAAGAAGAGGTTGATTCCCTTCTTGAAGTAGAAAACACCAAATGGAAAAAAGGGCGAAACAAGCATGGTTGAAGGATGGTGATAGAAACACAAAGTTCTTCCACAAGTGTGCTAGCCAAACGAGGAAAACTAATACCATCAGTAAGATCATCAATGGAGTAGGCCAAGAAACAAAAGCTCCTGAGCTATTTTCCACTTCAAGACCAGTAGGTATTGAGGAATGCCTTTTATCTGTGGAACAATAGTGATTGAAGACATGAACTCCACTCTTATTAAAAATTTCACTACCTTAGATGTCAAGAAGGAAATGTTTTAGTATGAATCCTTTAGGTTCCCCTGGACCTGATGGATTTCCTACTACCTTCTACCAGGATCATTGGGACATAGTGGGATCAACTGTAAGTGATGCAGTGTTAGAGGTTCTCAATGAAGGTAAATGGTCTAAAAAGTTGAATAACACTCACATAGCACTCATACCAAAGATGAAATCACCTACCAAGGTTATTGAGTTCATGCCCATTTGCTTGCAATGTTTTCTACAAAATAATTGCAAAGGTGATGGCCAACAAATTAAAGATCATACTCCCTAATATTATTTCTCCTACCCAGAAAACTTGTGTGCCTGGCAGACTCATAACCGACAATGTAATTGTGGCATTTGAATCCCTGCATACAATGAGGAATAGGAAAAAAGAAAAGGAAGGTTTCATGGCTCTTAAACTTGACATGAGCAAAGCTTATGATGAAATTGAATGGGGATTCCTTAGATTTATCATGCAAAAACTGGGATTTGCTCAAAGGTGGATTGATCCTACTTTGAAATGTGTATCCTTGGTTTCATACTCACTTCTTATTAATGGTGTTTCATAAAAGAAATTCAGTCCAACTAGGGGATTAGGCAGGGTAATCCACTTTCACCCTACCTCTTCATCTTTTGTACTGAAGCAGTTGTAACCTTCCCAATAGAGCTGAAGCATCTGGTTTGATCACTAGTCTCCCCCTAGGCAAAGGTCAAATCCACATAAATTACTTATTTTTTGCAGATGACAGTCTGCTTTATTGCAAGGCAAATTCTGTGGAGTGGAGCAAGCTTTTCACCTTACTAGACTCATATGAAAAAGCTTGGATCAAAGACTAAACAAAGAGAAGACTTCCATCTTTTCTAGCAAGAATACCAATGAAGGAACAAAGGATAGCATTACTAGCATAGCAGGAATCAGAGCCACAAACTCCTATGAAAAATACATAGGCCTTCCAGCTCTTGTGGGGAGATCAAGAGCTCACTCTTTTAGAGTTGTTCTTGATAAGGTGAAAGATTGAGAAACTGGAAGTTGGAATTTATGGCACAAACAGACAAGGAAATATTGCTCAAATCAGTTGTCCAAGCCATTCTCACTTACTGAATGGGTATCTTCAAGCTTCCCAAGTAATTGTTACATTATCTAAATAAGCTTGTGAAGAGTTACTGGTGGGGTCAACAAGCTCAAGAGCACAAAATTCATTGGGTAAGCTAAATGAGGAACTCAAAAAGCATAGGACTTGTCTAGAGTATAAGAGATGGAGAATCATTTGATATCTGGATTGACAAGTGGCTTCCACAACAGAACACCTTTAAGCCCTAGAGTTCCATTAGATTTCTACAAGCAAATACTAAAGTTTCAGCTCTCATCAATAAGGATACCAATCAATGGAAGCACTCACTAGTAGACGCCATTTTCTCAAAGGAAGAAGTTGTCATGATCAATCTATTCCTATTAGCCCTTATAGCAGACCTGATAAGTTGATTTGGAGGTGCACCACAACAGGAGATTTTAATGTCAAGAGTGCTTACCACCTCAAAGGAGAATTGCAAGAAAGAGACTTAGGCCAATCATCAGCTTGCTTAAATCAAAAGAATACTTGGACAAATATATGGCACCTGGCCATTCCAAATGGGAACAAAACATTCCTATGGAGAGCTTGTCTCAATGCCCTTCAACCAATCTAACTTGTCGAGGAGGACAGTTGTTGATACCTCTTTATGCCCAATTTGCAAGCAAGAATCTGAAAGAACAGAGCATGCTCTTTGGGAATGTCCCTCAGGTCAATATGTGTGGGGGAGAATGTGCAAACAAAATCCAAAAGTGTGGATTCTCAAACTTTCAAAGATACTATAGTGGCTTTGTTTGGAATCTTAGATGAGGAAGAAATTCTCGAGTTTGCTGTCACATCTTGGAAGATTTGGAAAAGAATAAATGATTTTGTTTTCAAGGACAACTTCACTCATCATAATACTCTTGTCCAGCAATCAAAATTACTGTTTGAAGACCTCAAATGGATTCAACATGCCAATAGCAGGTCTTCTAATGTCATGGATCTAAATGGAAGTTGGGAGGCTCCACCGCAAGGCCAATTTAAATTAAATTGGGATGTAGCATTGGACAAGGTTCAATGTAAGGTGGGAATAGGTGTTATCATCAATGACTGGGAGGATATTGTCTAGGCAACAATGAGAATGAAGAGGGATTTATTCCCTGACCCTCTACTGGTAGAAGCTTTTGCATTCCTTCAAGCCACTCTATTTTGCAAAGATGTGGGATACAAGAACATAATTTTAGAAGGTGATGCTTTGCAAGTAATCCAAGGCCTCAATACTTCTGTAGAGATTGACTCTTATCCAGGAATGCTTATTTCAGATATAAGATCGACTTTGGCATTCTTTTGACTCATGTTTTATTAAGCATACAATGAGGACTAATAACATAGTGGCCCATGACTTAGGTAATAATGCCTTTGGTATCAAGGACAGGAGCAAATCCCTTCATGTATTCAATGTCTTGTACATAGCATTATCATGAATAAAGTATGTTTTTTTATAAAATAAATAAATGTATCTATTTATTTATTTATTTAAATAAATAGTTCAGATGACTTTTTGCAATTTCTGCCACTACCCAAAAGTAAGAGCATAAAACTAAGTAACATATGATATATAAATATTGTCTTCTCGTCATTTGAAAATATATCATAGACCTAACATACTCACCTCCTAAAATTTCCACTGCCAATTAATTAATGGGCATTTCTTGACTCCTTTTTTTACTTTTTTAGCCACTCAACCATTTATGGAAGATAATGTCAACCTAGTTAACAAACACCAAATTTTCTCTGAAGTATATTAATAATTATATCCATTTATGTTTGAGTTTTTTTTTTTTTTTAAATAATAGTTGATTTAATAATTAATGGATATTACCACTTTAATATAATGAGATATAAAGTATTGAAAAGGTGATGTTAATATTAATATGACTTACACTTTAACTACCTCTTGGATGGTAGTTAGGTCTTCTATTTTCTTTAAAAAATAATAAGAAGAAAATCATTCAGATTTATGTAGTGCCACTCGATTGACAAATTACAAAACCAAAGTGCTGCATGCAAATACTTGCCGTTTTTGTGGGGAAAAATGGAAATTTTCAAAGTATTTTTTCCGGCTTTTAGGGTAAGCGAAAATATTAGTCATTGTGGATATCTTACCAAAGAACAACATGCAAATCCTCTTAATAAGATAAGAAGAACTTCAAATTGTCGACTTGTGTTTATTGTAATCCAGAAAATTAATTCGAGTACTATCTCACGGCCATATCAAGACACGGAGATAGAACGGATCCTATCATTCAAAGTATAACTTTAACATATATCAAGATTATGATTAAATTAGTATATCAAAATAAACATATATCCATTTCTGCTGGAAAAAGTATAAATTAAAGAAAATAAAAACCATATAAATTTTTTTTCTCAATATATTTACCTTTAAACTAAATTAATTAATTATTGGCAATCATCGATCTTTTCTTATACTAAATTTTGTAACAACTCTTTATATATACATTATCAAGTAATGATGCAAGTGAATTAAAGTCCGATGAACCTCAATTGATAGATTTGAATTTAAATATTGTAACACCCCAAACCAGGGTGGCTTGGAGAATTACTACCTGTCACTTAAAAACATATTTCCCAACACAACTAAAATAAATCTCCAAAAACTTTATTAGCAAAACTCAATACAGAACAAAACAAAAAGTTTTCCAGAGTTATCATGCAGAACAAAATATGTTTTCCAAAAGTAACAGAGCGATAGTTTTAAGACAAGTAAAACCCGTACTACTTTGACATAACATAAACTGAGCATCATCATCACATCAAAACAGAGCATCTTACAGAGCAGAGACCATGTTTCACCCCCGTGGTAGGGTAGTACTATCCCCGGTGGCTAAACCGGGCAGAGACAGAGGCGAAATATTTCCCTTATTCTTCTCGGAGCCCTGAGTGTGCACACAGGAAAGACCACAATAAAACCACTTTTTTTCCAAAGTGGGTGCACTAAGAGACAGAGAAGTTGGTACCAACCCAAACAGAGCAGAGCAGAAACAGAGTTAGATACAAAATCAGTACACCATGCCAAAGGTTTTCAGATGCCATATCAAAACATAACATAATACCAGAACATAACTAGATCATTCTTACATACTGAAAACAAAAGTCGGAGCATCTTTCTAAATAAATGGACAATTTTTCAGAATTCTCAAATATCGCTCTTTTTCAGATTTCAGAGACATCATAACAAAATTTAGCTCATGACTACACAATGCATGTCAGAAAATATTTTTCCTTTTTCCACACTGATTTCATGAGTATGCAAATAAAAGACCGAGGTTGGTTTTTGTTTTCCCAAGTTCTTAATACGTCACAAAATATGCAAGTTTTCAGAAAGTCAACCTCAGTCTTATAAGCTCGTATAAAACCTAGCATAGGAACCCCGCTTACCTGACTCCTGCAGCGTATTATCGATGTCTTGAATTCAACCTCAAAAAATCTTGTCACCTATTAATAGAAACAAAATATATACACTGAGTATTAAACTACAATTGGCATAACTTCCATCTAATAATTAAAACCCATAATCCCAACCATATTATAGCAAAAACCACTCACTAAGACAACCATATAGAAATCTGGACAGCCCGCATTTCAACCCAAAATACCATATACTAATCTTAATATTGGCCTATACACCCACCAAAGTCAACGTTGAACACAAATAATCAAAATATCAACCCCACTTCAATGGCCCCTAACTCCAAGCAATCACCAACAACTCAACCAAAACAATAATATAGTAACTCCAAACAGTTTAACCTCCACTACAAGGGTCGTATAAAAAAAAACCCAAATAGTACCAAAATAACCACTACTCAATCCCATGTATCCATTAAATTCACTGCATGTCCCACCCAAATAATCCAAACTCAGAACATTCCAACATATAGTGTTCGCTTATACAAAGAAAATGCCCAAAGAAAAACCCACGGACTACACTAAATGAAAACATGACCCAGAAATTTCATTGGAGTGAAATGAATTAATTGAGGTGAACGTGTGTGTGCGGGCGAGAGAAACAGAGAAAAGAATGGGTTACCGGCAAATAAAACTGTCACCAGTGGTGGCTTCGATGGTTACAAGGCTTCAGGGATTAACGAACAAGCAGCACAACAATTACACAGCAAACAAAAGAAAAACTACACTGGAGAGAAAGAGAGAGTGCCGACAATGAGGGCCCTGAGTTTCGAAATCAAGGTGTAAAATGAGAGAGAGAGAGAGAGAGATATACCTGAAGACGAAACACTACGCAAGAGGGAGAGAAGAGCTGATTCTGAAGAGAGAACACCAACTGCAGAACTAGAGGGATGCGAGAGAGAGAAGCACAGTGATATGCTGTAATGGAGGGATGCGACAGAGTGAGAAACTGATTTTGAGGGAAAAACCGAAAGTGAGGAAAAAGAAAATAGAGAAAATGCTAGGGCATTACCTCCGGACTCACGAACAGACCCAACGAAAAGGAAGAGATGAAATCGGGAATGGAAATGGGTAACGTGAGAGAGAGAGACATGGAGGAAACCAGAAACCGAAAGAGAGAAAAGAGAGAGAAAGAATCAGGGAGCTGAGGAAGAAGGAACTGCTTACCCAAAATGAGGACTATTTATATAGAGATTGACTCTTATCCAGGAATGCTTATTTCAGATACAAGATAGACTTTGGCATTCTTTTGAATCATATTCTTTTGACTCATGGTCTATTTATAAGCATACAACGAGGACTAATAACATAGTGGCACATGCATGACTTGGGTAATAATGCCTTAGGTATCAAGGACAGGAGGAAATCCCTTCATGTATTCTATCTCTTTTACATAGCATTATCATGAATAAAGTATGTTTTTTATAAAATAAACAAATAAATAAATAGTTCAGATGACTTTTTTGCAATTTCTACCACTACCTAAAAGTAAGAGCATAAAACTACCTAACATATGATATATAAATATTGTCTTCTCGTCATTTGAAAATATATCATAGACCTAACCCAAATCTGTAGCTTGAAGGGCTAATTAATTCATGGGCATTTATTGACTCTTTGTTTTCCTTTTTTAACCACTCAACCGTTTATGGAAGATAATCTCAACCTAGTTAATTGCAAACGGGAGGTTTATCGCCCATCTTCATGGTAACAGCTACCTCCTCAATCTCATTGTCATCAAGTTGTCTAAACATAACAGACCACACATTAATAAACAGGTCACTGTGGTGTGACATTTTCTGGACCTTTATGCACCCCTGACTCCACACATTCCTAGCTGCTGAGCAGCCCCATAGAGCATGGCCTGAGGACTCAAGTTCCATCCTGCAGAATGGGCAACTCGAGTCTTCTATAATTTTCCTCCTTTTCAGGTTAGCCAAGGTGGGGAGGACTTCACTGCATGCTCTCCAAATAAACAATCTAATAGCCGGTGCCACCCTCATCTTCCATAATCCCTTCCACATAGCTTTGTCCCTAGTTCTTCTAGAAGTTTCCCATCCATTTCAGACTCCATTTTTTTCTGATAATGGTATCCACTCTTAACAAAGTACTGACCATTGGTAGAGAACTTCCACACCAACCTGTCTTCCCTTCCACCCAAGCTAATAGGGATGGCTTTTATGGCTTCAATCTCTTGAGCTGTGAACATTTTCTTCATAAGGTCTTCTTTCCAAAGTTTCAAGCTTGGATCAATTCAATTGCTCACTGAATTGCACGATACATCAATGTCTCTAGGGGAAGAAATCTTATATGCTGGAAGGGTTGGGATCCACCTGTCCTCCCAAATATTGATGTTATTTCCATTCTCCACCCTCCATAATAAGCCTGTTTTCAGCAATGACATCCATGCATAAATGCTTCTCCATGCATAAGATGGTCCATAGCCCAGTTTAGCCTCCAAAAGACCCACATGAGGAAAATATTTCTGTTTAAAAACTCTTGTGATCAGATAGGTAGGATCCTGCAACATTCTCCAGCTTTGCTTGGAAAGCATTGCCAGGTTGAAACTTTGAAAATCCTTGAAACCTAGGCCCCCTATCTCCTTTGTAGTGTTGAGTTGGTCCCAGGTAATCCACTAAATCTTTGAAGTGTCTTCATTATACCCCCACCAAAATTTCTTGAGCAGTTGGTTAAGTCTTCTAATAATGGAAAAATGCAGTAAGAAAACTCCCATGGTATAAGTTGGTATAGTTTGGAGGACTACCTTACGGAGTATCTCTTTTCCTGCTGCTGAGAGATGCTTTGTCTTCCAATTGACCACTCTCGCCCATGTTCTGTCTATGAGAGAGTGGAAGGCTGCAATTTTTGCTCTCCCAACCATAGCAGGCAGCCCCAGATAATTTTCTAATGTCCCAGTTAGGGGTGTAACCGGTCCGGTCCGATCCTATTTTGGAAAAAATCTAGGACCGAACCGGTATGTACCAGTTTTCTATTTTCCAAAACCGATTATGCACCGGTTACCCTCCTAAACCGATACTTTCGGTTTTACCGGTTTCCGGTCCAGTCCGGTCCGATTTTTCAATTTTTTTAAGGATAGTGTACAGATTGTGTGGTGTGTGTACTATAATCATATTTAGAATATGTTCTTCAAGGATAGTGTAAGAGTTATTATAAGGCTCAGATGTAGGATATTTAGGTCCAATTCATTCTCTCTCAGATTGATAGTTCCTGGGTTTGGACCTCTTAAGTAGATTCTGACTTTTGTTTTTGGTTGGCTATTAGTTCAGCCAGGGACTTGAGCTTGTGATAGACTTGGCATGCTAAAACATGAGTTCAGCACACGTACAGAATACACACATACAGAAATTCAAATAGAGAATACACACATGACACAATGCAAGAAAACATTGTAATGATTCAAGAACACACAAGAAAACCAAACCATTATGACGTCCATGTGACCCAATCACAAAACCCTAATATCACAAACACAATAATAAACACAATCACAAAAAATCCTAAATTTCGGATTCAAAAACCCTAACCTAATATCACAAAACCCAATCAACCCAATCAGCAATCACAAATTCACAAAAATTCTAATATCACAAAACCCAATCACAAAAACTAGGGGTGTAAACTCAAACCGGAAAACCGGAAAACCGGACCGGACCGGACCGAACCGGACCGGTTTTGAACCGGTCCGGACCGTAAAAACCGGCCGGTTCCGGTCCGGTTCCGGTTCCGGGATTTTTTGGACCGGACCGGACCGGTTGATTAAAAAAAATAAAAAATAATATTTTTATATATAAGTTTTATACAAAATATTTTATATATATTAAATATTAATATATATAAGTTTGATATATAATGTACAATTATAAATTTTTATGTAAAATTTTATATATAACATATATATTCATATATGAAATAATTTCTTATTATAATTTATAAATTATTACATAAAATGTTAATACTAAATCACTAAAAGTTTATAACTAATACTAATATATAACTTATAACTATACCAATAGTCTAATATTAATACTATTATATAGTCTAATATATTAATAAAAGTATAAATCAATTTTTTTTAAAACAATTTTTTTTTTTATAAACAAATTTTTAATGACAAATTGTGAAATTTACATTTTAAAAAAACCGGAAAACCGGACCGGACCGGAAACCGGTAAAACCGGAAGTACCGGTTTAGGAGGGTAACCGGTGCGTAATCGGTTTTGAAAAATACAAAACCGGTACATACCGGATCGGTCCTAGATTTTATCCAAAACCGGACCGGACCGGACCGGTTACACCCCTAACAAAAACTCTAATATCACAAAACTCAATCACAAAAATCATAGTAGGCTACTATGTAATTTCAAAAAAAAAACTTATCGTAGGGGCAGATCGGCAGAGAGACTAAGACGGGGGCTGAGAGAGTTGAGAGAAGAGAGATTGAGAGGCGACGTCACGATAGAGGAGAGAGTTGAGAGACAATAGAGTGAGACACGGGAGAGTTAAGAGTGAGAGACGAGAGTTGAGAGGCGAGAGAGTGAAAGGCGGGAGAGTTGAGACTGAGAGACGGGAGAGTTGAGACTGAGAGCGAGAGACGAGAGCAGAGTCAGTCACGACTCATGGGCATGAGAGAGTGAGCCACTGAGCGCACGACAGCACGGGAGACGGAGAGAGCGAGAGGCGAGAGGCAGAGTGCTGTGTAGTCTAAGTCTGAGAAGTGAGAAGTGAGAGACGAGAGGCAGAAAGAGGATTCAGTATTCACGAAAGAGACGATTTAATTTTAGGGTTTAGTTGTAGTTGAAAAAGGCGTCGTTAGGCCTTTACCATTTAATTAAAATTTAATTCTTTTCAATGTGTTTCATCAAAAAAAAAAATTCTTTTCAATGTGTTTTTTTTTTAAATGATAATTAAAATTTATATATATTTGTAATACATTTATAGACTATAGTGATTATACTGATTTAATATAACTATATATATATATTTGTAATACATTTAATATACCATAGTCTAATAGTATTAATATTAGCCTATTAGTATAGTTATATATTAGTTTTAGTTATAGTTATAGTGATTTAGTATAACTATATTAGTATAAGTATAGCTATAGTCTATAGTCTATATTAAACTATTAGTATTAGTTAAATAGTTATAGACTTATATATTAGTATAGCTATATAATATATTAGACTAGTATAATAGTATTAATATTAGCCTACTAGTATAGTTATATATTAGTATTAGTTATGGTGATTTAGTATAACTATATTAGTATAACTATATTAGTATAACTATAACTATAGTCTATATTAAACTATTAATATTAGTTAAATACTTATAAACTTATATATTAGTATAGCTATATAATATATTAGACTATATAATAGTATTAATATTAGCCTATTAGTATAGTTATATATTAGTATTAGTTATAAACTATATATTAGTATTAGTTATAAACTTTTAGTGATTTAGTATAGCTATATTAGTATAAGTATAATTATAGTCTATATTAGACTATTAGTATAGTTATATATTAGTATTAGATATAAAATATATATTTAATATTATTATTAGTTATAAACTTTTAGTATTAATTATAAGTATAACTATAGTCTATAGTCTATATTAGACTATTAGTATTAGTTAAATAGTCTATGACTATTAGTTATAGACTTATATATTAGTATATTTAAATAATATATTAGACTATATAATAGTATTAATATTAAACTATTGGTATAGTTATAAGTTATATATTAGTATCAGTTATAAACTATATATTTAATATTAGTATTAGTTATAAACTTATAAACTTTTAGTAAAAACTTGTAGTATTAATTATAAGTATAACTATAGTCATTAGTCTATATTAGACTATTAGTATTAGACTATTAGTCATAAATTTTTAGTGATTTAGTATTAACATTTTATGTAATAATTTATAAATTATAATAAGAAATTATTTCATATATGAATATATATAATTATATATATTACATATAAAAATTTCACATAAAAATTTATAATTATACATAATATATAAAACGTATATATATTAATATATATATATATATAATATTTTGTATAAAACTTATATATACAATAATATAAATATTATTTTTATATATATTTTTTATCAACAGGTCCGGTCCGGTCCCAAAAATCCTAAAATCGGAACCGGCCGGTTTTCACATTCTAAGAACCGGTCCAGTTCGGATCGGTTTTCCGGTTTGAATTTACACCCCTAGTCCCAGTAGACTTAATCTCAGCTAACTATAAAATCTGGTTTTGCACCCCTTGCTGTGTGTTCTTGCTGAAAAAAAAATGAAGATTTTTCTTCGTTAAGAACTTGTCTCGATGCCTGTTCATAGAGATCCAGTATCTTAAGCACTCTAGTTAGTTCCTCTGGAGTGCCTTGATAGAAGTGGAGGCTGTCATCTGCAAAGAACAGATGACTCACCTTTGTGGGGCCTCTCCCAATAGGGATACGAGTAAGATCACCATTGTCCTCAGCTTTATTAGTAAAGCAGATAGAGCTTCAGTACACAAAATAAAAATGTAGGGAGAGAGGGGATCTCCCTGTTGAAGACCCCTAGTTGGATAGAAAATCTGCTGAGGTTCACCATTAACTAGGATTGAGTAGGAAACTAAGCTTAAGCAATTTTGGACCAGGGTGATCCAATGTTGGGGAAAACCAATCTTTTTCATCACATTTTCAACAAACAACCATTCAATCCTATCATAGGCTTTGCTCATGTCTAACTTAAGAGCCATGAAGCCTTTTTTTCCTTTCATCCTTGAATTCATAGAATGTAGGACCTCATAAGCAACTAAGGTATTGTCTGAGATAAGTCTCCCTGGAACAAAGGCGCTTTGGTTTACTGAGATAAGGTCAGGAAGGACACCTTTCAGTCAGTTTTCCAGAGTTTTAGACACTATCTTGTACAGGACATTACAAAGGCTTATGGGCCTAAAATCATATACCCTCTTAGGATTTTTGACCTTAGGAATCAGGAAAATAAAAATGTCATTCACCTCATTAAGAGGCCACCATGGTTCAAAGCATGGAGCACAAAGTTACATACCTCACCCCCCCACCACATCCCAGTGTTTTTTATAAAATTGGGCAGGGAACCCATCGGGACTAGGTGAGCTAGGTGAGCCCAGGGGGTTCATCTGAAAAACTGCAGTTCTAACCTCCTCGGCTATAAATTCCTTCATAAGTCTTGTGGACATCTCAGTAGTTAATTTTGGGCATAGTTTATGTAAGCAACTCTCAACATTAGTAGACAAAGAAGTAGTGAAAAGTGCAGAGAAAGAACCTGTTAGTACAGCTCCAATATCATTCTACTCATGAGCTACTCTCCCATCAAAATCCTCAATACACTTAATGGAGTTTGCCTTTCTACTTTGGCTAGCTTGCATATGGAAATATTGTGTATTTTTGTCTCCATTTCTCAGCCAATGTTGTTTAGCACGCTGTTTCCACTTCATATCAGTTTCAGCTAGTGAATCATCCACTCTCCTTTGAAGTTTCTGCAATTGGGGCATGTGGGTTCCATCACCAGAGTCTTGCAAGTGGCTAATGGTAGCCAAATCTCGTGAGATGTCCCATTGTTTTATTTGTGCATGCTTTTGCTTCCATGATATCAGGCCCCGCTGACAGTGTTCAAGTTTTTATCTTAATAGGCCTGCCTTTGTGTCTCCCCCAGCCACCTTGCTCCATGCATCCCTCACAATCCCACCACATTCCTCCTTTAAATCCCAAGCAGCTTCATATCTAAAAATCTTATTTCTCCTTCCTCTGCCATACTCAATATGTTGCAAGCACACATTTAGAGGAGAATGATCCGATTTGATAGCAACCATTGCATTGCAGACAACATCACTAAACATATCATTCCATGTTTTATTAGCTATTGCTCTATCAAGTTTCTCCTTTGTGAGCCCTTTACCCCACCTGTTATTCGACCAGGTGAATTTCTGCCCTTGAGAGTGGATGTCACAGAGTCCACAATGTTCAATAGCTCTTCTAAAATTTTCAATCTGTTTGTAAGGTTTGCTAGCTCCCCCCATCTTGTCCTTTTGGTGAAGTATTTCATTGAAATCACCTGCACATAGCCAAGCTATAAGGGAGCTGGGTTTAAGGATCTTGGAAAGCAGCTACTACTTCTTTTCATCGTGTCTGGATGTCCATAGAAACCAGTGAACTGCCAATGAGGTTTGCCTCCACCTTCTTCAATTAGAGCATTGATGTGCCATCTAGAATAGCTAGTGATCCTGACCTTCCATCTTTCCTTCCAAAGCATTGCAATTCCACCACTTGAACTCACCCTATCTACAGCCAAACAACTATCAAAGTTCAAAGACCTTCGCACCCCTTCCATTATGTTACTATTGCACTTAGTTTTCACAAGGAAAATTAAGCTTGGGCCCTTTTCCTTAGTCATTATCCTAAGGACTCGAATTGTTTGAGAGTTCCCAAGCTCTCGGCAATTCCACACCAATAGACTCATTGGTTTTGGCAGGGCTGGACTCCAGCCACTGCCTTTGAAAATTGGTTCTCAATCTCTTCATCTTCGATCTTGTATTTCTTGGGGTTTGGAAGTCCTCCCTTATCATTTCTCAAACCTCTCCTTTTACTCCCTGCGTTTTGATCAGAGTTGGTTATATCAACCAGGATTTCACTCAAAACAGCACTATCTCTGGCCTTCCTTTTCCACTTGCCAAGTTTGGAATCTCCATTATTCTTAGCAGTGACAGGAAAACAAACCATAGGATCAGCCAATAAAGAAAGATTCTCCTTCGACTTGTCTAGCCCACCCACACTCAATGACACTTTATCATTTTCACTATGTGTTTGAGAACAGGTTCTTTGAGTGGGACTTTTCGACTTAGGTATAGCTTGGTCATAACTCCTCTGGTAGTTAGGGTCTTTAATATTAATCATACCAGATTCATTTAGAGGGGGATTTAGTTCAATAAAGGCAGCCCCCCTCTCTGTACCCCCTACTGCTCTCCAACTTTCCATCATAGGATTGGCCGGGATTGGAAGGTCCTGACGTAGTTGGGTTCCAACTGTTTAAAAATTCAATATTTGGATATGAACTTGCAAATTTTTTAGTGCCAGTATTAAGAGCCCCCCTTGCAGGTACCTCCTCCATTTCAGCTATTTTTTCTCCCTTCATTCCTTGCTTATCTACATCTACTCCACCTTGCTTGACCCTTTCATCCTCAGCCTGCTACTCTTTTGATCTGCTGTGTGTAGGGGAGTCACCATACTTGAGGTTATCAAACAGGTTAGTGTTCATTGGTTGTGCTGTTAGCCATGGTCCAAACTGCATGGACTTCTGTTCATCATGATGCTGGTCAAATCTTGGCCTAGAACATGTCCTCCCTTTATGTAATAGAACACTACAGTGGAAACAAAAAGTTTGAAGCCTCTCATATTTGAAAGATATCCAACGTTGCTGCTCCTCAAAACCTAGCCACTTTCCCCTCAACAGGGGCTTATGAAGATCTACTGCCACCCTAACCCGAAGACATCTCCCCCACGCAGATCCATTAGACTCTGCATCCACCCTTATTACATGTCCAAGACAGGCCCCGACCTGCTCCTATATTTCTTCAGTCATCGCTGCTAGAGGTAGGTTGTGGCATTGAACCCAGAAAGGTTCATATCAGAATTGTAAGGCATTGATTGAAACTGTTTCATCTACCTCTTGTAGGGCTAGTAAGTTCCTATCAAATAACCATGGTCTACCGCTCAGCACCTTGTCTTTATTTTGTGCTTGCTGGAACTCTATCAAGAAACATTGGTCATTAAGGTCATTGAAACGCACCCAACCCTGAGTCCTCCAAACCTGAGACATTGTCACTCGAAAAGCTTCGTTGTTAACCCCTTTTCAGACATGACCTTGCCAATTATATAGAGCTTCCCCCTTATACTTCCCGCCTTAATCCCCTTTGATTTTATTTGCATTACAGAGTTTTCTTCCTTTGACAGATGGAGATGCTCCCATCTCTTAGTCAGATTTTCTTCCACCATTTTCATGTAAAAAAAAAAAAAACCCACCAAAAACTCACGGAACTAGTGAGACAAAGCCCTGTTTCGAAGAAACAACGACACTAACCCTACTCTGTCTCAAGAGAAAAGAGAGGAACCAGTTGAGAGACTTTAATTTCAACTGGACACTTATAAACACTATAATAAAAACATTTATGCTATTCGTTTAAAAAAGAATAATAAATCAAAATCTGAGGGTAAAGGGCCCCTAGCTCTCGTTCGTTCTTATCACCATCAATTTCTATTCTTCCTTTTTTGGAAAGATAATTCTAATTATTATCTTTTATCTTTTATTTTTTAGATAAATTTCTTTCTTCTTCTTCTCACTATTGCTAGTTTTGTTGCTTTCTGGATTAAAGTAGTCAGATGATCAAAGCTGGAAGGCAGTACATATATACATGATAGGCCTACCTTCTCGGGTGTTTATTTTAACCAACAGGATTCAATGAATCATTGCTTTCCTTTTCCATAAAGTTTGACAGTATGTGATAGAAAAACATATTCTTATCTCAAAATACATCTGTATAAAGCTTTAAAGTTCTGTGGGGTCCAGAAGATGATTACAGTTTAGAGAATTATTGTTGTTAAAGTATGCCTTTGTATAAAGGAACAATATAAAAAAATCTTAGAACGTGTTTGCTTTGCGATATTAACTTTTCTTTATAAAACCATTTAATGCTAACTTTATACATCAAAAATCATGATCCACCACGCCATTTGATTTTTGCACTACCATATTCCCTAATTTATATTATTCAATTTGTCTTCTTGATGTGGTGTCACATGACTTATATAAAAAAAATTAAAAAAAATTAAAAATACAAACTTAAAATAGTAGAGTGAATCTATGATTTTAGTCTTCGTATTGTTATATTTTTGGGCGCTATATTATTTTGAATATATATTTTTTTAATTTTTTTAACAAGCCATTTTGTATCACATTGTGGTGTCACGTCAAAGGGATAAATTAAATTATATAAATTAGGGATATAGTAGCATTAGTCTATGACGTAATCCACTTAATATTATTGCAAGGATTTAAATATTTTAGAGTTTTTTTATCTAAAATTTAAGATATAAGTTGTTAGAGAAATAGATGCATAATATATGTTATACAGAATTTATAGTTGCTCCAATAAATTTTTTAAAATATTTTTAAATGATCAATAAATTTTGCACAACTCAACATTTATATTTATATCATGTTTGAGAAGTGAGATGATCTTATCTTAAATATTTTTATAATTTTTTTAAATATTATTTAAATATAAAATTTTTTTATTTTTTATTTTTTATTTTTTTTATCAAATTATTACTTAATTATTGTAATTTTTCTATAACTTTAGACAAAACAAAACAAAAACAATACAATTTTTTCATATTTTAAAATACAAATTATATTAAAAAGTTATATTTAAACATTTTTTTATAAAATTATTTATCTTTTAAGATGAGGCTGTTATTTAGTTTCTCTATATAGTTTTCTGAAAATGTAAACAAATCGATTTTTTTTTAAGAGAAAATAAATGTATATATCAACCAGTTGAGTAAAAAACTTTGAGAAATAGAAATATGAACTCACTCCATATCTAAAGTATCTAAATTTCAATAGCAATAAAAATAAATATTGCAAAAAAAAAAAAAAGTCTCGATCCAAGCACCACCGCACTAAAGAGAGTCTACTACCACTACGTGCAACATTTTTAGGGCCTGCGACCTCGGATCCTTTAGATCCGACCAACCTCCACTCTCGTAGTGTGGCATGTAGCCTCCAAGCGCCTCCATAGTCATTGACACCCGTTTGTCGGTGATTCGACGTATCTCTCATTTGCTATCTTCCTATGTTTTCACTTCCCCTAACCAAGAATCATGAAATGGAAGTAGTGGAAGTCTCATTCAGCTAATCCAAACCAGTGAAATGTAGCACAAAATACTTCATTATGGCTTCCAGTAGTATTACAATCCGTTTATCAAATTGTATCAAAATCGCTTCATGCAGCTTCCAATCGTAATATTACAATCTGTTTATCAAACTGTATCAAAAATGCTTCATGCGACTTCCTTTTATGGGAAATGGGTAGGGTCAAGTCATTCGCCCTATATCTCTTCTTTCTTTTTTTTTCTTTTTTTTTTTTTTTTTGGTATTTGCTTGTTTTGGATGAATGTTGAGCCCTCTCACTCTTTTAAATCTTGTATCCTATAAATGTTAAATATATCTATAATATGCTTGGTGCATAATTTTTAACAATAATCAAGTTGCGGGTTAAATAAGTTGAAATTTTGAACAATTTGCTAATTACATCAAAATGATTTTTTATTTTGATAGTGACAAACATAATTTTGTTCTTAATTATATCAAAAAATGAACTTTATCGAAGACCCGTATTTTTTTTTTCCTTCGGATTAATGAACAAACCCTTACTTCATATTTACTGATTTGTAATTCAATTGTATATCTTTTCTTTGTAGTTAAAAACAAATATATATATATATATATATATATATCCCTCCTTTATATAAAGAGAGAGAGAAATTATAAATAAATAAATAGATAAATAGATAAAAAAAAATTGACTAAGGCTTGATTTGTTTTCACAAACTATCTCATCTCATCTCATCTAATCATTACAACTTTTTCAAATAAAATATAAAAAATAATTCAACTCTTTTAAATTGAAAAATAAAAAATTATATTATAAAATTATATTCTAACAATATTTTATTCAATTAATAACTTTAATCTCATCCCTTCCGTGTAACCAAATAAAACTTAAAATAGTCAATTAAAAAAATGATATTTATAGTAATATGTAAGTCTCACGTATTTCTTTTTTTAAAATTATTGATAAATCAAAAAAATTATTTTTTTTAAGAGTGGATTACTTTTTTCAAGAAATAATGTGTAGAATTTATATATTATAAGATGGTATATAATATTAATCATAAAAGAATAAAGAAAAGAAGACTAGAAAGTAAAGTCACATCGTGGGTAATTAATTTATAAAAACAACGAATAATAGCTAGTGTGAGTTGTGAGATTCGGACAAAGTAGAAGCAGGAGGGTGCCACCACAAAGTTACAGAACTCAATAATTTCATGGAGGCCCACTTTGGTGGCTGACTGTCATCGCTCGCACGAACTTTCTTCCGAGCTCTCTGCCTTCTTCTTCTTCACGGAACTTCTTCTTCAAATAACGAAGACCATTCTTGTTGTTTCTAAGCATCCATGAAAGCAACACAGATGTAAGGAACTCCAAATATGCTCAGTTCTATGCATTTTCGTTCACTCTGTTTCAGTTTTTGTTTGGTAGATAAGAAACGGTCAGAAAATAAAATAAAAGAATAATAAGTACCCCAGAGAACAAGACCCTTTACACTGATATTGAGTCTGCTTAACCAGTTTCGCTTGGCAGATATGGTTGGCTTTTATTTTTTGTTCTATTTTTTTTTTTTCTTTGTGAAGCGCCGACAAAATTAGTAGATAACAGTATAAATTTTTTCTTCTTCTCTTATTTCCTTTCACTCTACTCGGCAAACAAACAGAAAGTTGATATTTTATATTTGAGTGGAGTGGGGCTACTCTGCCGCCCCACTCTTACCGCTGGAAGTATCGCCCAGATATTTTTTTAATACATTTAAATATTTTTAAAAAATAAAAAAAATATACTAATACATTTAAAAACACTTCCTTAATTATTAAGTAAAAAAAAAATTTTTTGACCAGCGGTCAAATTGAGTGGGCAAAATGGAGAGGCAAAGTAGCCTTTTTCATTTGAGTGCAAACAAACGGACGGAGCTTTTGAGGCGAGAGAAGTTCGGCGAAATGGGGACTGCCGGCACAGACTCTGCTGAAAACAGCGTAGCATGTCAGTCATGCTGCGAGGAGAGGTGAGGTACAGTAAAAGACAGTTATGATCTGTTGCAGGGATGAGAAAAAATGACGTGATATTAGTTGAGAATAAAATTAAAAAATAAAATAAAATATTATTAAAATATATTTTTTAATATTATTTTTATTTTAAAATTTAAAAAAATTGAATTATTTATTTTATTTTATTTAAAAATTTAAAAAAATTATAATGATAAGACGTGAGATTTTTAAAATTTTTAAAATTTTTGATTTTAATGTTAAAAACAACTATATCTAATTTTGTTTTTTTCTCTGCAACCAAACAGGTTATTTTCTTGTTATCTTTTTATGACCACTACTCCAGTTGAGAAACTTTACATTTTAATCGTTTATCATGCTGTCTCTAAATTACCAAAGTCCTGAATTCCAATTAATTTTTACTGCTGACGGTAAAAAAGGGTTTAAGTTAGGATTAGGTAGTGAGGTATTTTTATATATTTTGTGAATAATAATAAAAATAATAATAACAAAATAATAAATAATAATAAGTTATTCTCTTACCACCCAAACTAGTGATAGAAAGTGATCAAATCGTGTTATGCATTTAAAGTTGTCGCTTGACTTCAGAGTTGACTAGTCCCTGCTCGAAAAACCAATAAATAATAGTCATAAATTGCTAAAAATATCACATTTCTTCCTCATATTGTTGGCTTTCACATTACGTAGCATGGGACATTCTGTAATTCCATTGTAGAGAATATGGAATCTGAACTACTACTTCTGCAGCGCCTGGATTTCAGTTTTTGTTATCGGTAACTAAAGTGTGTCAAAATCACGAGTTGGGCTCTTTCTATTGGAGTTCTAATTGGCCGCAGGAATGGATTCCAAGCGAAATAATTTTGTAAGGTTAGTTTGTTCAAGCCCAAGTACTTCCCCCAACAGTCTCCATTTATTTGCTCTGTTTCCTCTGGTTTGGAATTTGACACTTTAAATGCTTTCTTCCAGGTTTCAAAGTTGGAGTTCGGAGAAATCTTCCAGTTTTGAGCATCAACATTCCATGAACGATCGAAAATATTCAAGAAACAGTTCTAGAGCCACATTTGACAGATTGTTTGAGAGTTTTCGGAGAGGATTGTTTGAGAGAGGGTCTGAGACAAATGAAAGTTTGAAAAACAACCCAATAAGCATCCCTTCTCATGTAGATCACTCAGGTCCTAAGAAGACTAAAATCCTTGATCCTCAGGATCAATTTCTTCAAACATGGAACAAAATATTTGTGCTTTCTTGTGTGATATCAGTGGCATTGGACCCACTCTTCTTTTACACCCCAGTTTTGAAGGTGAATGAGGAGAAGGAATGCTTAGAGTGTAGCTCGGACAAAACTTTGGCGATTATTGCTTCTGTTCTTCGTTCAGTCACAGATGCTTTTTATGCAATACATATATACTTTCAGTTTCGAACTGGGATTATCCCACCTTCTTCTCGTCATGTGTTTGGAAGGGGAGAGTTGATTGATGATCCTAAGGCAATCGCAAAAAGATATTTGTCCACATACTTCATTATCGACATTCTGGCAATCCTTCCCTGCCCACAGGTATGGGTGTCATACTCAAATCAATCTCAAGTATCTGTAATCTGGTTTATTACTAAGATAGCTCTGTTACTTTTTTACAACTCTCTGCATAAATACGTCGCTTATTATGAAACCAATCATAAAAAGCTCAAGGAAAAAAAAACATATTATACGACTTGACGTAGCAACCTTCTACATAAGTGGTGTGTATGCTTGGTTTGTTTGCATAATATTCGTTTGCAAGCTGAATTATTAACAAATACAGTGGTTTACGCGCAGACAGCTTGTAAGTTGACTAGAACTCAAGCTGAAATTAAATTTGTGTCAATTGCTCAGTGTAAAAGAAGGAACTATATATATATTACATATATTAATTATATATATCTCTAAGGTGCAAGTCTTACAATTTTGACGTTGCATGTGTTCTGCTCAGGTGGTAGTTTTGGCAAGGAAAAGTAAAGTGCCAAATTTGGTGACGAAGGAAATGTTGAAATTAGTAATCTTCTCCCAATATGTGCCGAGGCTTTTGCGGATCTACCCACTATATGTAGAAGTAACTAGGACCTCTGGCATTCTGACTGAGACAGCATGGGCTGGAGCTGCTTATAATCTTTTCCTCTACATGCTAGCTAGTCACGTAAATTACATGGCTTTTTTTTTGGTTCAAATTCTTCAACCTATTAATCCAAGATTGTTTGTTAACGAACAATGTATGTACCAGGTAGTTGGAGCCTTTTGGTACTTGTTTGGCATAGAACGACAGGATGCTTGCTGGAGAAATATGTGCAGGAACATTACAGGTTGTAAAGGTCCAATGGTTTATAACTGCAGTGACGTTCATCCACAGGAACATCCCCATTTCCTAAATTTCTCCAAACCTTTCGGAGATATTAGAAATGCTTGTCGTATTGTCGAACCAGATGATCAGAACGAAAACTCACCTAATGATCCCTTCAACTATGGAATATTTACTAAAGTTTTGAAGTCTGAAGTGGTGGCCGAATCAAATATAAGAAAGAAAGTGTCTTACTGCTTCTGGTGGGGTTTGCGTAGTCTGAGGTTAGTAATATATAAATCCTAGGAAAAATATCTCGTCGAGTTCAAATTTTTTGAACTGAAGCTAGGCCTCAATTAGTGAAAGAGGGGGCCTTACAGCATTTGTTATTGTCAGTATGGATTTTTCGGTGAGCTAGCATTAATACTCATTCAATACTATAGGATCCATTTCATATATATGTTTATCCATATCGTACTCTCGAATTCAGATAAGAGATACTGACCTCACAGCGAGGGTGGCCGCCACAAAAATTTTCTTATTAAAGCTTTTTTTAGTATGTTCCAAGCAAAGCTTGTCAACTTATAGCAAGTCATTTTTAACTTGTACCCTTCCTTTTCTTTCAGTTCTCTTGGCCAAAACTTGGATACAAGTACATATTTCTGGGAGATAGTCTTTGCTGTTTCCATAGCCATCGCTGGGTTGGTCTTATTCTCATTACTTATAGGCAATATGCAGGTAATACTTTGGTCCTCATAGATTCTCTTGCCAAACTATTGTTGTAGCAGTATGAGAACATTTTCATGCACTTCTAATTTTTCAATCCATGTACACCATATAGAAACATCAATTTCTTCTCATAAAAGGCCTAATAGGAGGAGTGAGATAACTCTTTAAAAAGACCACGGTGAGTTTGTTCCTAAGCCGTGTGGGACTTCCCAACACTCCCTCTCACGTGTGGGCCGGTATTTCTGGTTCCATTATCATGGGTAGGTCACAGGAGTTCATCATCGGTCATAGGTTAACCTGCTCTGATACCTTATAGAAACACTCATTTCTCCTCATAAAAGGCCTAATAGGAGTGAGACAACTCCTTATAAGACCAGGATGAGTTTGTTCCTAAACCGTGTGGGACTTCTCAACACACCACATCTAAACCTTCCAACTGATGGTTTTATACAGAATCAGATTCTCAGCTAATTCATTAATATAAATTACATGCTTAATTATTTGTATATATACTCCAGCCATCTTCAATCAACAGTTCTTGTATTCTATTTTAGCCTTCTAGCAGCTATGTTGCCAAGGAAAACATGATGATATGCGTCTGTTCTTTCTAATTCTATCCATTCAACTTCAACTAAAAACCTATTTGCAGAACAGTACTCATAGTTCTAGAATGGACTAAGGTGATATCATGTTTCTTGTGCTGTTATAGAAATATTTGCAATCCACAACAGTGAGAGTAGAAGAAATGAGAGTGAGGAAGACTGATGCAGAACAGTGGATGTCCCAACGTATGCTCCCTAACAACTTAAGGGAGCGGGTTAGACGATATGAGCAGTACAAGTGGCTAGAAACAAGAGGTGTGGAGGAAGAGAATCTCATCCGTAACCTTCCGAAGGATCTCAGAAGGGACATAAAGCGCCATCTTTGCCTTGATCTTCTTATGAAGGTAATACTTCCCTTGATTGTTTTTGTGCATCATTTTGTCCTTTTTTTTAGCTACGGTGTTCATCGAGTTAATTTTATCTTCAAGGTGCCCATGTTCGAAAAGATGGATCAACAACTGTGGGATCCGCTGTTTGATCGTCTCAAGCCAGTACTTTACACAAAAGACAGCTACATTGTTCGTGAAGGGGATCCAGTGGACGAGATGCTCTTTATCATGCGAGGAAACCTAGCCACTTTCACTACCAATGGTGGAATAACTGGTTTTTTCAACACTGCTGAGCTTAAAGCCGGTGACTTTTGTGGAGAAGAGCTTCTTACTTGGGCCCTATATGCCCAGTCGTCGACCACATTCCCCCTTTCAACAAGAACAGTGGTGGCAAAAGCAGAGGTTCAAGCCTTTGCTCTAATGGCCGAGGATTTGAAGACTGTGGCTTCTCAGTTTCGGAAACTTCACAGCAAGGAGTTGCAGCACACTTTCAAGTAAGGCTTTAAGCTATGCCTATTAACTTTTTGGATAATTATTCCATCGCTATCAAAACAGACAGATGATGGCTTTTTCTTGCTTTGTTGCATTATCATTGTCACAAAGAATTATTTATAATAACTTACACAAATACTCATGAAGCGTTTAATAAAGAGTACAATAATCGCTATTTGAACTCTGATAATCTTCCTCATCTGCGCGAATGATCCTTGATATAATTAAATATGCAAAAATCACTCTCAGGTTCTACTCCCAACAATGGAGAACATGGGCGGCCTGTTTTATCCAATCAGCTTGGCGCCGCTACTCTAAGAAAAACCATGAGAGGGCTTTGCGTGATGCTGAAAATAGACTGCAATATGCTTTGGCAAATGAAGCTGGGACCTCGGCAAGTCTTGGTGCAACTATTTATGCATCAATGTTTGCTACTCGTTTACTTCGAGCCTTGCGACGACCAAAGGGTGGACGCACCAGTACCAGGGCGCCACAAAGAGTGCTACAGCTACTACCACCGAAGCCTGCTGTGCCAGATTTCAGTGCTGAAGGTCATTAATTAGTAGTATATGTGGCGTTTCAAGTGATTATCACGCAAGTTTAGTTTTCACAAACGTTGTTCATGTGCAAGCGTTTTCTGTATAAAGGATGTGGTGTGTAACATGTACTAAGCAAACTTCCATCTTTATATTTTAGAGCCATGTTTTCATCACACTACAACAAAAATTCATTTTTGGGACGATTTTTGTTTGGAATGAAACGAAAATCGTCCCAAAAAATGAGATGTAGGAACAAAATTCAAATTTTGTTCTTAAAAAACGACGGGAGGTGTTTACCGTTCGAACGTCTTCGAACAGTATATGTATAGACGAAAAATTTTGTCCCTAATAAAATAACCGTTAGAACATCCAAAAAAAATGCTTGAACAAAATAAATAAACATTCAAACGGAAATTACATATGGTCGAACAACAATTTGGCACGTTAAGTGACAAAATTTAGCGGAATACTGACTTACCATTCGAACAACATATAACAACGTTCAAACGTCAAGGTTAATCGATATTTGAACCGATATTATATACGATCGAACGAGAAATTAGCGGGTTAAGCCAATAAATTTAGTGGGACATTGACTTACCGTTTGAACAACATAAAGTACGTCGAATGCAAAAGATAATCAATATTCAAACACATATCATATATGATCGAACGGAAAATTGGCAGGTTAAGTCAATAAATTTAGCGGGACATTGACTTACCGTTCGAACAGATTACTATAGCTTTCAAACTAATAAGTTATCAATGTTCGAACGTAAAATAAAGTGTTCGAACAAAAATTAGAAACATTCAAACATGACATATTTCGTTCGAATGGTTACATAATTTTTACAATTATTGATGGCAACAAAATAATTTACTTAATTATGGATAAATATTTAATTTTTATAAAAGTTATCAATTAAATAATAGGAATAATAGAAATCAACAATTAATTTAGAAAAGATAAAAAAAAAAGTAATTCATAATTAAATTAAATTTACAAAACACCAAATATTGTCCATACCAAAAAAAAAAAATGTAAATAAAAGATAGAAATTACTAAGATCTCAACTCTCTGCACACATCCTCGACTGCAGTTAGACGTGTCTCTAGTTGTGCTAGTCAAACACTAATCGTGACCTGAATCGCAGACATGACATCAATCTCTGCACATAAGTGAGAGATGATAGCATTAATCTATGTACGTAAATCAAACATGGCAGTATAGATCTCTGTACTCATTGCATCGATCACCGCTGATGTTTGTCCGCTGATCTCTACAAGCACTATATCAATCATCTCCTCACGAGTAGCTGTGCATGATGCCTCGGCCTGCGTGGATGTCTCATCGACTGATACTCCTCGATCTCTCAGGTGTCCATCTCTCTGAGTATCGACCGGGTCTAGAATAGGACCACAAAGACGAAGTCTCGAGTGTCCCGTGCTTCGTGACAGGGTGGAGTTGTTGATCGGTCACATCAGCTCCAAGACATGCTCAGCAATATTTGGCAGGATCCCAACATGTAGCAAAAATCGGGTGATCAGGATCCCGAATGGCAATATATCCATCGTAATGTACCGTGCCTCTGATCGAATCCTATCGAATATATAACCCACTAGGTCGATCGGAACGCCACGAGTGACGCGTGTCATAAAGTTCACTCGATTCATGCCAACCTCTGTCATGTGCTGCCAATGATCAATATTGTTGATGATGATCAAGTTCATGATTTTGAAGAAAGCAGATAGATCTACCTGCTTCATACTCTTCGTCTCATCATACAAAGGAGCATCTGGACCAGCAACCAACTCACTCACCTCATAATCAGCAAGGGCATCGAGCTCATCTGTACACGTCCTCAGCTGCATCCCCATCACCCGAAGCTGAAGACTCTTTAGGCACCACGTTCGGATATGCAGTGCGCAGTCTAGGAATACCAATAAGATTAGCGAGTACATCCGCTGAAAATATAACTGAAGCTCATCAGATAGAGATCGTATATGCCCTTCCGTCATCTGGGCCGACACCACCGAGTTCTTTATAGAACTCAGAAACGATGACAATATAAGACACGAGGTCCCATGCTTCGTCCTTCTGATCAAGGATTGGTGTTCAACCACGATCATTGAAAACTGATATCAAGGAATGACCCTCCCAGATAAGAGTCAGAAAGTCAGAAATCTTCACCTGATGCTCTAATAAAATAGTCATCTCTCGAATTGTTTCGACGGAAGGTTGCCCTGGTCTGCCACACTTACGTCCCCTATAAGACATTATCAACCTGAAATTTAAGAAATAAAATATATGTGCAACATTAGTTATAAAATATAATACATAAATATTCACAAAATTATATACTAATTAAAACAATGAGAAACTCTTTTCTGTTATATCGTTCGATTGAATCCACACCCGTTCGAACCTTAAAATTTTGACATCAGCGTTCGAACATGAATCATATACATTCGAACGCAGAAATTAAATTCGGTTCGAATGTATGGTGAATCGATCAAACGTTTGACATTTGAGTTCCTACTGTTTGAACGAATACAACATCATACGAACGATATTTGGATCAAATTCAGTCATGGCTGAGTCAACTCAACAGCCATGAAAATGAAAGGAATCCACCGATTCGTTTCGTTTCTTCCACAAATAACAACTACGCAATGATGGGTAAACAATCTACTGTGGATTTCCGGCCACCTATGGTGGCTATCGACCGAAAGATAAAATTTTTCTATTTTTTACAAATAATCTAGCAAAACTTACTTAGAATAACCCAAACAAGATATATAAGGAGCGTACCCAAAACCATGCCCACTCACTTATACTTTTAGATACCCTCTTCCATTCTCAACTGCAATCAAAAGCCATTATGTATACATTTCTGTTTGATGACCACCCACTAGTACTCACGACATCTTTACCATCCTTTTGTTTTGGAGTGATCCGAGAACGCAGAAATCCATACGCCAAATCAAACCCATGGGGTGGATTGTAACGCCCGTCCTTGTGGTGGGTCTTTTTGTAAAATATTTTGAGAAAGGTCGACGGAAATTACCGTCCGATTTAAAACTTTTTGCTTCTTCCCAGGGTGTAAGACTCTACGTTTATAAAATAAAATGTGATTTTACAATAAAAGAGGTTTATAGCGGAAAACATCATTTTTAATAATAAAAAGGCCTCTCTTACATTTAAATGCTCGTGCCTAGACTTCCGTGCTCTTCCCCATGGGCCGTGTCGGTCCTGACGCGTGCAGTTCATTTCCTTCCCTATGAGGGGGAGGGACATACATAAAAACTAAAATGAGTCGAAGACTCGTAAGCATTACTTCATATAGTTAAAATATAATAACGTAGGTTTTCATTCATGTATTCATCATTCGTACATATCATACTTACATGCATGCGTGCATACGTGCATTCATTTGAAAACGTCACTTGACGGGATTTTCCTTTTAAACATGGGCTTCCTTTTCGTAAAACGTGTTACCCGTCAGTGCCTTCACTTCTTCAAGAGTGCGGTGCCTTCATTTCTTAAAGTGCATTCATGCATACGTACTTACATACATACATACATTCTTTCTTATCACTTTCATAGGCCGGTACACACTGTTACGCCCCGTATGTTAGGGTTAGTAGCCCTATGGCCAATGGATTCGCCCTTGGCCACGGGTTGGAATCCCATTCTGTTAGGGTGCACCACTGGGTGCACTACCAGTACTACTGCCCGACATTGCAATCTGCCCATTCATTCATTGGGTACCCCTTTTCATTCATTCATGTGGCCGTTACGTATTTTTATACATTTCATGCTTTCATTTCATTCTTTCATTCGTTCATGTTAGCTCTAAAGAGCTGGAGCTTTCATTCAGTTCTTTCTTTCATTTAACAGTCCTTTCATGAGAAAACATTTCTTTTCATGAGAAAAATCATTTCGTCATGGGCCTGAACATCCTTTTTCATGCCATCCATGAGCATCACCTCGTGGCATTCATAAAAGTATCAGTTCGTAGTGTCCATAAAACATAAAGCACAGGCTCAGACTTCGCCTTTCATGGCATCCGTAAGGATCACCTCGAACCGCGTCTTTCACGGTGTCCACGAGCATCACCTCGCGGCGCTCCCGAAAGCGTCAGTTCGTAGGATCCATAAAAGAGTTCGTCTAAGCTCGCCTTTCGTGCATTCACTTCCGTTCGTGGATTTTCTTAGAAAATACGTACAATAGATACAACGTATAGTCATCCATTCGCATGCGTACAATTAATAACTTTGGGTGCGTAAAAAGGGGCTTTCATGGAGGGGTCGTACGTACTTATACATTTGAAAGCATAGCATCTTCTTCAGTAAAACGTCTTTCGTTTCGTTTCATAAGGCCTCTTTAAGGAAAAGCGTTTTGTTTTCATTTTCGTATCTTTTTAGAAAACTTTAGAAGAGTATGAACGTAATACTTACCTGGACTCCATGCTACTTTCATACCATGCAGTCCATTCATGTGCTTGTCAAATAGCAACCTACATGCATACATAACCTTAACGTCATTCTCTATCTAATGCATAAGCAACTGAACTAGAAATAGAACTACACTATACTCGAAACACTCTCCTTCTATCCCGTGCACTTACGTGCCCTTTTCTATGCTAAAACCTTCGGAGACCACTTACGGTCACCACATCTTCCAACTCAAAGTCTTGCCTCGAGTGCTCATTCACTAAAGTGAACCCATGATTCACTTTAGGATTAAGACACTAAGACCTCTGTCTCATTCTTCTCATTAACCACGTTCCGACGCATGACTTAGACCAACTAAGTCACGCATCCCTTCCTTAGACAGTACACTCGTCATTGTCTCCATGCATCTTAGCCCATACTAAATCCTCATTCTCATCCTTACAAGACACAGGCTCTACGCCAACTCTGAGGCTTAAGCACTGTGTAACTATGCTTAGGACAGATTACCCATTACATATGGTGAATCCGTCCGGCACATGTGTTTCATCAGTTCACACATGTACCTTACCCCTTTATCACCTAAGATCAACATATATAACACGTTGATCACCTGCCTGGAGGGACAAGGGACATACTCCGATACCAACCTTCTCTTAACCCGGCTGGCATGACTCTCCATGCTACCCGTCCCTTTTGACAGTTCATCCCAACACTTAACATGACAAGACTCCGTTCACAATCACGCCTTATGTCACATCATATAGCTCAAGACTACTCCCAAGCTACACAATGACCTTGTCACGTTACCTGACATCCCACTACGTCATTTCTACGCCAACTTCTAACTCATCACGAGTACGGTTCCTCACGTACTCCTATCACATTGTGACATCTCGTCACGATCCCGGTACGCCATTCATACCCTATCACTTCACCCATCGTAAGCACGATTGTCAGTATCCACGTCATGAAGTGACATTGCCCAATCATGCTTTCGCTGCGTACACTTACACTTATTCTGCTACTACACCCATACTCCTAACCATAAGTCCATCACGGTGACACTTGTCACCTTAGACTACAGGCTACGCCATAACTACTTCGGGACACTGTTCCACAGTTCCCGAAACTACTCATCACGTTCTACGTCCATCAACCACACAACCATCCTTATTTCTGCGACACGCCATACGGAGTGTCACTGCCTCGTGGAGTACACTCCACGTATACTTCCTTTCCACACGCTACAACATATCATCAATATGGCATACCCGCCATACGATGCATCATTCTACCACATGGAGTACACTCTGCATATACTCCATACACGTTACGCCATATCACCATTACGACATACCCGCCGTATGGTGCATCACTCCACCATATTGAGTACATTCCACAAGTACTCCCTTCATACCCATCACGCCACATCACCATTATGGCATATCCGCCACACGGTGCATTACTCCACCATATGGAGTACATTCCACATGTACTCCCTTCATACCCATCACGCCAGATCACCATTATGGCATATCCGCCACATGGTGCATTACTCCACCATATGGAGTACATTCCACATGTACTCCCTTCATACCCATCACGCCACATCACCAGTATGACATATCCGTCACATGGTGCATTACTCTACCATATGGAGTACATTCTACATGTACTCCCTTCATATATACCACGCCACATCACCATTATGGCATATCTGCCACATGGTGCATTACTCCACCATATGGAGTACACTCCACGTGTACTCCATTTACACTCCACACCATACAGAGTACACTCTAGGCCACATCACTATTATGACATACTTGCCATATGGTGCATCACCCCACATATGGAGTACACTCCGCATGCACTCCATTTACACGCACTACGCCACAGAGTACACTCCACGTGTACTCATCCCATTCCACAATATGTCAGGAGGGTATATTTTAGATATACTCTCCTTATCTCACACTACACCATACACAGAGTACACTCAGCGTGTACTATTCCCATTCCACATGCCACGCCATCCATACGATACATGCCCCACAACTACACTGCACAGCACAACCACGCCATCATTACAACACAAACTCCACAACTACACTACACCACACAGTCCACAACACTGCACAAATACGCCCAACGCTTCACATACACAACACCTCACATCCCCACACTACACAGATATGCCCAACACTTCACAGCGCACTACATAGCGCATCTCAATACAACCTAGTCATTCTCCTAATACTAACAGCACAGTCCACAACCTAATCAACTAATCAATATCTAACATAATTAACGAGGGATAAAGAGTTATACCATCGACGGGATAACCCGTGCGTTGCTCGCTGATCGTCACAACCGATGACGTCGAAAAAGTCGTACGTGGCGGCTAACCCACGTACGTTGCCTGTTTGGGCGTTTGGATAGTTAAGTGTGGTCTTGGAAGGGCTCGTGAAGGCCCTGTGTTGGTGGCTATGAAGGGCGGTACACAGCGTACCTAATCGTGTACAGTGGCGGTCAGTCACATGCAGTGACTATCCATCACGTGCAGTGATTACCCACCACATAAAGTGATGGTTTGACCCTAGTGCTCGGCTAAGGGAGGTGCGGTGGAACTCGTGGTGGCGTCGAGGTGGCGCCATGGTGGCTCACGGCGGCAGATCTGGCCGCACGATGGAGGAAAGGCCGTGGGAGAGTGAGAGAGAGTGTGCGTGCATGGGTGACAGATTGGTGTTGTGGGTGGCTGGGCTGGCTTCATGGTGGCTTGAGGAGGCTGATGATGGTGGTTACTTACCGTGGGTGGCGGTATGGCTACTGGCCTCGAGTCACACGGAGGAGGAAGGGGAAGGGGAGGAGAGGTCCATGGTGGCCGTGGGTGGCCGTGGAAGTTGCGCACGGCGGCGCTAGCAGCGTCGATAGCTCGAAGCCGTGCAAAACCCATAAATGGGTTTCGTGCGTGCATGCGACGGAGGGGGAAGGGGGGCTTCCTGTGGCTTGGGTTCCATGGGAGGGGTTCGTCGGTGGGAGGAGAGGCCGTTGGTGGCGGTGGTGTCGCCGGAGGACAGCGCACGGCGGCGCTAAGGACAACAAGCCCATTCGGGCTTTACACTTCCAAGGGAGAGGAAGAGAGAGCGTGAGAGGGAGGGGTTGCCGTGGATGGACTCGCAGGAGGGAGAGGAGGCCATCGGTGCCGGCGGTGAGAGCTGCCGACGCACGGCGGCGCCGGGCTGTGCGATGGAAGCTACGGGCGTGGAGAGGAGTCTCGTACAGCATACGCTTGAGGGAAAGGGAGGAGAGAGAGAGGGCTGGGGAAAAAGTGAGGGAGAAAGAGAGAGGGTTTGGGTTTATAATCCAGTCTCATCGTCTGGGGATCCACGTAATGATCTAACGATGGATCTCAAACACTGATTTAAAATGCATAAATATTAACTTAATTAAAAGCGCTTAAAGGAATTAAGATAAATATTATTTTAAACTAATTTTAGTTTATAAAATAATATTCCTTCATCATTAATAATTTAAATCTCATAATATTTTAAATAACTGGAGTCATTTATATAAAATGATTCCCCACAATTATAATATTTTTGGAGCTCTTCAAATATATTATAATTGAGTTATTTAAAATATTACTTAGTTAAACAACACTGGAAATACATCATATAAATATTTCCAATACATTTAAAACATTGGGCGTGCCTTAGAAGTCACCTAATATCTTAAGGAACACGCCATCGTGGTTCAGCACACATAACGAGGCTCGCAGTCGCCAGAAAGAATGGTAGACTGTTGCATAATTCCATCCTCGGAATCTGCTTACGTCAGAAAGGAGTCTTACGTAAGAAAGAGAGAAGCTTACGTAAGAAGAAATGAGCGGGGGTTACATGGATAGGGTTGGGTATTCGTAACAGAATGATTGAAAATCGAAGATGAAGCGGTGAAGTTGGGACCTTCTCGCAGTTGGTGTAAGAGAAGCTAGTCTAATGATTGAAATAAAAAATTTAGGCACAAAAGGTGTGCCCCACTAAGTGACTATGGAAGGAATTGACTCGCACCTAAAATAGGAGGATCACACGATGTAGTTGGGTTCAAAAATTGGTCATATCATTGAAAAACTCTTAACGGTTTCCAAAAAAAAAGAAAATACAAAGAAAAAAAAATATTTATTCAAAAAAAACATAGTTTCCAAAAGTACTAAGATCAAAATGCTAACTTGCGTTGCCAACAAAAATTTTATTAGGTGGGACCAAGAGACTTACCCAAAAATGAACAAAAGAAGTATATCGGAAAATACAATAAAATAAAAGCGAAGTCCAAAATCTCAAATATTAGAGTCTACAGATATCAAACTTATATACACCTTCAAAATCTAAACCTTAAATCTATCAAAATCATTTCCTAAAGTCCACAAAATAGCCTACCGGATGTAAAATTCTAAGTCTCATGAAAATCATTTCTTAAATACTGGAAAGTCTAAAACATCAAATCTCATCCAGATCATTTTTAAAGTATGCAGAATCTCTAACCTCATATTTCGTAAGCTACCTTCCATAAGTAATCAAATGCGGAAGCCTTAAGTATCCTAAAAAAATCATATCTTGGACCTACAGAATTTCTAAAACCTTAAATATCAACATAATCATTTCTTGCAGTCAGCAAATGTCTACTCCTCAAATCTGAAAATTATTTCCTAAAGCCACAGATATCAAAGACCTCACATGTTATTGTCTGTAGAACCTTAAACCTTAAATCTCATCAAACTCCTTATTATAGTATGCAGAATCTCAAACCTCAAAGTTACGAATTCAATTCCTAACATCTGCCAAATCTAAAACCTCATATCCCATCAAAATCAATCATAAGGTTTTTAGAAGCTCAAACTTAAATATCCACATGACCATCCTTATAGTCCTCAAGTTCCTATACCGAAATTTTTACATCCTATAAACCCACAGATTTCTAAACCTCCAAGGTTTATTGTATGCAGAATTCAAACTTGACTCTGATACTAACTGTAACGCCCCGTTCCCGGAGGTCCGGAGAGTTAGCTCTTATTCCTCAAGAACATCTCCAATAATCAGTAATAAATAAACAAAACTCCACAAAATACTTAACTTATTTGGTCGATCCAAAGATCCGTATCCTTCCACATAAATATTAAACAAAACCTCAATATAACAAATAACATCTCCACAAAGACCCAAATTAATCATAACTTGACGTACCAAAATAACCGCTAGAGAATAAACTACCAAATATGATCCTCCAAAATACTTGTACCCTTAGCACTCATTTATCTATGATCATCATACTGTTCCAATACTTCATATTCTGGTTCTCCAGCTTGACCATAAAAATATCTGAAAAATGTTATGGAGATAAGGGGTGAGTTATCAACAACTCAGTAAGCAGAAAACATATACTAGCGTGCAAACATGAGCATTTACAAAATACAGTATGCAACACAAAATATTTTCCAGAGTTATCATGCAGAACAAAACATGTTTTCAAAAGTAACAGAGCGATGGTTTTTAAGACTAGTAAAACCCAGAGTACTTTGGCATAACATAACCTGAGCATCATCATCATATCAAAACAGAGCATCTTACATAGCAGAGACCATGTTTCATCCCCGTGGTAGGGTTATGCTATCCTCGGTGGCCAAACCGGGCAGAGACAGAGGTGAAATATTTTCCTTATTCTTCTCGGAGCCCCGAGTGTGCACACAGGAAAGACCACAATAAAATCACTTTGTTTCCAAAGTGGGTGCACTCAGAGATAGAGAAGTTGGTACCAACCTAAACAGAGCAGAGCATAACAGAGCAGAGCAGGGACAGAGTCAGATACAAAATCAGTACACCATGCCAAAGGTTTTCAGATGCCATATCAAAATAAAACAGAGTACCAAAACATAATCAGATCGTTCTCACATACCGAAAACAAAAGTTAGAGCATCTTTCTAAATCAATGCACAATTTTTCAGATTCTCAATATCGCTCTTTTTCAGATTTCAGAGACAACATGACAAAATTTAGCTTATGTCTACACAATGCATGTCAGAAAATATTCTCTTTTTCATACAAATTTCAAAAGTAATGCAAATAAGGAGGTTGGTTTTTCCCAAGTTCTCATTTCATCACAAAAATATGTAAAGTTTTCAGTAAGTCAACCTCAGTCTCAATAATTCGTGTAAGGTCTAGCATAGGAATCCCGCTTACCTGGACTTCTTAGATTTTCGAGAATTTCCTCAACAATGCCGAACAAAAATTAATCGTCACCTATAAGATAATTACGTAAATTTTCATAAATTTCCAATCAATCTCGTATTTCGATATTCAAGCCTGAAACTTCTAAAATAATCCATTTTTAATTCCTCAAACTCAAAATTCTCATTATTCCTAAAATACCAACATCGCTTTCTAAACTCATCAATATCCAACCTAATAACTCCGACTGAAACATTAAATTCCAACTTATTTACAATTGAGATCTTACTATAATTTATAAAACTAAAATAACATAACTATTTGAGATTATCATAAGTAGAAAAAATCATATTTTTTGTTTAAATCAAAAATATTCTTTTAAAAGGATTCAAAATAGTATTTTTCACTTACTGATCATTCCAAAATTTATCAGTATTTACATAATAAATATTCCGTTAAAATATCAGTCTCTTAAGAAAAACCAACCTAACAATATAAATCCACAAGTGCCTAAGTCCAAATAAATAAAAATCACATGCATTCATTCTCAATTAAAATCTCCGACTAAAATATAAACTCAAAATTCTTTTAAACATTAATATCATCTAATGTAAATTTGTACTATAAAGTGAGACAGAATCCATATAAAATACTAAAAATATTTACTATTGGAAACGACACAGGCCCAAGAAATAAAAATACATGTCCTACTGAATTCACTCGTTCAAAAACATTTGGACTAAAAGGGTAGAATTGTAATTTGTAGTTAATACTCAAAATATTTACTAAACCTACGTAAGTTTATGGGGACAACTTAAACACTTGAGCTAGAAAACATGGCAGCGTCGTTGAAAGTAATGGAGGAGTTACCGAGAGATGGAGAGCACAACGGGCGGCGAGCTAGGCATTTGTCTACGGTGGTGAGGGCGGTGGCAAGACACTGGTTAGAGAGAGAGAGAGATGAGAGAGACAGACCAAATAATGAGAGAGAGGGAGGCTACGGGATGAGCAGCCAAGCGTGAGAGAGAGATGAAACTCACCGTGAGCTTGAGGTGGCGTGCGGCGGACTGGGGCTGACAGAGAGTTTTTCGCCGATGATTTCTGTGTAACCTTGCCGTCTCTGGTGGCCTGAGAAGGAGTTGAGGAGTGGCTGTAAATGGGTTGTTCTGTTTCGGGTGTGGGAAAACAGGGGAATAAACGGCTGGGTTTTCCCGTGAGAAGGTGGCTCATGGTGGTGTTAACCATGGTGGTTTTCGAGAGGTGGGGTCACAACGTGGTGGAACTCTCAGTGGAGAGTGGTTGCAGTGGCTTAAGGTGGCTGAATTGCTCTGTTTTCGGATATCTAAAACAAAGGAAACCGAGGCTTGCAATAGAGGCTACAGGACGTTAGGCAGCAACTTCGTGTAGCTGGGCAGTGGGCACGATGGTGAGGTCTGGACTGATCAGAGGCTTACAAGGGGGTGCACTGGTGGCGGCAGTATGGACGACGGAGGGCTGGGCTTACGTGGGGTGACTCTTGGGAGTGCATGAAACCGAGGGGATGGAGGCTGGGGCTTGCGATTCTAAGGTGGTGTGGCGGCAAGTGTTTGGGTAGTTTCTAATAGCATGGGATAACCTATGTGTGTCTATATATGTGAGGTGAAAACCCTAGAGATATGAGGGAGATGTGCGTGTGGAGAGAGCTGGAAAATAGAGTCGTGTGTGTGCATGGAGTGAATAAAAATACCCAAGAGACGTGCAATACCATGCATGTCGTGGACGAGAGGAAGACTTAGGGGTGAAAAAGAAAATAGACGAAAAAATAAAAAATAAAACGTGCGGGAAAGTTAACGTGTGAAAAAAAAATAATAAAAAATAAATAAATGAATTGAGCTTGACTATGTCCGAGTGTTACAATTTAAGTCCAAATAACTCATACATTTATATGGCTTACCATACAATAAAATTTGTAGGAAGCAATAATTAAGCATTTTTATAACATATAGCCATAATTCAAGTGTAAATAATTCATATATTTATATGGCCTACCATAGAATAAAATTCATGAGAAACAATAATTAAGAATTTTATAACTAATAGCCATAATTCAACATTAAATAATTCATACATTTATTAAACAATAAAGCACATGACGAATACTCAGACTTTGGTCTTTGCTACGGAAGGCAGCGGCATGGCAGCCACGGAGGGAAATGCTGGCCGGCAAACTTATGCTGACCTAGTGGCGGCTATCCCTCAACCTCTACCAGAGATGGTTGTTGCACCTCGTGCATGGATGGTGAAATCTTTTTCCAATTCTCCAAGGAAGAAATCAACCGGTCTGCAGAACCCTTCAGCTTCTCCATGGTTTTAAAATTTCTTCGCCAACACCCTTCTCTGGATTCTATTCGAGCTTTCATTCACATCGATGGGGCTTGGTGACTATGCTCGTGGTCTCTGCTATGAGGCGGCCACGAAATGTTTTTATTTGACTTTCCATGGAATTTGATTTCGTGAAGGCTTTCTCGCGTGAATCAAACGAAGTAAATGGAGTCCCGTATTGTGTCTTCCACTGGACCCCTGATTTTCAAGAGGATGACGAGCAGGCATCGGTCCCCATCTGGATCTCCTTACCAGGTTTGCCTCCTAACTTTTATCATGAATCCTTTTTACGAATCCTCACGGCACCACTTGGATGTTTCAATCGATAGGATAACCCTACAAGGTGTGCGACCCGGACAGATGGAGCCCGATTATGTGTGGAGATGGATGCAGCCAAGGACCCTTTCCTCCATTTTTGGATCGGTGCGTCAGGGGTCTCCTCTAGTAGAAAATAGGAGATTGTGTATGAGACCCTTTCTGCCTTTTGCGGCAAATGTAAATTGTAGGGCCATAATGCCATTAACTGTCGATTTGGGAAAAAATAAGGGCCAGTTGAGAAAGCTTGGGTTCATAGGACAGAGCAGATAAAGGGTAGTAACGAGGAAAAACATAGAAGAATTTACAAGTTAGTGATATGGGGACAATTGAGGACTTGAAAGAAATTGAATCGGATAAACATTTTGTTGAAGATGAGGAAAAAACAGAGGAGAAGTTGGTGGAGTCAGGGGTTCCCTCGCCCCCAGTTACAGTTAGGAATGAGGCTGAGGAACAAATGGTTGGTGTGTCCAGGGGGTAGAGAACTTAGTTTTGGTTCCTGCAGATCAGTTTCCTAATGAAGCCCTGTTTATACTTGTGGATAATCATAAGAGTTATAGAGAAGCTAAAAAACAGTGGATTGATAAATGAAATGGGGACTGAGGATGATTTTTTGTTGGAGGATGACTGCTCTTCGGAGCCAGAACATGAAATACCCCCTGAAGTACTCCCACAGGAACAAGATTATCATACGGAGACTGAAGGTTTGCTAAGGAAGAAGAAATACCATAAGAAGCATTTTGCGAAAATCAGAAGCTCCACTCAGGTTCATGCCCGAAATATTTATGTGTCTCAATGATTGGTCCTATAGTTACTTGGAATTTAAGGGGTATTGGCACTTCAAGCGGTCGTTTAAAGAAGCTTATTGACAAGTTTAAACCAAAAATAGTTGGTTTGTTTGAACCTTTTCAGAGTTTAGATCGAGCTCAGGGATTGATGACCTCCTTGCATATGGATTCTATGGTTGCTAATGACAATGTAGGTGGTAAATTTGGGGTCTTCTAGGAGAAGGACACTGCTACTCAGATTGTTTATGTGGTCTTGCAGTTCATTATGTTACGATTTGGTGAAGGTTCCTCTCAATTCTTGTGTACTTTCAAATATGCCAAATGTAATAGGTATGAGCGTCAAACTTTATGGGATGACATTAGTCTTCAAGGGTCGAGAATTGTAACACCCGGACCCAATCAAGCTCAAATTTTTTATTTTTATTTTTATTTTATTTTATGTTGTTTTCACACGTTAACTTTCCCGCACGTTTTATTTTTTTCCGTCTATTTGCTTTTTTAGCCCCATAGATTTCTCGTCGTCCACGGCATTTCTCGTCGTCCAGGGCATGCATGATCTTCCACGTCTCTTTCCTATCTTTCTCTAGGGTTTTCCAATCAACTCTTTATATACATGTACTCCTCTCCTGAAAAAAAAAAAAAAAGAAGTAGCCGCAAACCTCCCACGACAATCTTAATCCCCACAAGCCCAACGCCTCACTCACACAACCCGTAGCCCCTCGACTCAGCACTCGTCAACGTTGCACCCATAACCAACCACCAGTGTGCATGACGAAAACCTAGAATAGCCACTTCTTCTTTTTCTCCCTCTCCTCTCGGTTTCCCACAGTCATCTCTGCACCTTTCAGCCATTCCCGTTGCCGTCCAACACCCTCACGAAAGCCCAGCCTTCGTCGTCCGTACTGCCGCCACCAGTACACCCCCCTTGTAAGCATCTAATCAACTAACCCACAACCCAGTACGGCGCCACCCCAGCACTTCCCTGCACCACACACACGACACCAACCACCGGGAACCAAGTAGAAGGCATCCCTTGTTTTAGACACCCGAAACAGAGGAGTGTTTCTCCTCCACGTGAGCCATCAACCTGCCAACCCACGGCGCCTGCCGTCGTCCTGTCACCCCCAGTCCGCCGCGCACCACCTCAGCCTCTCGGTTAGCCACCAACCTCCCTGGCAGTATCTCCCTCCTTTGGCTGTCCTTCCTCCATCGTTCCGCTCACTTTAGCTCTCTCTCCCTCATTGCCAGCTCTATCTCTCTCTCTCTCTCTCTCTCTCTCTCTCTCTCTCTCTCTCTCTCACCCTGTGCGACGCCGTCGGAAAGTCACCACCCACCACCGCACACCTTCCCTCACAGTGAGCTACCTCTACCTACCTCACGCCGAACTCCCTTCCTCCCGCTCATCTCTCTTTCTGCCCCACGTGCTCAGCCGCCCTTTTTCTGTCGTAACCACCGCCCTCACCACCGTAGACAACCGCCCAACTCGTCGCCCGTCAAGCTCTCAATCTCTCGGTGACCCTCTGCCTCACAAACTACTGTTTTGCTTTTACGTAACATGAGTTTTTGTTAACATGAGTTTACGTAACTTGGGTAATGTATTGGTTAATTAAATAAAATAACATTATTACCTTTTGAGCTACAAGTTGCGTTATGGTGTTTTAAACTTTTAATATGAGTTAGTTATCTTAAGTATTTTATGTTTACAGAGACATTTTAAGTATTTTAACATGTTATTTTTACACTTTAGATATGATTTAGTCTATTTAAAAATAGATATGGTTTATTTTAAAATATTTTGGGATAATTATATTATCTAGTATTAAACTTTATAGTTTGTTTTCAATAATAAATAGGTCAAACTTTTAAATGCTTTAGTCAAAGTTATTAAATCAATATTGATGATTTTAGAAAGTGATGATTTATAATTTTAGGTTATGAAATTTTAGGTTTTGAGGAATTAAATAGGTTATTTTAGAAGCTTAGGCTTAAATATCGAAATACGTGATTGATTGGAAATTTATGGGAATTACGTGATTATTTTATAGGTGAAGATTAGTTATTGTTCGGCATTTTGAGGAAAATTCTGAAAAAGCTAAGAAGTCCAGGTAAGCGAGATTCCTATGCTAGACTTTGCATTAAAATAAAATGAGCTGAGGTTGATTTTTGGAAATATACATATTTGGTTAAGAAAATAAATTTGAACTACCTCAGTTATTTGTTCTGCATTACTCATGAGATTCTGTTTAAGAAGAAAGTATTTTCTGTCATGACTGTGTAGACATGAGCTAATTTTGTGTATTCTGTTTCTGATCATGCAAAGAGAGCGAATATGAAATTTTGTGCAAAAATTATGTTTTGTGATATGATTTTGTTCTGTTTTGAAGACTTTATGTACTTTGATATGATCTTATGTGATTTCTAAAAACCTCTGGTATAACATTCTGTGTTTCTGTTCCGTTCTAACCTTACCACGGGTGTAAAACTGTGGATTCTGTTCGGGTGGGTACCAACTTTTCTGTTTTTGGTGCACCCACTTTGGAAACAAAGTGGTTTTCTGCGTGGTCTTTCCTATGTGCACACTCGGGGCTCCGAGAATAAATGAGGGGAAGATTCACATTCTGTTTCTGCTCGGTTAGCTACCGGGGTTTGCACAACCCTACCACAGGGGTTAAACATGGTATATGTTCTGATATGATAAGATAAGATGTGATGTTTCAGTTTATGCTATGCCAAAGGGATTTTGATTATGAATATTTTTGAACTTTCGCTCTGATATTTTTGATAACATGTTCTGACTCTGCATTTTGAAAATAAATATTCTGATTCTGCATTCTGCATTCTGAAATAAAGTATTTTGTTCTACATTCTGAATTCTGTAAATGCTCATGTTTACACACTAGTATATGTCTTCTGATTTCTGAATTGTTGATAACTCACCCCTTATCTACAGATATTTTTCAGATAATTTTGATGGTTCAGCTGGAGAACAAGAGTAGGAAGTTTTAGCAAGGTGTGATGATTGTAGTGAAATAAGTGCCTGAGGATACAAGTGCTTATTTGAGAGTCGTAGTTAGTAAACTGATTTATTTTCGGTTATTTTGATTTGGAGAGTTAAGGATATTTTTGAGTTTTTGGAGAGTTTTTAATTTGTGTTATTGAGAATTTCTTTGTTGTCCCCATGAAGGAACATATATATTTGGGTTGATTAAATGGATTACATTTTATGGAATTTTCCAGATTTTATAGTTGTGTTATTGAAGTTGATATTAAGTATTAAGAGCTAACTCTCCGGACCTTCGGGATCGGAGCGTTAGATCCAAGACTATTTGTTGAGGACTTTAATATCATTAGATATGATTCTGAAAGAAAGGGAGGTAGACCTCGACCTAGAGCTGCTATGACTGAGTTTAACAACTAGATTCTTCAAGAGGGATTGATCGAGATGAAGTCAAAGGGTAGTGGGTTTACTTGGTGCAATGGGCAGTCTGGAAGGGCTAGATCCTGCGCAAAACTTGACAGAGCTTTATTGGATGCTTCTTTGTTGTCCTTGTGTCCGAATGTTGCATGTTCTATCCTACCAAGGCTTACTTCAGACCACTCTCCCTTACTCATAGAGTTCCTTCCTGATCATTTCTCTTATGGGCCGACACCTTTTAGATTTCAACAGATGTGGGTTGAGCACCCAAGGTTCTTAGATTGTGTTAGGCAGGTTTGGTCTGAAGAGGTGCCGGGTTGGGGTTTGTATAAACTGAGTGCTAAACTTAAGAAGACTAAGGTGGCTCTTTGAGAGTGGAATAAACTAGCCTTTGGCAGAACTAATGATAAGATTCATAGGCTGGAAACTCAAATTGATGTGCTGGAAAATAGGTTACAAAGGGTTTAGGATGAGGAGACTAATAGGGAGCTTCAAAATGCTTTGACTCAGTTGGCTTCTTGGCGAGGAAGGGAGGATATTTGTCTAGCTCAATTGGCCAAATTGAAGTGGCAAGTGGATGGGGATCGAAATTCCAAATTTTTTCAAGCCGTTTTAGCCAATAAAAGGCGTAAAAGAGTTCTTGATATGAGATCTCCCTCCAGGATTGTATATGAGTCACCTGAACAGATTGACCAAGGGGCCACTGATTGTTTTACAATTTCCTTCAAGGGGAAACTCCTAGAGAGACTCCTAATTTGTCTCACTTAATATCGTCGGTTATTTTGGAGGAAGAGTGCAACCGTCTTTGTTCCGTTCCCAATATGGAGGAAATTTTGGATGCAGTGTCCTCCATTCCTCTTAACAGTGCTCAAGGGCTGGATGGTTTTTGCTCGGGTTTTTTCAAAAACTGTTGGGAGATTGTGAAATCTGATGTCTCAGATGCCATTTCAGATTTCTTCACTCATAAGCATCTCCTGAGATTTTTTTCTGCCTCCTATCTTGTTTTGAACCCTAAGGTAGATAACCCTACGAATTTTGATAAGTGCAGGCCTATTAGCCTATCCTCGGTTTTCTATAAAATCTGCTCCAAAATTATTGTTAATCAGTTGACTGGCTTTCTTCCAAGGATGATCTGTTTGGAACAAGGTGCTTTTCTTCTAGGTAGGAGTACCTTTGAAACATCAGTCTCGCCCAGGAGATGGTCAATTCCATTAATAAAAAAGCTCATGGTGTGAATATTATGCTTAAAGTTGACATGGCCAAAGTTTATGACTGGGTCGATTGGAATTTTTTACTAGAGGTCCTTCGATGTTTTGGATTCTCTTCTCAGTTATGTGCTCTAATCTAGGTGTGTATATCTACTCCATAGTTTTTAATCATGATGAACGGTACAACGAAAGGTTTTTTTCATGGTGGTCGGGGTTTGAGATAGGGGGACCCCCTGTCACCTAACCTGTTTATCATTTTACAAGAAGTGCTTTCAAGGTTGATCTAGCAGAGTGTGGGGGCAAATCGGTTCGGTCAATTTTCACAGGCCAGAGGTACCACTATTATTTCTCATTTAATGTAT
Source organism: Juglans cinerea (assembly GCA_961763995.1). NCBI lineage: Eukaryota > Viridiplantae > Streptophyta > Magnoliopsida > Fagales > Juglandaceae > Juglans > Juglans cinerea. Next base: position 41,132,620 of record CAUIVZ010000001.1, on the reverse strand, counting down.
GCTGATGACGTGGTAATTTTCACAAATAGGAGCATGAGATCCATTAGGGAGCTCTTAGGGTTGCTTCACCAATATGAGAGATGGCTAGGACAAAGTATCAATAAAGACAAGATGGCTATGTTCCTCTCTAAACATATTTCGTTGACTCGAAAAAAAGAGATTATGTGTACAACTAGTTTTTCGGAGGGCTATTTACCCTTCAAATATTTGAGGGTCTCTATTGTCTTGGGTAGACTCAAACACATGCACATAGAGGAAAAATTGACTAAAGTGCGCAAGAAAATAAGTGGTTGGAAAATGAAACTGCTATCTGCGGGTGGTAGACTGGTTTTATTAAGACTGGTGTTATCTAGCATGGCTCTTCATCCTTTTACTATTTTGCAGGTTCCTCAATCAATCATCAAAGAATTGCATCATCTGATGAGTACCTTTTTCTAGGGGGAGGCAAATGGTAAAGGTAAAAAAAAATGGGTTTCTTGGCGTAACATGTGCAAGCCATTAAAGGAAGGTGGCCTTGGTTTGAGACACCTTGACGACATTCAAAAAGCTCTTCATATGAGATTCGCCTGGAATTTAATTCAAGGTAATTCTCTTTGGGCAAATTTCTTCAAAGATAAATATATGGGGGCAAAGCCTTGGTGTAACACCCGGGCCCAAGCCCCAGGTACAGATGAAGCCCAGCTTGGAGGACTCCAGTAAACGGCGTCGTTGGTGAGTTTTTTTTTTCCCTCTTTGTTTTGTTCTTCTTTCTTCTTTCCGTCGGTTTCTTTCCTTTTCTTTTCTGTTTTCTTTCCTTTCCCCAGCTGCTCTGTTCTTCCCGAAAATCTCTCCACTTCCGTGTGCCTCCTCCCACGTTCCTACAGTTTATCCTCTCGGCTTCTCACTTGAAAACTTCCCTCATTTCATTTTGACTACTCAGACTTTCTCCTACGCAGATTTGGTTCACCCTTGGCCGGTGCTGCTTGTTCCGTGAGCCTCGAAATCTTGGTTCCTCGAAGGTGAGCCATCGTTCTCTCTCTCACGTTCTCTGTCTTTCCTGGCCTCACCGACAGCTTCATGAATTTTTTCTTTGGGTTTTGACATTGTGCACCTTATTCGTGGGTCTCGATAACATTGGTGCCGTCGTTGCAACTCTTTCTCCTTGGAGTTCTTTTTTTCGGTAACCATCCCTTCCATTCACTGGTTTCACATTTAATTTTCACTTCCACCCCCCATGCTTTTGCACACACGCAGACCCTCTCTTTTATTTTGTGTTGCTTTGATTTTGTTTCACACACACACCCACTCTGTTTTAGTTGCCGTGCACACACTCAAACCCATCTTCCTTCCTTGCGCAGATCACCGTCTTTTTTCACTAGAGATTCTAGTGAATTTTTTTTTGGCTTAATTCACTGTGGGTTACACCCATTCGATTTGGTTCGAAGTTTTGTGACTCTTCTAAGTAAGTCTCTCCCGAAGTTTTTTATAGTATATGGATATTATTTGGTTGGATTGTGGAATGTGGTAAAGTGTTATTGATATGGTTGTAAAGTTGGTCAGATTTGCATTACTGCAGTAAGCTTTTGGCAATTATTACCTATGTAATTTATGGTGTTTAGGTGCTTTATCTGTTGGGTTGGTTGCCTATGTTTGAAGTATTGAAGTTGAGAAGCATGATTATTTGGATGGTTTGTGAGACTGTTTTGGGCTAGTAATTGGGACTGTTTAGTGTTAATTCTTGGGTTATTATTAGACTGTTCGGGTTTGGTTAAGTGGATGTTGGGTGGAAATTACTTGGTGGTGCTAGAGTGAAAAGATTGACGGTTTGAAATGGGCTGTCCAGATTTTATCTTATGGAGAATTTTAGATTAAAAAGGGGCTGATTTAAGTTTTATTAATTGAGCTTAGTGGTATACCTGTTTGGATTATTAATTATGTGGTATACGTTTATTGTTTTAGGTTGTGATACTGTTAAAGGACAGATCCAAGGCATATTTTGTACACAGAAGTCAGGTAAGCGGGGTTCATATACTAGATTTGCATAAAAGAAATCTGAAAATGTGCATGTTTCTTTTTGAAAAGAAATCTGAAACGACCTCAGATGTTTGTTTTGCATGTGCATAAATTCTGTATAAGATAAAGTATTCTTCTGTCATGACTGGTGTAGACATGAGCTAATTTGGTGCATTCTGTTTCTGAATTATGCAAAAAGAGCGAAATTGAAAATCTAAAAGCTTTCGCTATGAATAAATGAAGATGTTTTGATTCTGTTTATTTCAAACATGTGAAATGATCTAAAGCTATTAAGTATTTTGTTTTGATATGATGTGTCATCTAAAAAACCTTGGCATGAAGTTCTGATTCTATATCTGAATGTGATTTGTTTCCGACGATATTCCATTTTGTTTCTGTTAAGGCCCAGTCACGGGTATAATGGTGGTTTATAACCCTACCACAGGGGTGAAACATGGTATAGGGCCCAGGCACAGGTATAATGGTGGTTTATAACCCTACCACGGGGGTGAAACATGGAATACGGCCCGGCCACGGGTATAATGGTGGTTTATAACCCTACCACGGGGGTGAAACATGGTATACGGCCCAGCCACAGGTATAATGGTGGTTTATAACCCTACCACGGGGGTGAAACATAGAATACGGCCCAGCCACGGGTATAATGGTGGTTTATAACCCTACCACTGGGTGAAACATGGTATACGGCCCAGCCACGAGTATAATGGTGGTTTATAACCCTACCACGGGGGTGAAACATGGTATACGGCCCAGCCACGGGTATAATGGTGGTTTATAACCCTATCATGGGGGTGAAACATGGTATACGGGCCAGTCACGGGTATAATGGTGGTTTATAACCCTACCATGGGGGTTAAACATGGTATTTATCCCGATGTGATGCTATGAGATGATATGAGTATAATGTTTCAGTTTGGATATGCCAAAGGATTTTCTTTTTGGAAAGAAGTTTGTTTTTCTGAAAATTTCGCTCTAATGTTTTTGTACCAAGTTTTGTTTATGCATTCCGAAAGTAAATATGTTGTTTTTGTATTCTGAAAGAAAATGTTTTGTTCTGCATATCGAACGTTATAAATACTCATGTTTACATGCTAGTATATGCTCTCTGCTTGCTGAGTTGTTGATAACTCACCCCTTAATCTTCATAATATTTTCAGATGACATTGATGGTTCAGCTGAGGATCAGTATTAGAGATTGTGGACAAGATTAGCTGTGGATAGCTATTGGATATCTCTTGGTATTAGTGCTATTGTTGGCTATTATTTATTTATTAAGTTGATTTCAATGGATTTAGACGGTTTATGGAGACTTATGTCAATTTTATTTTATTCTAGTTTGTTATTTGAGACATGGAGAAAAGTTGATATTTTATTTGAGTTGTTGGATTGAGGATTTGATATGTGAGTATGTATGGTTTATTAATTTGAAGTATGTACGTTTGATTTGAAGTTTTGGAAGTATATATTCTTGGATTTGGAAATACATTAGTATTGCTGGAGTTGATTATCAGGTTATATGAGTTAACTCTTCGGACCCTTGGGGTCGGGGCGTTACAGTTGGTATCAGAGACAGGTTTGAATTCTGCATACTATAAACCTTGGAGGTTTAGATATTTGTGGGTTCATAGGATGTAAAATTTCAGTACAGGAACTTGGAGACTATAAGGATGATCATGTGGATATTTAAGTTTGAACTTCTAGAATCTTACAATTGATTTTGATGGGATTTGAGGTTTTAGATTTGGCATATGTTAGGAATTGAATCCATGGCTTTGAGGTCTTAGGTTCCAATGATGTATGTGAGTGCTAAGTGATGTCAGGCTTAAATGGCTATTTGATATATATATTTATATACATATTTGTGTTTATGCGTATATTTTATTTATTCTATTGATTTATTATTTTCAGCTAATATTTTTGCTTTTATATATTTTAGAACGTTTCACCAAGTTTAAGCTTTCGGGATGGCGGCCCATCGTAGAGTTCAATGCCTTGAAGATTTGAACGAAAACAACAATGATGGGGGTTGCAAGTTTGAACAGTTTAATCGTACGCATCCTCCCACCTTTGATGGAAGAGGCGATACGAACGCAGCGGAGGATTGGATTCAAGACATTGAAGAGATATTCGATGTTTTGGAGTGTACTAATCAGCAGAAAGTTCGATTCGTAGCTTTTAAACTAACTGGAGAAGCGAAGAGGTGGTGGAATTATGAAAAATTCATCAAGGAAGCTGAGGGGACTAGAGTGATTGTTTGGGCTCAATTCAAGCAGAATTTCTTTGACCGATTTTTCCCTAAAGCGGATAGAGAAGCGAGAGTTCGAGAGTTCACCAATTTAGTACAAGGGACCATGACTGTGCGCCAGTATGCTGCAAAGTTTGCGGAATTATCACGTTTCGCCGCATACTTGATTCCTGATGAGGAGAAAAAGACCAGGAAGTTTAAGGAAGGTTTTAACTACAGGATTTATGAACGAGTGATGGTCCTACAGATTCAGAAATTTTCAGAATTAGTGCACAAGGCGATGCTAGTTGAACAGAATTTCAAGAGGGGTGTTGAATTGCAAGAACAGAGGAAGAGAGCTGATCCACAAGGATTCCCTAGTTCGGATCAAGGGCAATGGAAAAAGAGAAATGATGGGAGCAGTTCAAGTCAGAGATAGATACAGGGAAATCATACCTCTAACCCCTGTAAGTTCTGTAACCGCATACACCTTGGGGAGTGCAGAAAGGAAGTGGGATCATGTTTCAAATGCGGGAAGGATGGGCACTTCATTAGAGAATGTACATTGCTTGCGGAGAACAACAGAAGGCCCAACCCACCTCAAAACTTTAGGCCGAATAACCAAGGCAACAATCAATGGAGGACTGTGCCGGCACGAGTGTTTCCTTTGACACCAGGAGAAGCTGAGGACAGGAATGATGTAATCACAGGTATAATCTTTCTGACATTCCTTTTTAGCTTTTTATGTTGAGAATTTAGGATTACTTATCTTGTTATCTTTATGGATTATATGACGTAAACACAGGAATTATTCCCCTGTTTCTCAATAAGGCTACTGTTTTATTTGACTCGGGGGCTACCCACTCTATTATTTCAATGAATTACGTTAAGTTCTACCCCGTTGATGCTGATGAAATGGATTACAATTTGAGGGTCTCAACCCCAGCAGGTGATATAGTGACTTGCAACAAGATTATACTTAAGTGTCCAATAACTATTAGCAGGAGGGAAATGCCAGCTAACCTAATAGTCTTTCCTATGATTGGATTTGATATGATTTTGGGAATGGATTTGTTAGCTTCCTGTTATGCTAGTATTGATTGTTTTAAAAGGGAAGTGGTGTTCAACTTTCCGGAAGAGGAGGAACTTCGGTTTATGGGTTCCAGAGTGCGTACCTTTCCATCAGTTATTTCTGTGCTTTTCAAATTGACAAGTTATTACGTGATGGATGTCAGGGGTACTTGGCTTTCGTAGTGGATGAACCAAAGGAAGAATTGGAGTTAGAAGAGATTCCCATCATGAGAGAGTATCCGGAGGTTTTTCCTGAAGATTTGTCTGGATTGCCACCCGAGCGGGAGGTAGAGTTTGCTATTGAGTTAGCCCCAAGCACGGCGCCTCTTTCCAAAGCCCCTTATCGAATGGCACCATCAGAGTTAGCCGAGCTCAAAGAACAGTTGCAAGATTTATTAGACAAAGGTTTCATCAGGCCTAGTGTGTCACCTTGGGGAGCTCCAGTTTTATTTGTGAATAAGAAGGATAGGACAATGAGAATGTGTATAGATTACAGAGAACTGAACCGAGTGACCATAAAGAATAAATATCCGCTACCCCGCATCGATGATTTATTTGATCAGTTGCGAGGTGCTCAGGTTTTCTCCAAGATTGATCTCAAATCGGGTTATCATCATTTGAAGATCAAGGCGGAGGATGTACCTAAGATAGCTTTCAAGAACAGGTACGACCATTATGAATTCTTGGTCATGCCTTTTGGCCTAACCAACGTCCCAGCGGTATTTATGGATTTGATGAATCGGGTATTTCATAAATTCTTGGATAAATTTGTGGTAGTGTTTATTGACGACATATTAATCTACTCCAAGAACAAAGCTGAACATGAAGAGCATCTGAGACAAGTACTTGGGACACTCAGGGATAAGAATATATTTGCTCAGTTGAAGAAGTGTGAGTTTTGGCTTAAGTCTATTGCATTTTTGGGACATGTAGTCTCAAAGGATGGTATTTCAGTAGACCCCGAAAAAATTGAAGCAATAGTTAACTGGACTCAACCAACCAATGTGCATAAAGTTAGGAGTTTCTTGGGTTTGGCTGGTTATTACCGTCGATTTATAGACAATTTCTCAAAAATAGCGGTTCCCCTTACCGCCCTTACCAGGAAGAACAATAAGTATGAATGGACTGAGAAATGTGAGGAAAGCTTCCAGGAATTGAAGACGAGATTGGTGACAGCTCCAGTTTTGACAGTCCCTAGCGAAAGAGCAGGTTTTGTGGTTTATAGTGACGCTTCACGATTGGGTTTGGGGTGTGTATTGATGCAGCACGGGAAAGTAATAGCATACGCTTCTCGGCAATTGATGACATACGAGCAAAATTATCCCACGCATGATTTGGAGTTAGCCATTGTTGTCTTTGCACTTAAAATCTGGAGACATTATTTATATGGTGAAAGGTGCGAAATCTACACGGATCACAAGAGTTTCAAGTACTTCTTCACTCAGAAGGAACTGAATATGAGGCAGAGGAGATGGCTTGAACTAGTCAAGGATTACGACTGCAACATTAACTACCATCCAGGCAAAGCTAATGTTGTAGCTGATGCACTTAGCAGGAAGCCAATTGGACCAGCAGTTGCTACTCTTACCACTCAGCCCCATTTATTAATGGACTTAGAAAGAGCTGCTATTGAAGTTGTTACTGGTGATCAGCAGGCATTGATAGCCAGTTTAACAGTTCAACCAGCTTTGATAGACAGAATTAAGCTTGCTCAAAAAGAAGATTCCGAGGTAGCGAGATTAGTAGAAGAAGTAGAAAAAGGAAATAAATCTGAGTTCAGTGTTTCTAAAGATGGAGTGTTAAGGTTCGGAAGTAGGTTATGTGTGCCGGACAATGATGATATAAAAAGACTTATCCTCGAAGAAGCACACCGCTCCCCCTACACAGTTCACCCAGGTAGTACAAAAATGTATCGGGATTTGAAGGGGTCTTTTTGGTGGAATGGCATGAAGAGAGAGATTGCCAAATTTGTGGCACAGTGTCTAACCTGCCAACAGGTGAAAGTAGAACATCAGAGACCAGCAGGGTTATTGCAACCACTACAGATTCCAGAATGGAAATGGGAGCATATCTCTATGGATTTCATTACAGGCCTATCACGGACGTTGACTGGGCATGATGCAATATGGGTAATAGTGGACCATTTGACGAAGACCGCTCACTTTGTGCCTATCAAAGTTTCTTATAAGTTGGAAAAACTAGCCGAACTGTATATACAGGAAATAGTGAGGTTGCATGGGGTACCCGTATCCATTGTGTTGGATAGGGATCCTCGTTTCACTTCAAAATTTTGGCGAAGCTTATAGGATGCCCTGGGCACTAAGTTAAATTTCAGCACTGCATTTCACCCGCAGACGGATGGTCAATCAGAAAGGACCATTCAAATTTTGGAAGATATGTTGAGGGCGTGTATGCTAGATTTCAAGGGAACCTGGATACGACACTTGCCTTTGGTAGAGTTTGCTTATAATAACAGTTACCAGGCTAGCATTGAGATGGTGCCTTATGAAGCACTATACGGTAGGAAGTGTAGATCTCCTTTGTATTGGGATGAGGTGGGGGAAAGACAAATTTTGGGTCCAGAAATCATACAGAAGACAACAGAGAAGATTGAGACCATTCGAGCTAGAATGAGAGCAGCTCAGAGTCGACAGAAAAGCTACGCAGATAATCATCATCGCCAATTAGAGTTTGAGGTCGGGAATAAGGTATTCTTGAGGATTGCATCCATGAGAGGGGTTATGAGGTTTGGAAAGAATGGCAAGCTAAGCCCTTGATTTGTCGGGCCTTTCGAGATTCTTGACCAGATTGGACCAGTAGCTTACAGAGTAACCCTACCACCAGCACTCTTAGGAGTGCACGACGTGTTTCATGTATCTATGCTGAGGAAGTATGTACCTGACCCCACCCACGTTATCGACTTCGAACCTCTTCAAATTTAGGAGAATCTGACTTATACAGAAGAGCCGATGCGGATTATAAAGAGAAAAGAACAAGTGTTACGGAAACGGACTATTCCATTGGTTAAAGTGGTATGGAATAATCATGCTATCAGTGAAGCCTCTTGGGAATTAGAAGAAGAAATGCAAGTCAAGTACCCACAGTTATTCGTCAGTGATCTTGATAACCTGTGACAAATTCCGAGGACGAAATTTTTATAAGGGGGGAGGATGTAACACCCGGGCCCAAGGCCCAGGTACAGATGAAGCCCAGCTTGGAGGACTCCAGTAAACGGCGTCGTTGGTGAGTATTTTTTTTTCCTCTTTGTTTTGTTCTTCTTTCTTCTTTCCGTCGGTTTCTTTCCTTTTCTTTTCTGTTTTCTTTCCTTTCCCCAGCTGTTCTATTCTTCCCGAAAATCTCTCCACTTCTGTGTGCCTCCTCCCACGTTCCTACAGTTTATCCTCTCGGCTTCTCACTTGAAAACTTCCCTCATTTCATTTTGACTACTCAGACTCTCTCCTACGCAGATTTGGTTCACCCTTGGCTGGCGCTGCTTGTTCCGTGAGCCTCGAAATCTTGGTTCCTCGAAGGTGAGCCATCGTTCTCTCTCTCACGTTCTCTATCTTTCCTAGCCTCATCGACAACTTCATGAATTTTTTCTTTGGGTTTTGACATTGTGCAGCTTATTCGTGGGTCTCGATAACATTGGTGCCGTCGTTGGAACTCTTTCTCCTTGGAGTTCTTCTTTTCGGTAACCATCCCTTCCATTCATTGGTTTCACATTTAATTTTCACTTCGACCCCCCATGCTTTTGCACACACGCAATCCCTCTCTTTTACTTTGTGTTGCTTTGATTTTGTTTCACACACACACCCACTCTATTTTAGTTGCCGTGCACACACTCAAACCCATCATCCTTCCTTGCGCAGATCACCGTCTTTTTCACTAGAGATTCTAGTGAATTTTTTTTTTGGCTTAATTCACTGTGGGTTACACCCATTCGATTTGGTTCGAAGTTTTGTGACTCTTCTAAGTAAGTCTCTACCGAAGTTTTTTATAGTATATGGATATTATTTGGTTGGATTGTGGAATGTGCTAAAGTGTTATTGATATGGTTGTAGCGTTGGTCAGATTTGCATTACTGCAGTAAGCTTTTGGCAATTTATTACCTATGTAATTTACGGTGTTTAGGTGCTTTATCTGTTGGGTTGGTTGCCTATGTTTGAAGTCTTGAAGTTGAGAAGCATGATTATTTGGATGGTTTGTGAGACTGTTTTGGGCTAGTAATTGGGACTGTTTAGTGTTAATTCTTGGGTTATTATTAGGCTGTTCGGGTTTGGTTAAGTGGATGTTGGGTGGAAATTACTTGGTGGTGCTAGAGTGAAAAGATTGGCGGTTTGAAATGGGCTGTCTAGATTTTATCTTATGGAGAATTTTAGATTAAAAAGGGGCTGATTTAAGTTTTATTAATTGAGCTTAGTGGTATATCTGTTTGGATTATTAACTATGTGGTATACGTTTATTGTTTTAGGTTGTGATACTGTTAGAGGACAGATCCAAGGCATATTTTGTACACGAAAGTCAGGTAAGCGGGGTTCATATACTAGATTTGCATAAAAGAAATGAAATGAGGTTGACTTTGAAAATGTGCATGTTTGTTTTTGAAAAGAAATATGAAAACGACCTCAGATGTTTGTTTTGTATGCGCATAAATTCTATATAAGAGAAAGTATTCTTCTGTCATGACTGGTGTAGACATGAGCTAATTGGTGCATTATGTTTCTGAATTATGCAAAAAGAGCGAATATGAAAATCTAAAAGCTTTTGCTATGAATAAATGAAGATGTTTTGATTCTGTTTATTTCAAACATGTGAAATGATCTGAAGCTATTCAGTATTTTGTTTTGATATGATGTGTCATCTGAAAAACCTTGGCATGAAGTTCTGATTCTGTATCTGAATGTGATCTGTTTCTGATGATGTTCCATTTTGTTTCTGTTAAGGCCCAGCCACGGGTATAATGGTGGTTTATAACCCTACCACGGGAGTAAAACATGGTATACGGCCCAGCCAGGGGTATAATGGTGGTTTATAACCCTACCACGGGGGTGAAACATGGTATACGGCCCAGTCACGGGTATAATGGTGGTTTATAACCCTACCACGGGGGTGAAACATGGTATACGGCCCAGCCACGGGTATAATGGTGGTTTATAACCCTACCACGGGGGTTAAATATGGTATTGTCCCGATGTGATGCTATGAGATGATATGAGTATAATGTTTCAGTTTGGATATGCCAAAGGATTTTCTTTTTGGAAAGAAGTTTGTTTTTCTGAAAATTTCGCTCTAATGTTTTTGTACCAAGTTTTATTTATGCATTCCGAAAGTAAATATGTTGTTTTTGTATTCTGAAAGAAATTGTTTTGTTTTGCATATCGAACGTTATAAATGCTCATGTTTACATGCTAGTATATGCTCTCTGCTTGCTGAGTTGTTGATAACTCACCCCTTAATATTCATAATATTTTCATATGACATTGATGGTTCAGCTGAGGATCAGTATTAGAGGTAGTGGACAAGCTTAGTTGTGGATAGTTATTGGATATCTCTTGGTATTAGTGTTGTTGTTGGATATTATTTATTTATTAAGTTGATTTCAATGGATTTAGACGGTTTATGGAGACTTATGTCAATTTTATTTTATTCTAGTTTGTTATTTGAGACATGGAGAAAAGTTGATATTTTATTTGGGTTGTTGGATTGAGGATTTGATATGTGAGTATGTATGGTTTATTAATTTGAAGTATGTACGTTTGATTTGAAGTTTTGGAAGTATATATTCTTGGATTTGGAAATACATTAGTATTGCTGGAGTTGATTATCAGGTTATATGAGTTAACTCTCCGGACCCTTGGGGTCGGGGCATTACACTTGGACTCTTATTGACCTTAATAAGGGTTCTAGATTTTGGAAAATGATTGTTAGAAGTTTTCATCTTGTCATGAACAATGCGCAATGGAGGATTAAGGACTGAAATGTTTTTTTTTCTGGCATGACAAATGGCAAGATCGTGGGCCTCTAATTATGTGAATTTAGTGGGTCAACCTCTACTTCGAGTAAAAGAGTGTAAATTGAATGATAGTTGAGATGTAGATTTTCTTATGGGGTTAGTTGGCCCGGAAAATATTGATGATATCTTGGATTCTTTAGCCACTTGTAAGACTAGTTCGGATGTTTTTATTTGGACTAAATCTGATAACGGTTGTTTTTTTACTAGGTCGGCTTGGGACTGTGCTCGTATTAGGGGATCACCATTTGAATGGTATCCCTGGGTGTGGCATAAGTTGATCCCGTTAAAAATGTCTATTGTTATGTGGAAGGCTTGGTATTTGGTTTTAAGCATTGATGATCGACTTCGCCGTATTGGTATTCCGATTGTTTCTCAGTGTGATTGTTGCTATGTTGTTAGGCACTATGAAGATCATAACCATGTGTTGTTTAAAGGTGAGATACCACACGAGGTGTGGCAGTTCTTTGGAGCCATGTTTGGTGTCCCTGTTGGCAGAACATGTAAGGATACGGTGTCCTCTTGGTTTTGTTGGGCTAAATCCTCTACTTAAGTGGGTTTTAGTTATGGGGATCATTCTGGTGATTATCACTTGGCGACTTTGGAGGAGAAGATGCTCGGCGCGCATGGAGGGTCTTACAGCTACTTTATCAGATTTACTGCATTCTATTAAACATTAGATTGGTTTATTATGTCATGACTCACATAAAATTTCTAGCTTGCCTAACTTTGATTTGCAGGTGCTTCAATGGTTGAATATTCCTACTGTCACCCCTATAGTTCGCAGGTGCCGATTAGTTGCTTGGACTAGACCTCAGACTGGTTGGTTCAAATTGTATACAGATGGTAGCAGTCTTGGCAATCCAGGCTCTTCTGGTGTGGGTGGTATCATTAGAGACTATCGTGGCAAATTGGTTCGTGCATTTGCTTCTTATGCTGGAGTTGGATCCAATAACAAAGCTGAATTATTAGCCCTTCTTCAAGGTCTCAAGGTTTGCATCTCCTTGGATTTAAATTTTGTTGAAATTGAACTTGATTCTTTGATTGTAGTCTCATGGTGGAACCGAGGAAGATGCGGTGTGTGGTGCCTGGAGGACTTCTGGGAGGAAATCAACGATATTAGGGCATCCATGACTTGCTCCATAAAACATATCTTCAAGGAAGGAATATCAATTGGCAGATTGGTTGGCTAAACAAGGGGCGGCAGGGGCAAATCTTGTTTGGAATAGATTGGGGGATTCTCCTCGCAGGTTGAGAAGTCTTATTCGTATGGATTATTCTAGGTTACCCTCATTACAGTTTTACTAGCTTTTTGTTTGCTTTTTGGATTAGTTGGTTTGGATCTAAATTTTAATGTTTTAATGTTAGGATGGTTTAAAGTTTGATTCATAGGACGCTTTTTCTTTGAATATTTGTAATCCCCATGGGTCTTGATCTGTTATCACAATATTCCTCCGCCATAAGTGAGGACAACTAATAAAATTGGGGTAACGTCCTCTTTTAAAAAAAAAAACACATGATTTGAGAGAGAAGAGAAAGAAAAGAATTATTTTTCTTTGTTTCTTTTAAAGTATAATATTATAATAATAATATAATATAATATTATAATTTGACCGTTCCGGGTCTGGACCAAATCGGTTCAGGAACCCGGGTCGAAACTCGGTTCAATGGTGAGACCACGAGTTAGGTCACACAGTGACTTTTTGGTCTGGATCGAGCCTTTTTGTGTTTAGTCTGAAGCTGGGCCACAATAGTGGCCCATTTATGCTGGCCAGCTATTCCCTTAGTCCACTTTTAATTTTGTTGGATTAGGCCAAGGCCCAAGGCCCTTTAAGGGTTGAAAAAACCCTATGCCTCTTCTTTTCTTCTTCCCTCAAGCAGCCGCCGCACTAGTGTATTTCCACCCACTGATCTGGTACAGCCGTGGGCGTTGTCGTTGAGGAGAGGCAAGCATGGCATCCCTGGCCTCCTCCCACCGCCAACGTCCACCTCCTTTCACCGTTACCTTTTTTTGTTTTTACCAATCACACTGTGCCGGCCACTTGGCTTTATAGCCCTTTGCACCGCAGTCACAGAGGCACCAACAAGGAGATTTTTAGCCTCCTCGCGACTAAAAACTCCCTTCCCTCTATTGAACATAAAACCAACATAAACATTTATCAACCAATCGGGGCTTCTTAGTCACTTTACGCTACCATTTCAAGCCGCCACAAGCCCCCAGTCATCAAGCAAGGGGACTCTGGCCACCTTACACCATGCACTACCAGCCCATACGGTGGCTCCTCACCCTTTCTCCCTCTCAGTAAAGTACAAACAATGAGAATGAAAAATACAGAACCCAAGTAAATCTGGACCCGAAATACTTCAATATATATATATATATATATATATATATATATATATATCAATGTGCAATTGCATGTATATTGATACACAAGATTTACACGTGGAAACAGAAACAATAATGAACATGTGTTAATCGTAACAATCATTTGAAATTTCTAAACAGGCGATGTAAGATTTCGGAAGAAGAATAATATTGGGTTCTCAGTCAAACCAGATCACAACAACAAGCATGCGAATGTCATAAAAAATGGGTTTATTATATGATATATTCCATCAAGATCATAAAATATCTTTAACCTGACACTCTGATGCCATATGTTAAATATTTTAATATGAACATTAATAATTGGATCTTCGATCTTCTATGATCTATGATAATAAAATAATAACAGTTAAAAAACGTAGTTTTCTCCATCACAGTTCGATGAAGAATCTGACCTGACTATGAGAGAAATATCACCTTAGCAACTTCGCTCCAAATGTCTCCCGATAGTTAGAGGTACAATAATGTTATAGGTGAGAATCATTTAACCCCTCAATGCTATTTATAGGCTTCTGGCCATTATGAAATCTAGAGATTTTGCGTTCCACTGTGACTAGATATAGAGTTATTATTGTCCTACTATAACTCATTAATTAAGCGATAATATTTGAACTAATCTAAACCTATTAAGATATAGGTGTGTGACATAGAGTTATAATAAAAATTTTACAATATGTGTATATTTTTTAATATATATAGTATGCAAGAAATATTAAATTTAAAAAATAAAATGTATATGAAATATAAACGTATTATAATAAAAACATTTATGCTATTTTCTTTTAAAAAATAATTAATCAAAATCTGCGGGGAAAGGGCCCCTCTCGTTCGGTCTTATCACCATCAATTTCTATTCTTCTTTTTTGGTAAGTTAATTCTAATTTTTATTATTTTTTAATTATTATTTTTTGGATAAATTTCTTTCTTCTTCTTGTCACTATTGCTAGTTTTGTTGCTTTATGGGTTAAAGACTTAAAAGTAGTCAGACGATCGAGCTGGAAGATAGTACATATATACATAGGCATACCTTCTCGAGTGCCTTTATTTTAACCAACAGGATTTAATTAATCATTGCTCTCCTTTTCTATAAAGTTTGACAGCATGTGATAGGGAAAATATTTGACAGCATGTGTAAATTATTCTGATATGTTCGGAGGCATGGGATGATGAGATATAAAAATTTTATCTCATTTTATCATTCTAATTTTTTTAAATTTTTACATAAAATATAATAAATAATTTAAATTTTTTAATATTTAATTTAATTTTTTAAAATTTTTAAATAATAATAATATTTTAAAATAATATTTTAAACTTTTATCCAAAATTAAAAATTCTTATCTTAATGACAATAATCATATGACAAAAGTTTTGAACTTTTGCTTTTAAGAAAGAAAAATCAATAACAAAGTCGTCTGAGTCTCACTTCTATTCATGAAGTGACTGCATATAAACACACGTGGTAATTATTAACTGGAGTTGCTCATTCTAGATTAACAATCCAATTTCATTACACATTTTATTAAAGTTCTATAATCCAAATATTTTGGTGAAATATATAAAATAATTAATTAATATTATATAAGGAATAGTTGACAACGTTAATGTTTAAATGTTTGTTTCCATCACTTAAATTTTTAAAAAATGATATTTACAGTTATACAATATATAAATATCGAACACTTTAAATGTAAGACCCATAAAAAAATTAATTTTTTAATGATGGACTCCATTCTTTTTCAAAATAAATATTTAATACTTGCACAACTCATGACTGTACCTTGTATTACTCTAATATTTTTGGATGAAAATTCTTTATCTTTTAAAATGTGATTGTTATTTAGTTTCTCTATATAATTTTTTGAAAACATAAGCAAAATCGACATTTTTTAAGAGAAAATAAAGTTCAATATTATAGAATCATTTTTAGATATAAGCAAATTACGGTTCTCAATTCCTTGTCCTGGCTATTACCATGAGATAAAATTATCATTTGGCAATTACTTTTTCAAGAAAAAAATTGACTAAAACAGTCGATTAAAAAAATAAAGAACAGAAAGCTGGAAAGTAAAGTCAGGTTCACGTGGGTCATTAATTAAGAGCCTGATATTGAAAATACATAAATTTATAAAAACTGCAGAAATAAAATAAAATAAAAAAGGCGATGGGGAAGGGAGGTAGAGACTTTGGGGGCATATTTTCAGTTGCGATTGAATACATAATATATGACTCTATTTATAGCCAAAAGGAGACTAAAGAGAGAACGAAAATTCAATAAATAAATTATATTAATTGATACTGATTGATTTACACAATAAACAAAATAAGGTAGAGAATAAATTATATTACCATACATAATAGAATATTACGGGACGTAAGAGAATTACTACTTGTCACCAATAATCATCTCCTAACAATACAAATATAATTTTCAAATACTCCATAAACATAAATTCATCAATTTTAACCAAATATATATACAATCCTCTACAAGGTTATCAATGAAATAATCTAAGATCAATTAATAACTCCAAAAATTCTCCATAATAATATCAGTCTCCCAATAAATCAGATCAACATAAGGAAAATATTCTCTAATAGTTCCAGTACCCTTAGGTACTCAATAAATAATCATCAGCTAAACTCTGCCCATGCTTCCTAATCTTGACTCACAGTTGAATCATCAAAATTATCTAAAAAGTATTGTGGAGATAAGAGGGGAGTTATCAACAACTCAGTAAGCAGAGAACATATACTAGTATGTAAACATGAGCCATTTATAGAGTTTCAAAATGCAGAAACAAAATATCAGAGCGATAGTTCAAAATATTCATATTCAAAAGTAATTTAACATTGCATAAACTAAACATCATCATCATATAATATCATATCCGAGCATCATATTAGAACAAGGTCCATGTTTAACCCCCGTGATTGGATTGTGTTATCCCTAGTGGCCAAACCGTGTATAGACAAAAATGAATCTTCCTTTTATCATCTTAGAGCCCCGAGTGCGCACACAAGAAAGACCACACAGAAAATCACTTTGGAAACAAAGTGGTTGCACTTAGAAACATAGAAGTTGGTACCAACCCAATAGAGGCCATAGTTTTACACCCATGGTAAGGTTAGAGCAGAGTAGAGCATAAACATAATCAGAATGTCATGCCAAAGGATTTTAAATGCCACATCATATCAAAACAAAATACTAAATCGATTTAGATCATTACCACATATTCAAAAACAGACTCAGAGCATCTTCATATAACTATGCACAAATTTTCAGATTTTACATTCGCTCTTTTTTTACAACAAAAAACTGAACGCCAAAATTAACTCATGTCTACACCAGTCATGACAGAAAATACTTTTCTCTTTTATACTAATTTTATGAGTAATACAGAACAAATAACTGAGGTTGTATCAATTTTCTTTTCAAAATAAAACATGCATAGTTTTCACAACAAAATCGCTTTGGACCGGTCTGGCTCGTTTTTTGGCCTTAACAGCCTACAATAAAAATCTGCCACATCAGTAAATCCATTCTAAGCGTGATGAAGCTTATCACACCAAAACCCAAAACCCAAAAGTCAGTACTTTGCAGCTCCAAAGGGAACTAGTCCTAAAAAGTTGAAGGCATCGCGTACTACTCTCCCCGATCCCTCCATGGCCGTGGCTGCATGTGTGCGAAAACCCATTCTCCCTTTTAATTTGGTCCAACTGAAACTTCTCTATGTCTATTATTCTCCAGATTTTCGATGCAACTCATGAAACCCTTTATCCATGGCTCAAGCTGGCAAATGGCTCAAGTTTGTTCCTCCTAAAATTAACTTAATTCTTCCTCTTAATTTGATGGCCACCTCACTACCTTATAAAATTCCTATTCCATACTAAACCTGCATCATCAATCTTCTATATATTCTACTCTCTCTCCCTCGTGTGAAGCATCTATAATTTTAAATGTATAAAAA
The DNA here is from genome assembly GCA_961763995.1 of Juglans cinerea. NCBI lineage: Eukaryota > Viridiplantae > Streptophyta > Magnoliopsida > Fagales > Juglandaceae > Juglans > Juglans cinerea. Next base: position 41,114,942 of record CAUIVZ010000001.1, on the reverse strand, counting down.
TAAATAACTGATTAATTCCTTCCCCAGAATTTTCTCAAGAAGCAAACAGAGGCTTGCTTATTCAGCCAAAATGGCATAGACTACTAAAGAATTGAAGCAAAACAGAGAGAAACAATTTTACTCGAAGTTTCCAAAAATTATGAAGCGAGTGAGAAAATCAGAGCTTTTTCCAAACAAAAAAAGTTGGCAAAAATTTGAAGCGGCGAGCTCACGGAGACACAGAGGCCGCGAAAGACATCGAGGGAGGCCATACATGTGGTTCTCCTGTCTGTATGGGGTTGTTGTTCAAAGTCTAGTATCGGCTCATAATCGCCCATTTACTGGGATGGAAAAATTAATTAGAAGAAATAGGCTAGTTGCATGCCAATGTTAATTTGTTGTTTCTAATTTCCAAAACTTCAACTGCATGTCGTGTGGGGGTCCAACAAAGGTTAAAAGAGCCGTCGAGTTGAATCTACCAAAAATCAGAGGAAATAGGGCGTCGATTTCTCGTCGATGAAGGAACCTTAGGTGGATGAGGGGCTGGGATGGGCCATCAAAGGTTGTGAGGGAGGCGAAGAGATGTGAGGGACCGAGGGTGAAATGGGGAGATCTGAGTGTGAGAAGGGATCATGATTTTCTATAATGCAGCTCCATTATAGTTTAGATGGGAAGTCTACGTGGCATCAATTTATTGGGAGGCTGTAGGTCGGACCGGTTATAAGATTAACTCTTTTCACAAATCAACCTCAGCCCATTTCTTTTTATGCAAAGCTTAACATATGAATTCTGCTTACCTGACTTTTGTGTATTATCTACATTTTGAGTCCGCGTTCTAGCCGAATCACAATAACCTAAACCAGAAATTTATTCGTTTACACATTAGAAATCAATACAAGCAGAAAAACATAACTAATAGAAATTCCATAATCCTACACTAAAATAGAACGAGCCTATAAGTAGTTAAGTTTATAAACAGCCTAACAACCATACTCATCAACCTGAATAGCAACCTATCAACCTGAATAGCCATCTATCAACCTGAACAATCAACAATTCAACCCAAACAGCAGCACATATCAAGTCCCCTCCGCTCACAACTCCAAAAATTCGAGACTTTCGACATATCCAATAGCCACCCAACAAGAAAACATATAAACTCAAAACAACTTGCCAACTCAACAGCCAACATATAAACCCAACACAACCAACACGTCAACCCCGAGCATGCATCCACACAACTCACAACATGTCCAACAGAACCCGCCCAAAATATATCCTCCCAAAAACAATCATAAACAACTACAGACAGCTACATCATTGAACCCCAAACAGCTATGTAACTCCACCCACACAACCACATAAATCCAAACAGCCTCTTTATACATATTTTTATCCACCTCGCACAACCAAGGGACTCCCAACACAACAACTCAACAAGAAAATGCACGACCAATATGTTCTACCATACAAATATAGTTCATTAAAATTTTTTTAGCAATCATAATTTATTCATATCACACATGTAACCATGCAACCAGGCCTAATATACTGGAGTATCTTACCTAATATCGTGGGGTGGCTAGTGAAACAAGAGACCAAAGAAACACTGAAGATGTGTGGGGAAGGTGGGATTGGGGAAGAGAAAGTGCGGGAGAAAATATTGGGGGCAAGAAACCCTCGGGACGAGAGAAGAAAGAAGAGGTTAAAAAACTTACAAACAAAACGGCTATTTCCTCACTAGGGTTGAATTTTTTTTCGTGGGCCTGGTCTGGGCTTGGGCCCTAGGCTTGGGTATTACTGTAATATTCTAATATAATATGTTAACATCTCTCCTCAAAATCGGGATGACGATGAAGACGCTATCTTGAATTTGGAGATAAGATCAAGTTGCTAGCCATGTGGATGAGATGTGGCAACGTGTGAAACGGCGTATGGGATCTGGGATCAGGTCTTTCACAAATTGGATGATGTGTACCATGCGAACTTAATTATGAAATTTGGTTTCAGAACAAGTAGTGCTGAAGGTTGGAAAGCACTAAGCGGTGATAGGCTTGCTAGAAAAGAACTCAAAAAAAATAACCTAATGTTGACAGGCTTGCCGAAAAAGAACGTCAAAAATTATCGAAAGAGTTTCGTTGTGTATGGGACGGGTCTTTCATAGATAAGATGATTTGTACCATGCAAAATTAATTTTGAAATTTGGTTTCAAAACGAGTAGCGTTGAAGGTTGGAAAGCACCAAGCAGCGACAAACTTGCCAAAACAGAACGCGTTAAAATTTACCCTAGCATTGTCAAGCTTGCCGAAAAAAAAATGCCGTAAAAATTACGGAAAAAGTCTGCAGGGAACCTATGGCTTTGATACTAGAAAATAAAATAAAATAAACAAGGTGATGGGGAAGGGAGAGAGAGACTTTGAGGGATATATCTTTGATATTCTCAATGGTACTTAAATACATAACATATGTCACTATTTATAGGGGAATGATCAGGGTAGAGAAAGAATGAAAATACAATAAATCAATAATATTAATTGATTTACACTATAAACTAAATATGATAGAGAATAAGTCATATTACCATAATATATAAATATATTCTAAATATGATAATATTCTAATATAATTTGTTTCCCTCGGGTTAATAAACAAACCCGTATTTCATATTTATTGATTTGTAATTCAATTGTAAATACGGTGTTTGTACTTATAAAACAAAGAAAAAGAGAAAAATCATAAATATAAAAACAAAACTATATATAGATGTCCTTGTCCTTGCTATATTACTATGAGATTGAAATTATCATTTGCCAATTATTATTTTAGAGAAAAATTTGACTTAAACAGTCAATTAAAATAATAAAGAAAAGAAGACTACAAAGTAAAGTCACATCCATGTAGGGGTGGCAATATGTGACACGACCCATTAACCCAACACGAACACGACACGATAAAAGCGGGTTAGGGTTTAGTCTTAACGGGTTCGGGTCAAAACGGGTTGACCCGTTAAGACACGATTGCTTAACGGGTCACTAACGGGTCAACCCGTTATGACCCGTTTAAAATGTTAAAATTACCCTTATACCCTTATAACCTAAAGGATATAACTAAAAGTCGAAAACTATTAAAAAAAAAACCCTAACTTACTTAATCAGCCACCCCCCTGTTTCGTGACTTTCGTTGTTCCTTCGTTCTTCAGAAAATCGATCCGAACTCCTCACGGCCTCGCCCCTCGGCTCCTCGCGACGACCACACCGCCCTCCAGGCTCGCCGCTCCACTCATCTTCACGGTGACGTCGGCGCGTTGCGTCGCCTCCACTCCAGTGTGCTTCAGTATTCACGCCTCACGGTGACGCCACCCCCCTCTAGTTTCACGCCTCACGGTGACGCTGAGTCGCCCACAAAGATTTAAACCACGGATTCGCACTTGCCGCCGCCAGCGCCCCGTCGCCCATGCCCGTCGCCCACGCCGCGCCTTCCACTGTAAGAAAATTTGATTTTTAAGTTGTTAAATGTGCTGTACAGTTGTTCTATATTTTTTCTCGGCATCCAAACATGGTAACACCCATGGATTCCCGATTGAGTTATTTATGCTTCTTCACGTGTGGACTGTGACTGAGAAAATTTATGAGTTATTTATGCTTCGCCACCCCTATATCTGATCGATGCTAGAGTTATGGGTTCATTAAAAAAAAAATAGTTGAGAATGTGACTGAGAATGCTTCTTCACCCATGGATTCCCGATTGGGATTATGCGCAGGTCATGAATAATTAAGCGTAAAATCACTTCTACTTTGTGTCTTTCACTTGAATAATTATTAGTAATCCTGAGTATTTCCTCTGTGTATTAGCATTTTCTCTCCTTTTTAATTCTTTGGTTTGAAAAGTGTCGGTAAATCTCAGCTTTAGCTTTCTCTGGCTACATAACAGTTTGGTCTCAATTATTTGGTTTTAATAAAATTTTTAGGATCGAGCTCTGAATATGTGCAAAGCAACGTAAGTGGCATAAAAGGTTATGACTTAAGAGACCCTTCCTTTTTAAGCTTGAAGGAGAACGGTATGTATGATAATCCTTCGGGAGAACAATATGTATGATATCCTGCGTACTGTCGATTTGGTAGTAATATGCCTGTGCTCCAAGTTTTATTATTTGTATATCTGTATGATGGATTGGGTGCTAGCACTTTAGAGGAATTGTTAATGCAGCTATCAGAGTTTTCAATTGGACTTCTAGCTTCCTACTATTTTTAAATGAAAATTTACATCTTCTAAAGTGAACTAAAAGCTTATGGCCGGAGGTCCTCACCTTATGATGTTCCATTTTTATTTTTTTATTATTTTGAGAGTTGCAGAATTGGAAAAATTTGAACTGTCTTTCAAAACTGTTCAATGGGTAGCATGACATTCCATGCAGGCTGGATTGGTTTGATGTGTTTTATCTGGGGTTATAGTGCTGGAGCATTTGGTGGACATAACCAGAGATTCAAAAGAATATAATAATTGTCCATTTTGTTAGTTACTTGTCATACAATAGATGAAAGTTTACAAATGACACAGTTTGTTACAATGTGTGTGGATATTTGTTTGGATTGTAATTTTAGACTTGTAGTTTTTTTTTTTGATATTATTTATATTTAAAAGTTATAATGGGATAAAACGGATCGTGTCGGGTCGTGTCATATCGTGTCAGTTCAATCCATTAATGTAAACGGGTTAGAACGGGTCGGGTCGGGTCGTGTCGTGTCGATTTATTTCCTAATGTGTCATAACGGGTCGTGTCGTGTCAACCCGTTATCAAACCGTGTCGTGTTCGTGTTTAGAATTTTGACACGAAATCTTTAACGGGTCGTGTTCGTGTTGACCCATTAACTGTAATGTATATACTCTAACACGACACGAACACGACCCGTTAACACGATTTGACACCCCTACATCCATGTGGGTAATTAATTAAGAATCTTATATTAAAAATAAATTAATTTATAAAAACAACGAATAATACAAGCCACAAAGTTACAGAACAAAATAATTTCATGGAGGCTCACTTTGGTGGCTGACTTCATAGTCATCGCTAGCACGAACTTTCTTCCGAGCTCTCTGCCTTCTTCTTCTTCACGGAACTTCTTCAAATACCGAAGACCATTCTTGTTGTTTCACAGCATCCATGAAAGCAACACAGATGTAAGGAACTCCAAATATGCTCAGTTCTATGCATTTTCGTTCACTCTGTTTCAGTTTTTGTTTGGTAGATAAGAAACGGTTAGAAAAGAAAATAAAAGAATAATAACCCCAGAGAACAAGACCCTTTACACTGATATTGAGTCTGCTTAACCAATTTCGCTTGGTAGATAGGTTGGCTTTTATTTTTTGTTCTATTTTTTTTTTCTTTCTGAAGCGCCGACAAAATTAGTAGATAAGAGTATAAATTTTTTCTTCTCCTCTAATTTCCTTTCACTTTACTCTGCAAACAAACAGAAAGTTGATATTTGATATTTGAGTGCGAACAAACGGACGGAGCTTTCGAGGCGAGAGAAGTTAGGCGAAACAGATATATCAAAATAGCGTAGCGTGTCAGTCAGGCTGGGATCGGAGTTGTAACAGTTGTTGTTCGTTTAGACGACGAAAGGTGAGGTACCAGTAAAAGACAATTATATCTAATTTTGTTTTTTTCTCTGCAACCAAACAGATCAGGTTATATCGGCTTTTTATTTTCTTGTTGAGAAACTTGCTTTACATTTTGATCGTTTATCATGCTGTCTCTAAAGTACCAAAGTCTTTAATTCCAATTAATTTTTACTGCTGACTGTAAAAACGGGATTAAGAGGGGTATAAAGTGATCAAATCGTGTTAAGCATTTGAAGTTGTCGCTTGACTTCAGAGTTGACTAGTCCCTGCTCGAAAAAGTAATAAATAATGAAAAAGTCTTACGGCAAGTAGGTAATTTCGTATACCAATATTGATATATAATATATATGTTTAATGAAATGATACGAATTAAAAATGAAAATAATTTTTATAATATAGGAGATTTTATTCTTCTCTTAAATTTTTTTTTTCATTTTTATTTAAATTAAAAAATCATCAATATACTCGTTGTAACCAGCAAAACTCATAAATATTAGTCATAAATTGCTAAAATTATCACATTTCTTACTCATTGTTTGGCTTTCACATTACGTAGCATGGGACATTCTGTAATTCCATTGTAGAGAATATGGAATCTGAACTTCTACTTCTGCAGCGCCTGGATTTTAGTTTTTGTTATCGGTAACTAAAGTGTGTCAAAATTACGAGTTCTCGTTGGCCGCAGGAATGGATTCCAAGCGAAATAATTTTGTAAGGTTAGTTTGTTCAAGCCCGAGTACTTCCCCCAACAGTCTCCATTGATTTGCTCGGTTTCCTCTGGTTTGGAATTTGACACTTTAAATGCTTTCTTCCAGGTTTCAAAGTTGGAGTTCGGAGAAATCTTCCAGTTTTGAGCATCGACATTCCATGATCCACATTTGACAGATTGTTTGAGAGTTTTCGGAGTTTGAAAAACAACCCAATAAGCATCCCTTCTCATGTAGATCACTTAGGTCCTATGAAGACTAAAATCCTTGATCCTCAGGATCAATTTCTTCAAACATGGAACAAAATATTTGTGCTTTCTTGTGTGATATCAGTGGCATTGGACCCACTCTTCTTTTACACCCCAGTTTTGAAGGTGGATGATGAGGAGCCGAAATGCTTAAGCTTTGAATCGGACGAAACTCTGGCGATTATTGCTTCTGTTCTTCGTTCAGCCACAGATGCTTTCTATGCAATACATATATACTTTCAGTTTCGAACTGGAATTATCCCACCTTCTCGTGTGTTTGGAAGGGGAGAGTTGATTGATGATACTATGGCAATCGCAAAAAGATATTTGTCCACATACTTCATTATCGACATTCTGGCAATCCTTCCCTGCCCACAGGTATGGGTACTACTGTGATACTCAATCAATCTCAAGTATCTGTATTCTGGTTTATTACTACGATAGCTCTGTTACTTTTTATAAGTCTGTGTGTAAATACGTCGCTTATTCTGAAGCCAATCATAGAAAACTCCAGGAAAAAAAAAACATTACACGACTTGACGTGGCAAGCTTCTATATCAGTCATGTATTTGTTTTGTTTGTATAATATTTATTTGCAAGCTGAATTATTAACACACATATCACACTATTGATGTTGTTGGAAGTCGAATCCAAACGTATGAAGACTTTTGTGCATTCTGTGAATAAGACTTTTCGGTTTTTCAAGAGTGTCTTTTAATTTATTAAAGTCATCATTTTATTTTTTGATAATGTGTCCTTTTATTTTTTCAATAGTAACTTAATAGTCATCAAGTATGATGAGTCTTATGTGCCTATATATAGGCTGATGCAATGTAAAATATTTTTCAAGAGAATAAAAAGAGAGTAAGAAAAGTTTAAATTTCAAATTGGCATCAGAGCGCCAGGCCACGACAGATTTAAAATTTTCCATAAATGGCCTCCAACTTTGTCTAAAAGCTTTCAAAAGATAATTATGGAATGTGGTCTATCCAAATGAGAGCCTAGTTTGGGTCTTAAGATTTGTTGGAGATTGTTACCGACGGATTTACAAAACCCATTGAGTCGCAAGAAGCCGCATACACTGTAAATGAGTTGAGTTGATAAAATATTATTAGAATATTATTTATTATTATTATTATTATTATTGTTTTGAGATTTGAAAAAGTTGAATTATTTATTATATTTTGTGTTGGGATTTGAAAAAGTTGTAATGATGAGTTGAGATGAGTTATGTTTCCAAACGAAGCCTAAAGAGCAAAGAATGAAGGATAAAAAAGTATTATTCATACTCTATGAAGGGTTGGATGATGCTACATTTGAAAAAGTTGCCGAGCAACAACAAGTAAACAAGCATGGGAGATTCTTACTTCCAATTTCAAAGGAGATGAATGGGTGAGACTGTGACTGTTCATCTGGGTTCCAGCCCGAGAACCCGGGTATACCCAGACCAGAATCCGGGTTTTAAACCCTGATAGGAACCCAATTTTTAAAAACTCAAATTTCGGGTTTCAGTCGGGTTCTGTTTTTGTTTGGTCTAATGCTTTTTAACCATCATCAAATTTCTATTGGGTGCTGTGATGGTGTGTAAAATTTACTTCAACTACAGTCTAGACATCTTTGGCTTTTGGTGCTCAATGCCGGTAATTGCTCTACGGAACAAAATGCGAATACGAATACAAAACTCTAGGGTTATGCTGGACATGGTAGCTATGCCATTTTTTGCTGAGCAATTCCGAGCACCTGCTGAATATCCAATCGGAGGCGAATAAGTCTGCGAGACGTAGTGGTAGGCCGTCGAGTTCCCCAACGATTCGGCGGTTACGAACGGCGATCTAGATGCAGAGAAATCGACACTAAGAGGAGGGCAGATTTTCTCGAGAGATTTTGGTGGCGAAAGGACCACCCTGATATTCAGAGGATGGGACATTGACAACAAAACTCGATTGTATTCTTCGATCAGGTTAGCCAAATCTTTGTTGGAGGTGATTGGGAAAAACAATTCATAAACCCGGGTACCAGGTTTTAAACCTGTACCAGGACCATAATATACTCGAATTTGCAATGTGGCCTAGATTTTATCCCGGCCGAAAATCGGAACTGGAATCCGGTTATCCAGGTTCCAATTCTGGTCGGGAAAAAAATTCGACTCGGATGAACAGTCTTAGGTGAGATGAATTCACCTGCAAAAATTATGATACGAGTTTGAGGCGCTTCACAGTAAGGCGAAATGGTGTTCGATTATTTCTCACGATTGTTGGTGATTGTGAATAGTTTTAAAAGAAATAATGAGAAGATTGATGACATTCGAGTCATCAAAAAGGTCCTTTGATCCCTCTCTCCTAAATTTGAACATGTAGTTGTAGCTATCGAAGAGTCTAAGGACCTAGAGAAGCTTACAATTGAGGAGTTGATGGGTTATCTCCAAGTACATGAGCAAAAGATGCAGAAGAGTGTTAATTCTACCTTGCTAGAATAAGCACTAGAGTAAAAAATGACTTTAAATGATCGAGAAGAATCTAACCCCAACCGAGGTCGTAGCAGAGGCAGGGGGTGTGGAAGTCACCAACGACATGACCAAATTTAGCAGGAAAGTAGAAACTCAAGAGGTCGAGGTCGAGGATGAGGAGGCAATCCAGGAAGAGGAAGATCCACACGTGGAAGTGGAAATACCAAGAACATCCAATGCTACAATTGTAACAAGTTTGAACACTATGCCTCAGATTGCTGGAATAAAGACAATGAACAAATGTTGCAGGAAAAACAAATGATACTGGTAGTGACACCACCCTACTTCTTGCTCATGATGACTCAAGTTGACAATGTGAAGCTTGGTACCTTGATTCTAGTGCAAGCAACCACATGTGTGGAAAGAAAGAACTATTTGAAGAACTCACCGAAGGAGTTCCCTTTGCCTCCTAGTTGAAGGCAAATAGAAGAAAAATATTTATCAAAAGAATGGTAAAAACGAATACATCTCCGATGTTTATTATGTAGCAAATATGAAAAACAATATTCTCAGCCTTGGACAATTGCTCGAGGAGGGAGACATCATATACATGGAGGACAATTCTCTCACTTTGAGAGATGGATGTGGAAGAAATGTGACTCGTGTTTCAATGACCAGCAATCGCATGTTCCAATTTTTGTTGCTGCTACACCGCCTGAGGAAATGAGAGAATTCTATCTCTCAAGGGAGAGCAATCACATGATGAGTACTAAAAACTTACGCCTGCGTGAAGTATGTGTCTAGATACATTAATTAGGACATTGGATTATGCACACATTGATGAACTATTTGGTTGCTATTAATAGCAGAATTTATTTTATTAGTTCATTTTTTGTTAGCTTTGCAGAATGATACTTCACTCAAATAATGCAGATATATATCAAATTATCGAAATGCATAAACTTCTTGGTGACCATATATAACTCAAGCTGAATTTTTGTAAATTGATTGGTGTTAAAGAAGGAACTATATATGATGCTACTAATTTCACATTGTTGGGGTGTATGTGGAGATTGGCTTTGGGGCTGAAAATCGAGAAATAGAGTGCTCGACGAGAGCTCGACATACACTCGAGCGAAGCTCAACCCGTGAGTTCACTCGAGTCTCGCGCGATAGTGAACTCGGGACTCGAGTGAACTCGAGCGAGACACAAACCCTAGTGTTCACTCGACTCCCGCTCGACACCTCGCTCGAGCCAATGTTGATTTGGTCGTTAGCTCGATGCGCGCTCAATACGCCACTTGAGCGAAGAACGCAGATTTTGCCAGATTAGGATTTCCAGCACCGTTTGATATATATATATATATATATGTCATATTTGACTTATTTTGTACGAATTTCAGCATATTTTGAGAGAGAACAATTGTCTAGTGAGTGCATATTGAGTGAGAGAGCAAAAAATCCTAGAGAGTGTGAGTTGAGATTGAGTGATTGTAATCTCCTCTGGTTAATTTGCCGAACCACGTATATTGTGTGTCGTGTGCTTGATCGTGATTGCTTTTACTTTATTTGCCATCGTTGGTGTGTATGCGCATTTTGCACAGCATTGCACAACACACATCTGATGTGTTCTACTGACTATGTTTAGGTGGTAGTTTTCGTTCTCTCTCCTTCATTCAAAAATGCAGTTCCAATGGTGATGATGGAAATGTTGAAGTCTGTAATCTTCTTCCAATATGTGCCGAGGCTTTTGCGGATCTATCCACTATATGCAGAAGTAATTAGAAGCTCTGGCAGACTAACTAAGACAGCATGGGGTGGAGCTGCTTATAACTTTTTCCTCTACATGCTAGCCAGTCATGTAAATTAATGAACTTTTCTAATTTGTCGTTGTTCTTCCAATTTCTTCATCCTATTCCAAGATTGTTTGCTAACAAATATATGGGATATACTCATTAGGTAGTTGGAGCTTGTTGGTACTTCTTTGGCATTGAACGACAGGATGCGTGCTGGCAGAAAATGTGTAGGAAAATTAACGGTTGTCGAGATAAAGATTTTTACTGTGGAAATAAACTTGACCAAGCTGACTTTGTGGGTCTAGTAAGTCAGGCTTGCCATATTGTCGAACCAGATATTCGAACTATAAACTCAACTGATTACTTCGACTACGGAATATTTACTACAGTTTTGAAGTCTGGGGTTGTGGAATCAAGAAACTTTTTAGTGAAATTCTCTTATTGCTTCTGGTGGGGTTTCCGCAGTCTAAGGTTAGTAGTATCTAATTCCAAGGAAAAAGATCATGGCAAGTTATTTTACGGAAAGCATTAAATACTCTATAAATATAAATATTGTAGGGTACACGTCATGTTTATATCTCTCTCACTTGAGGAGATCTTATAGATCTTGTTCTAAGCATAAGCCTGTCAACATATAACATGACATTTTTAACTTGTACCTTATCTTTTCTCTTCAGTTCTATTGGCCAAAATCTGGAAACAAGCACCTTTTTTTGGGAGATAGTCTTTGTTCTCTTCATAGCCATCTCTGGGTTGGTCTTATTCTTATTACTTATTGGCAATATGCAGGTAAGATTTTGGTCCTCGTGGATTCTCTTGGAAATCTATTGTTGTAGCATTACGAGATCATTTCCATACACGTCTAGTTTTGTCGATCCATGTGCATATGCACCTTATCTAAACCTTCGAACCGATGGTTTCATACAAAATCAGATTTTCAGTAAAGTATCATTATAAAGCAAAATTATTTGTTTACTTCAACCATCTTCAAATACCTTTGAGGTGTGTTTATTCTCAATAATTATGTTGTTCTATTTTAAACTCCTAACTGCTAGATTACTAGCAGAAACACGATATGGATTTGTTCCTTCTAATTTTATCCACCCAAGTTTAACTAAAAACCTCTTTTCAGAACACTCTATAGTTATATAATGGACTAAGGCGATATCATGTTTCTTGCTGTCATAGATATATCTGCAATCTAATACAATGAGGAGAGTACAAGAAATGTGGGTGAGGAAGCTTGATACAGAACAATGGATGTCCGAAATTATGCTCCCTCACGAATTAAGGGAGCGGGTTAGGCGATATGAACAGCTCAAATTCCTACAACTAAGACGTGTGGAGGAAGGGGATTTTATCCGTAACCTTCCTAAGGATATCGGAAGGGACATAAAGCACCATCTTTTCTTCGATCTTCTTATGAGGGTAATACTTCCCTTCATTGTTTTTGTGCATCACTTTGTCCTTTTTTTTAGCTAAGGTGTTCATCGAGTTAATTTTATCTTTAAGGTGCCCATATTCCAAATGATGGATCAACAACTGTGGGATCCGCTGTTTGATCGTCTCAAGCCAGTACTTTACACGCAAGACAGCTACATTGTCCGTGAAGGGGATCCAGTGGACGAGATGCTCTTTATCATGCGAGGAAACTTAGCCACTTTCACTACCAATGGTGGAATAACTGGTTTTTTCAACACTGCTGAGCTTAAAGCCGGTGACTTTTGTGGAGAAGAGCTTCTTACTTGGGCCTTACATGCCCAGTCCTCGACCACATTCCCCCTTTCAACAAGAACAGTGGTGGCAAAAGCAGAGGTTCAAGCCTTTGCTCTACTGGCCGAGGATCTGAAGACTCTGGCTTCTCAGTTGCGGAAACTTCACAGCAAGGAGTTCCAGCACACTTTCAAGTAAGGCTTTAAGCTATGCCTATTAACTTTTTGGATAATTATTCCATCGCTATCAAAACAGACAAAGATGATGGTTTTTTCTTGCTTTGTTGCATTATCATTGTCACAAAGAATTATTTATAATAACTTAACACAAATATTCATGAAGCGTTTAATAAAGAGTACAATAATCGCTATTTGAACTCTTATAATCTTCCTCATCTGCGCGAATGATTCTTGATATAATTAAATATGCAAAAATCACTCTCAGGTTCTACTCCCAACAATGGAGAACATGGGCGGCCTGTTTCATCCAATCAGCTTGGCGCCGCTACTCTAAGAAAAACCATGAGAGGGATTTGCGTGATGCTGAAAATAGACTGCAATATGCTTTGGCAAATGAAGCTGGGACCTCGGCAAGTCTTGGTGCAACTATTTATGCATCAATGTTTGCTGCTCGTTTCCTTCGACCCTTGCGACGACCAAAGGGTGGACGCACCAGTACCAGAGCGCCACAAAGAGTGCTACAGCTACTACCACCGAAGCCTGCTGTGCCAGATTTCAGTGGTGAAGGTCATGATTAATTAGTAGTATATATGGCGTTTCAAGTGATTATCACGCAAGTTTAGTTTTCACAAACACTGTTCATGTGCAAGCGTTTTCTGTATAAAGGATGTGGTGTGTAACATGTACTAATCAAACTTCCATCTTTATATTTGAGCCATTTTTCATCACACTACAACAAAAATTCGTTTTTGGGACGATTTTTGTTTGGGATGAAACGAAAATCGTCCCAAAAACTGAGATGTAGGAACTGAATTCAAATTTTGTTTTTAAAAAACGACGGGAGGTGTTTACCGTTCGAACGTGTTCGAACAGTATATGTATGGATGAAAAATTTTGTCCCTAATAAAATAACCGTTCGAACATCCACAAAAAATGCTTGAACAAAATAAATAAACATTCGAACAGAAATTATATATGGTCGAACAACAATTTGGCGCGTTAAGTGATAAAATTTAGCGGGATACTGACTTACCATTCGAACAACATATAACAACGCTCGAACGTCAAGGTTAATCAATATTTGAACCGATATTATATATGATCGAATGAAAAATTAGCGGGTTAAATCAATAAATTTAGTGGAACATTGACTTACCGTTCGAACAACATACAGTACGTCAAATGCCAAAGATAGTCAATATTTGAACACATATAATATATGATCGAACGGAAAATTGGTGGGTTAAGTCAATAAATTTAGCGGGACATTGACTTATTGTTCGAACAGATAACTATATTGTTCAAACTAATAAGTTATCAATGTTCGAACGTAAAATAAAGTGTTCGAACAGAAATTAGAAACATTTGAACGTGGCATATTTCGTTCAAATGGTTACAGAATTTTTACAATTATTGATGGCAACAAAATACCTTACTTAATTATGGATAAATATTTAATTTTTATAAAATTTATCAATTAAATAATAGGAATAATAGAAATCAACAATTAATTTAGAAAAGATAAAAAAAAAAAAAGTAATTCATAATTAAATTAAATTTACAAAACATCAAATATTGTCCATACCAAAAACAAAAAAAAATGTAAAGAAAAGATAGAAACTACTAAGATCCCAACTCTCCGCACACATCCTCAACTGCAGTTAGGCATGTCTCTAGCTGTGTTAGTCAAGCATTAATCGTGACCTAAGTCGCAGACATGGCATCAATCTCTGTACATAAGTGAGAGATGATAGCATTAATCTTTGTACCTAAGTCAGAGATACTAGCATTAATCTCTGTACATAAATTAGACATGGCAGTACAGATCTCTGTACTCACTACATCGATCACTGCTGATGTCTGTCCGCTGATCTTTGCAAGCACGATATCAATCATCTCCTCACGAGTAGCTATGCATGATGCCTTGGCCAGCATGGATGTCTCATCGGCTGATACTCCTTGATCTCTCGGGTGTCCATCTCTCTGAGTATCGACCGGATCTGGAATAGGACCACGAAGACGAAGTCTCGAGTGTCCCGTGCTTCGTGAGAGGGTGGAGTTGTTGATCGGTCCCATCGGCTCCAAGACATGCTCGGCAATATTTGGCAGGACCCCAACATGTAGCAGAAATTGGGTGATCAGGATCCCGAATGGCAATATATCCGTCGTAATGTACCGGGCCTCTGATCGAATCCTATCGAATATATAACCCACTAGGTCGATAGGAACGCCACGAGTGACGCATGTCATAAAGTTCGCTCGATTCATGCCAACCTCTGTCTTGTGCTACCAATGATCAATATTGTTGGCAATGATCAAGTTCATGATTTTGAAGAAAGCAAATAGATCTACCTGCTTCATGCTCTTCATCTCATCATACAAATGAACATCTGGACCAGCAACCAACTCACTCACCTCATAATCAGCCAGGGCATCGAGCTCATCTGTACAGCTGATCCCTCGTCCTCAACTGTCTCCCCATCACCCAAAGTTGAAGACTCTTTAGGCACCACGTTCGGATATGTAGTGTGCAGTCTAAGAATACTAATAAAATTAGCAAGTTTGTCCACTGAAAATATAACTAAAGCTCCTCAGATAGAGATCGTATATGACATTCCGTCATTTAGGCCGGCACCACCGAGCTCTTTATAGAACTCAGAAACGATGTCAATATAAGACACGAGGTCCCATGCTTCGTCCTTCTAATCGAGGATTGGTGTCCAACCACGATCATTAAAGACTGATATCAAAGAATGACCCTCCCAAATAAGAGTCAGAAAGTCAGAAATCTTCACCTGACGCTCTAATAAAATAGTCATCTCTCGAATTGTTTCGATGGAAGGTTGTCCTAGTCTGCCACGCTTACGTCCCCTATAAGACATTATCAACCTGAAATTTAAGAAATAAAATATATATATGCAACATTAGTCATAAAATATAATACATAAATATTCACAAAATTATATACTAATTAAAACAATAAGAAAATCTTTTCTGTTATGCCGTTCGATTGAATCCACACTCGTTCGAACCTTAAAATTTTTACATCAATGTTCAAATGTGAATCATATACATTCGAACGCAGAAATTAAATTTGGTTCGAACATATGGTGAACCAATCAAATGTTTGACGTTTGAGTTCCTATTGTTTGAACAAATACAACATTGTACAAATAGTATCTGGATCAAATTCAGTCATGGCTGAGTCAACTCAGCGGCCATGAAAATGAAAAGAATCCACTGATTCCTTTCGTTTCTTCTACAAATAACAACTACACAATGATGGGTAAACAACCTACTGTGGATTTTCGGCCACCTATGGTGGCTATCGACCGAAAGATAAAATTTTCCTATTTTTTACAAATAATCTAGCAAAACTTACTTAGAATAACCCAGACAAGGTATATAAGGAGCGTACCACTTGAAATGGGTCTTCAACGATGGTAGTGACAACAGCGATGACGACGGTGTTCGAATGTCTATAGGGTCTGTTCGATTTTGTTTGAATGGTTGTTATAGGGGCCATGGTGGTGTTGAAAAGCCTCCCCAATACGTTATATATACAGAACCGTTCAAACGATAAGTTATACGTTCGAACAGTTTTGACTTACCATTCGAACAGTATTATTTACCATTTGCATTGTGTTTATTTCAAATTTAGTAAATTAATTGGTTTTTTATATTTAATATATTATATACTATATGATATTATATGTATAATATATCATATAGTGATTTCATATATAAATACTATAATATATAGTATTAGTATATGCTAATTATAATATAGTATATTATCATATAGTATATTAGTATATACTATATGATAATATACTATATGATATAGTATTATAATATCATGTAATATATACCATAGTATATCATATGTATGTATTTATAGTATATACATATTATATATTAAATGGACCGTGATCTGTCCTATAGCGTCTCAATCTATAGTATCTTAACATATTTACAACTCAAGAAGCAATTCCATAACAAAATAGAAACTTACGCTTTCCAATTAATGCCACATGAACGCGTAATAGGACAAAATCAATGATTTGAACTGCACAACATTTAAAGTTAATATTCATTTACAAGTCAGTATGTGGAGTAAACTTCATTTGGTGTGATGGGTTCGATTGGTCTAAAGAATTCAGGCATGGGGGTCAGTACCACGCTTTGTGTACAAAGAACCTACATCTGGAACATCAGCATGAGAAGATGCCACTGAGGTAAAAGGCTGGAAGTTTGTGTTCCCTATAAACCAGTAAAGAGCCCATTTCAAATCGCAGAGGGTGTACTTGAGAGCTTTGGTCCAGTTTTCCTGCTTGTTGAAGCTCTGCGTGATGGAATAGGTTCCGACTTTGTCATTCTCAATTCTGCAATATTACAACGTAGAGACATGGACTTTTAGAGCTTGTTTGAGTAATGAGATAAGATGAGAAATTTTCAAAACTTCTCAAAATTTCCTTTTCAAATATCACTTAAACACAAAACACTTTTCAATTTCACATATTCAACTTTTTCATCTAATTATTACAACTTTTACAAACTTCAAAACAAAACACAAAAATTAATACAACTATTTCTTTAATTTTATAATATTTTTCTTCAATTTTTTCTCTCATTTCTCAAAACCTAATAAAACATCTTAACTCAAACTATTTCATTACTATTCACAAAATTCTGAGATACTAGTGTCCAAACGAGCCCTAATATTTGCTTGATGCACAGGAACTGAAAATTTGATTAAATGTGAAATACTATATATAACTAAGTTGCTTACCATCGGCATTTCGCGAAAAAGAAAAAAAAGTTTGTTGCATAAGCTAAATAGAACCTTTAAAAAATTGTCAATATTACATAGCTTTCAATACAGTTAGAACTTTGTGGGGACGTAATCAAGTGGGGTGGCTTCATTTACCATCCATGGAGCCTTGGGAGGCATATTAGTGATGTGGGATCGAAGGGTGGTGGAGAAGATGGAAGATTGTGCGGGAGACTACATGGTAGCTTGTTCATTCAAGAACGTTGTGAATGGATTCCAATGGGCTTGTGCAGGTGTTTATGGTCCTAATATAGACCATGCAAGAAAGTTGTTATGGGATGAGTTGGCTGGTGTAAACAGCATATGGGACCTACTTGGAGTATTGGTGGTGACTTCAACGTAACTTGGTTTCCGAGTGAAAGATCAGGTGGCTCTAGTTTCAATTCCACAATATTAGAATTCTCAAACTTCATCTTTGAACAAGATTCACTAGATCTTCCTTTTGCAGGTGGCTCCTATGTTTGGTCGAATAACCAAGAACACCCCTCCTGATCAAGGCTCGATAGATTCTTAGTATCACCTGAATGAGAAGCACACTACCCAAATCTTATTCAAAAGAGACTCTCCAGGCTTTGCTCAGACCATTCTCCCATCGTCCTTGATTGTGGAGGTATTCCTGGAGTCCCAATGTACTTTTAAGGCCTCATTTGTTTTCAAAGATGAGATGAGATGAGATGAGTTGAGATTAAAGTTAAAAAGTTAAATAAAATATTGTTAGAATATATTTTTTAATATTATTTTTGTTTTGGAATTTGAAAAAGTTGAATTGTTTATTTTATTTTGTGTGGAAATTTGGAAAAGTTGTAATGATGAGATGAGAGGTTTTCAAAGTTTTCATAGTTTTGAGTTTTAGTCTTGAAAATGTGGCTGAAATCAAAGGAATTCATTGAGAGAGTCTGATAGTGGTGGTCTTCATACGAATTTTAGGGAAACCCAAGCTATGTCATGGCAAGTAAATTGAAGGCTTTAAAGAAAGACCTGAAGGCTTGGAATGAGCAAGTGTTTGACTATGTGGAATGCCCAAAACATACTCTGTTTAAAGAACTCAAAATCCGCAGAGGAGAGAGCTTCTAAAGTCCAAGTGTCTGCGGAACTTGAAAGGGTTACATTATTGGAGGAAATATCCTGGAGACAAAAATCGAGAGCATTATAGTTGGAGGAAGGGGATAAATGAACCAAAATTTCCCATTGGGTGGCAAATTTGCATAGGAGGTACAAAACTATCGAGACACTGTTGGTGGATGGGGTGGCTACTTCAAATCAACCAACGATCATGGACCACATTGTAAAGTACTATGAGCAATTGCTTTCGGAAGAATTTTCTTGGAGATCGAAATTAGAAGGATTTACCTTTGATGCTCTCAAGTCGCAAGAAGTAGCACGGCTTGAGTGACCCTTCAAAGAGGTGGAGATCCGGAAGGCAATAAAAAGTAAGGTGGATGACAAAGCTCCAAGTCCGGATGAGTTCTCTATGGATTTTTTTCAAACTTATTGGGTAAGTGATCAAAGATGACATTATGGGTGTCTTTCATAAATTCCATGAAAATGGAAGGTTTGAAAAATGTCTCAATACAACTTTATTGCTCTCATTCCCAAAAAACCAGGTGCAATAGAGGTAAAAGATTATCGACCTATTAGCTTGGTGAGTGGGATGTACAGGATCATGTCGAAGGTGTTGGCGAATAGATTGAGCTTGGCGATGGAGAAGTTAATATCCAAGCCTCAACATGCCTTTGTTAGAGGAGGGAAAATTCTTGACTCGATACTTATCGCAAACGACTGTTTGGATAGTAGACTCAAGTCGGGAGAGCCGGGTCTTTTGTGCAAAATAGACATGGGAAAGGCTTATGACCAAGTCAATTGGAGCTTTTTGGTTTACATGCTCGGGCGATGTGGCTTTTGTTCGAAATGGTGTTCATGGATTACTCATTGCAACTCAACAGCTTGTTTCTCTATCTTGGTGAATGGCACCCCCCATGGGATTCTTTAAAAGCTCATGGGGTTTAAGACAAAATGATCCTCTTTCGCTGCTACTATTTGTTTTTTGTAATGGAAGCCTTTAGCAAGATGATCTCAAAAGTTGTGGAGAGCGGTTTTCTCTTCGGATTTTCAACGGGGGAGGCAAGTATATCTCACTTGTTATTTGCCGAAGGCACTTTAATATTTTGTGCGGCCAATGATCATATTCAAGCTTTGAGGGCTCTTCTTCTTTGCTTTGAAGCTATTTCAGGATTGAATGTGAACTTGACCAAATCAGAAGTAGTTACAGTGGAAGATGTTACTAATGTGGAGAGCATGGCTTCCATCTTGGGATGTAAGATATCTCATTTGCCGATGAAATATCTTGGCCTCTTCCCTTGGTTGCACCATTCAAATCAAAATCAATTTAAATGATGTATTGGAGAAATTTTTTTTTTTATAGGATGATGTGTTGGAGAAAATGGAGCACAAACTGGCTAGCTGGAAGATGATGTACCTATCCAAAGGATGTAGGGTTACTATAATTAAAAGTGCTCTATCCAACTTGCCGACTTATTTCTTATCACTATTCCGCTTCCTACCAAGGTGGCCCAATGCATGGAGAAACTTCAGCCAACGAGATTTCTTTTGTGTGTGTGTTTGGGGGGGGATGAATGATGAGTTTTAAGTACAAGGGGCGGTTGGTGCTCCAATTATGTAAGTGGACCGTGGGGCTTTGGAAGCACATAAGAAGAGGATGGGATGCATACAATAGAAATACCCCGTTTGAGGTGAGTGATGGACTCAAAATTAAATTTTGGCATGACATATGGTGTGGCGACAAGACACTAAAGGAAGCTTATCCCAAAGTCTATGGCATAGCAAGAGAATAAAAAAAGCCTCGATTGCGAACCTGTTGGTTACATCAAATGGTGCTCCTCAATGGAATGTCACTTTCTTTAAAAATGCACATGAATGGGAAGTCGACACGATATCGGAGTTTTATGATCTCATATATTCCACTCACATGAGGGAAGTTGATGACAAGATTTTCTGGCATCACTCCAAGAAAGGGAAGTTCACCATCCGCTCATTCTATCAGGCCATGAACACACATACACCAAACCCATTTCCATAGAAGAGTATTTGGAAGACAAGGGCAACGTTAAAGGCACTCTTCTTTGTATAGACAGCTTCATTGGGGTAGATACTCACACTCGACAATTTAAGAAAACGTCGATTCTTTGTCATGGAGTGATGTTGTATGTGCAAAGAGTGGGGAGTCAGTTGATCATTTATTACTTCACTATGAGATTGCCACGACATTATGGAATGACTTGGGTGATGCCAAGAAGGGTGATCCATTGCTTAGCTTCTTGGAGACGCAAGGTAACTCTTATATTGCAGCAATATGAAAGATGGTCCCAATATGCTTATGGTGGTGCATTTATGATAGTAAGTTTTGAAGATCGAGGGCAATCAATTGAAGAGCTTAGGAAATTGATTTTCAATACTTACTTCATTAGTTGGTTGTAATTGATTTTGATGGAATGAGTTTCCATGAATGTCTTGTATAGCTAAACTAGAATGCTCAAGTGACCCTCTTGTATACGTCCTATATACCTAGGCTTTTGCCTATTCTTATGATCAATAAAATTTTGTTTACCAATCAAAAAAATATTAGAAAATTTTCCTCTCACTTTCCTTTGTTTCTATGTTAGTGATGGGAAACCTCACAAACTTTTCTTGAGTAAAGAGAGAAATCAATAGCTCTTTATGATGGCGTGTAAAAATAACATAGCCATCAACAGTCATATAACTATAACATATAAGCTCTGTTAGAAAACTAATTAAAAACTAACTATAACTATAACATATAACTATAACTAACATAGCCATCAACAGCCATATAACTATAACATATAACTAAAATTCAATAACTAAACTCACTCCTTACAAAACTAATTAAAAAAATGAGTGGAGAAAACCAAAAGACACATGTTAGAAAAACTAAAAGGCTCTACTAATATTAAATGAAAATTAGTAACTTAATTACATCTAATGCTTTCATTTTGATAACTTTTAATTGATTAAATATATTATGTTATTAGCTAAACTCTTCTATTCGCCTATCATCCCACCAGGTCCACCTTGGACGTTCTAGGGAGAGAGGAATTGCATGCTACAAGCAAGATGCAAACAGTTTTTTTAAGAAAAAAAGGCTAAAGTTGAGCAGTCTCAGTTGGAGATGGGATACACATGCCAATTTCCCAACTGCAACCTTCCCAAAATTTAGATTTGATGGTACAAAAGCAAGTAACATGACAAATAAGGCAACTATATATGAAGGCCACTCATCTCTTTTGGCTACATTGATGAAGATATACTCACAGTGACTTGCACTCAGATGGATAAATGAAATAATAATAGTAAACAATAGAAGACTTACTTATAGGGCAATTTGAAGTGTTTGTCAGGAGGTATGTTGTTTTCTAGATCCTTCGAATGTGCAAACTCGGCAAAGTCCTTGAGGCATGTTGCGAACAGTGTCATTGCTTTGTCATAACGAGTGCTCCAAAACAAGTTCACAGGGCCAAACCTAGATAAAATAAGAAACAACATGAAAAACAGAAACTTGAACCATATGCATTTTCCTAACATCAAATATATGATCTTATGGCTAAACCTGACTTCTCACATATGTCAGCTATTCATACACAAAACTCAAGTGGAGACACTGGTTATTGATCTCATTTAACTAGGCCACATGGAATTTGTTGGGAACAGGTGAAATAGTCAATTAAATCCTCACTTAATTCACAGTGTGCGGGTTGCTGATGCTAGTGCTCTTTTGGTTTCATACTGCACTTGGTTTATTAAGTTAAATGAGATCATTTCAACACCAGTTCCAAATCAAGGAAATATAACACTTACAGCTCATAAGTATTGTTGTTGCTGTCCATAATTCGAGGGTAGCTGCCCATAGGAATAATTTTTATTCGATATCTAAAACAAGATGACTTAAGGATGTCACTTGTCATTTTAGAAACCATAATATGAAACAATCAAGAATGTATGACAATGTGGAATGTATGTATTTATTAGAGTTTGCAGAAACCTCTCTTCTTCATAAAGTCAACAGAATAGATTCCCTCATTGTACTGCAGCTTATGCAAGCATGCATTTAAATGATTTCTGATGGTAGGAACAAGGCATTTTCTAAACTGACTAGTAATAACCATGGCCGGCATCAAATCCAATTCAAGAATTTTAGGCATTGACTAAACAGGGCATTTTCTTTGTATCGTGTTACTTTGATGATTTAATAAAGTCTTATTTTACTTATCAAAAAAAAAAAGAATTTTAGGCATTGACTTATGTGCTAACATAACAATCAAATATCGTTCCATCTAGAAAGCCAAATTGAACTATTATATTAGGCTCAAAGCATGCATCATGCCCTGGTACATAAATGATCTTCAATATCAACAAAATACTTAAGAATATTTGTTTGTCATTTTTTGGGTCTTAAACTGATTTTAACTTTTTTTTCAAGAGAAAATACAAAAGCGTGCTTTTCAACACTTATTTAAAGCTCACACAAAAGCACGCCTTCCATCCATGCACTTCACTTTTGTTCAACGTAGTGCCTTTAGCCTTGTGCTTTTACCAACAATAATTTTGACTCAATTTTCATAAGGTGCATGGAGCAGCTTATAAATGAGAATTTATACACCGAGAAACAAAAAAAAAAAAAGGCAACTCTAGTGTCAGCCCTTTATCCTTTTCAGCATCATCAGCTACAGTAATATACAATTAAGATGGGAAAACATAATTATATAACAGCTCAATAAAGACATAAATTTTTATTGATAAAGGATACTGAAACTTTGGCCGGAAATATTGACACATTGTGTGGAGGAGAAGGCAAGCTTGGCCCCAAGCAGCATTTATCTCATCCCACTCAACCTATATGATTCCAGAATATGATAAATATCATAATTAAAACCAACTATCAGATTATTATGAAACAAGTACTAAAAAGAGAAGTTCATTTAAAGCATACACTAGTAAGACTAACGGAAAGAATGAAAACTAAACGCCACACAGTCTCTAAATAGGAAGAGAGTACAAACTTATGAGGCAAGTAACAGCAGAGGTGCAATGAGTCCATAAAGCACAGGTATCTTCATATTGCGAGCTGTGTCAGACATCCTGAATGCTAGGCTACAACCTTGTCATCAGGCCACTTGCCATTTTTCATTAACATTTTTATTTTTGGAAAGAAAACCTGCTGAACTTTAACACCTATGATATGTAGTTGGCAACTATGATATCAATTTAGTAATTTAGAATTATCATAAGTGTTATAAATCTGCCGAAATGGAAATCCCCAAAATGGAAATACTAGGCTACAACCTTGTCATCAATTTAGTAATTTAGAAGTATCATCCTATGAGTACGGTGATGGATAAGATTATTTCTAAGCCCCAAAATGCTTTTGTTTGGGATCGGCAAATACTTGATTTTGTGTTGATTGCTAATGAATGCTTAGATAGTCGGTTGAGGGAGGGCGTTCCGAGAGTTCTTTGCAAGCTTGATATGGAAAAGGCGTACGATCATGTGAATTGGGATTTCCTTTTCTATATGCTTAGGAGATGTGGTTTCTACTGCTCGGTTTTCAATGTTAGTCAATGGAAATCCTTGTGGTTTTTTTCAAAGCTCGAGGGGCTTGAGACAGAGGGATCTGTTATCTCCTTTTCTCTTTGTTATTATCATGGAGGCATTGAGCTGTATGGTTGAGGCTGCTGTAAGGGAGGTTTTCTCTCCGGTTTTACAGTGGGAAATGCTAATAATGGAACTATCACAATTACTCATCTTCTTTTTGCAAATGACATCCTTATCTTTTGTGATACTGATCGTGGACAGATTCAAACCTTAAGGGCTGTATAATTATGTTTTGAAGTTGTTTCGGGCCTTAAGGTGAATTTAGATGGTTCCGGTGGGGGATGTGCAGAATATCAACTGTTTGGCAAATCTTTTGGGCTGTAAAGTCGCTTCTCTTCCTTTGAAATATCTTGGACTTCCGTTGGGGGCGTCTTTCAAGGCTAAGAATATTTGGGATGGGGTGGTTGAGAAGGAAAAGATTGGCAGGATGGAAGCGGCTATACTTACCAAAAGGAGGTAGAATTACTATCAAAAGTACCATTTCCAATCTTCCAACTTATTTTCTTTCTTTATTCCCATTGCCTGTAGGAGTGACAAACCAGATTGAGAAGTTATTTTGTGCATTTCAATGGGGTGGAGTGGGAGAGGAGAATAAATTTCATCTTGTGAGCTGGAATAGAGTTTGTTGTCCTATTGTAAATGAAGGTTTGGGCCTTGGGGGTATGAAATTTGAGTAGTTTTTTTTTTTTATAGGTAAAAATCAGTTTAATTGAAAAAATAAATTTGAGTAGTTTTAATAAGGCTTTATTGGGGAAGTGGTTGTGGAGGTATCAAATGGAAGGGGAATCGATGTGGATGGAGGTTATTGATCGGAAATATGGGAGCGATTGGGGGGGTTGGTGTCCTAAGGAGGTTAGGGGAACTTACGGTGTGAGTCTTTGGAAATTCATTAGAAAGGGGTGGGACGATTTTGTTAAACATGTTAATTTTGTTGCTGGAGAGGGCTCAAGGATTCGCTTTTGGTTTGATGTTTGGTGTGGTGAGCGTGCTCTTTTTAGAATGATTCCGGCTATTTTTCGAATGGTAGCTAATCAGCATGCATCCATTTCAGACTTGTTGATCCGTTCTAATGGTGCCTTGCAGTGGGATGTTTGTTTTATAAGAGCTGTCCAGGATTGGGAACTTGATGAGGTTGCAGATTTTTATACTTGTATTCTCTGGGTATCAGAGGTAATGAGGGACAGAATGTTATGGAAGCATACGGGGAGTAAAAAGTTTTGGGTTCGGTCATATTATAAGGTGATGACTGTTCAGCATTGCAGTTATTTTTCGTGAAAGCGTAATTGGAGGTCACACGTGCCGTCCAAAGTTGCTTTTTTTATTTGGACAGCATCGCTTGGAAACATTTTGACAATCGATAATTTGAGGAAGCGTGGCTTCAGTGGATCATTTTCTTCTACATTGTGAGGTGGCTAAGGCTTTATGGGATGGTGTTTTTTGTAGAGTTGGGCTGGCTTGGATAATGCCTATGGAAGTAGTGGAGTTACTTGCGTGTTGGAATGGGCTTCATAGTTGTCCTCAATTGGCTGCTGCGTGGAAGATGGTTCCTTTGTGTCTTATGAGGTGTATTTGGTGGGAAAGGAAACAGCGGTGCTTTAACAATAAGGAGCGTAGTGTAGAGGAAATCTGGAAATTTTTTGTGTTCTCTTTACTTCAATGGTCTTCCGCTATTGTACCTAATGGAGGGTCTGCTTCTGAATTTTTGTTTTCGTTTTCTGCTTCTAGAATGTAATTAGGTGTTTCTTTTGTATACTTCTGTGTACATGGACTCCGCCTATTTCGTTCGATGAATAAAAGTGTCTTTCTTACATATAAAAAATAAATAAATCTGCCGAATTTTAACACCTATGACATCCAGTTGGCAACTACCAAGTAATGACATTGTGAGCAGAATTTCAAATGGAATGAAATATTTATCCAGCAAAACGTCGAGTTTCCAATACAGTCTACTAAACAAGGTAGACGAAGGACAGACTTCCAATTAACTGCAAGAAAAAACAGTTCTCAAAGGGAAGACAAAGTGAGGGAGAGCAGGCACACGTAGTTTCCATACCGGAACTTTAGGAAGCCTTCCAAGTCGAAAATTGTTAATTGTACCAAATTCTCCTTCCTGAAAGATGGGGAAGGCATCATTAAGCACATTAGTTCGCTTCAACAACTCCAAATGTGCTTGGGAAACTTCAATTCGTGCCAGAATTGCATCTCTCTCTTCCTGTTGGCCATCATAGATTTTGTTCTCATAAGATATTGAAAAAAACAAAAGGCATACAAAGATCAGGCTTTGTTAGAAAGTAGATAGAAAAAAAAAATACTGCCCATTTCTAGAAGAATCGAACAAAACCTTTGAGTTACCACAATAAACTAAAACAGTCCTAGAAAATATCAATATTTTTATTCTTTTACTTGCAAAAACAAATAATCATATTTTTGTTTGGCATACACAACTCATATACTCACGTGGGATGAAAAAGTTACTACCATCCATCTTTTACCTATTAGGAGAGGAGATGCAAATTGGTCCAAGAACCACAAGCAAAATATCATCATATAAACACACCATATAACCACTAGCAGCAATAGTGGAATTAGCAACAATATGCATTTTAATTCTCAATAAATTAATCAGTTAAGGGATAGTTAAAACATACATTAGAAACAAATATATAAGAAATAAAAATTCAACATCAAAGAAGCTTAAAAAACCATGTAAGAATAACTTCACTGGATAACAACCAAGCATAAATAACCAAAATTTGAGGATTTCAGAACATTTATATACTAGGAAATGTATTCCAACTAAAGTTACAAATAACTAATGGAGGAATAATAATTGGCCAAAGAGTAGGATCAGCAACCCACCTGGTGTGAAATTAATTGAAACTGAAAATTATTAAACTCGTGCCAATACCTGTTACACATTGAATTGAAGAAGCATAAACAAGTAATCATTTTAGAAGCTCAAGTGTTTGGTTAAAGAAAGAGACATATATAAAGCATTTCTAATTGACAAAAGCAGTAAAAGAAAAGAAAAATCGGATGCGTTCTTCTATATTATCAGGGAAATACGGAAAAAATGATTTCACCAAACAGTGTGGAAGAAGAAACTAACCGCTCCTCCAATTCTTTAAAGCGGCTAGATTTCAACTCTAGCTCCTTCAGTTCAGCATTTACTTCAGCCTTCTGTCTCTCTGTTTCTTCAATTGCAGCTTCAAGTTTTCTCTCTTCTTCCTCAATCTAACACCAACCATAAATTAATGAGTTACCATTTGGGCCTTAGATAAAAATATTTGTAATATCATACAATATCTAGTATCGTCTTAAGCAGTGTATATGATAAAAGATGTCCTAATAAAATCACAACCCTTCTTAAAACACTCAATTAGTGAATCATTTCGTCCAGTTAAATTGCAGACATACTAGTCTCCTGCACTTATTAATTACAAGACCTTCATTCATGTGAAGCTGGCATAAAACCAGCGAAGATGGAAATTTTTTAATATAAAATAAGTAGCCAACAATGGATTTCCTAAATTTAAACATAATCACTTGCATTTACTTACTTCATAAATTAAAATAGATTTATTATATATTCGACATATAACAACGTTCCCCACCCGCCAAAATGGAATAAGCATTCTTGCAGCCCTTAAGTGCTCAAAATGCCTAAGTTGCCAGTGCGGATCAACAAATTGCATCACAAAACTCAATACTCCTCCAAAAATGAAGAGCTGGCAAACAACTTTTACCATCGAATAAATAGTGAGTGAGCTCTTTAAATAGATGTACAAAGACCCTGTAAATCTAAAAAGAAAAAAAGCAGGACACACAAAGTGTGAATCATGAATGGATTGGGTCCAGTTAAGCACCTTTAGTTTCTCCTTCAGAAAATCAGCCTCACTAAGAACAACTCGCGTGTCTCCCTCCAAGCGCTTAAGACAGGCTTCATATGCTTCAATATCCCTATTTACATCTTCAACCTCCTTGTCAAGTTTGTCAGACAACACCCTCATGCATTCTAGGCATAGCGGCTGCTCAACCTGTGGAACATGAACAACAACCAGACTGTAACATAAAATATGACATTATAGATCAAAATTTTTTTTTTGATAAGTTTATAGATCAAAATTTAAAAATTGACTTTACGTTTCATACGAGTTCCTTTGCATTAAGTATACCTGAGTCTGGGTTGTGGCGATCTCAAATGCACGTTTTAACACAGTTATAGTTGAGTGAAACCCAGAGTTGTGAGGCTGCAAAGGACCATTGGATCCTGCTTCAGTTGATGGCAAATGAGTCCCACTTCCATCAGATGCAGACTCAGACTTATACACAACCACGAAGGACTCTTCCATTGTCTTCCCCGGCTGACTCATATCAGGTGGCCCAACTCCACTGCGAGGACGAGGAGGAATCCCTTGTGACTGGGGTTTCTGCTTTGGTAGCACAACAAAAGAGTTGTCCATGCGAGTCGAACCTAACACACTGTTGGCCCCATGAATTGAAGACCCTTGCATTCCTGCACATGCTCATTACCAAACCACACTAATCAAGAACAAACCTAATACTACCTTAATATTAAGCAAATTCTAAGAAGTAGATAATTTTACCTGTTCACCATTTTGTAGCATTCTAAATAGTGAAAAAATTTTGGTCCCGCATGGTCATATGATACGTATCCGAATGCATTTTATTTATGCAGGCAATGAATTTGCTAACTAGGGCTCGTCTCCTTTATAATAAGGCCTAATATGCCAGAAAGACAGTGATGCACATACACGCATTGACAGAGAGAGGTAAATGGACAATTAAGGTACATTTTATTTTAAAATCACTCAACTTAAAAGAAAGGAAAGTTATTGGCACTCCACAACCAGAGTCCAAATACTAAAGTAAGCTCAGAAATAAGAATGAATGCAGGACCAAACCATTGCAGTTAAATACACTGATTTCGTTAGGAATTTTGAAATTAAGCCCCGAAAAGATAGAATAACGCTGAGTATCCAAACCCAAGTATTATAATTAATCGAAAAGCAACAAAAACAAAGACATAGACTATCAGAATAAATTAAAATTATCAAAGCGAAACATATGATTTTATTCAAACGGTCCTTACAATCTATTCGCTAAGAGAGATGCATAAGAGCATAAAAATAAGCAATTAAAAAAAAAGATACGAAAAAGAAATCGCACATATGAACAATTCCGTGTTCCAGGCTAAAAAGATTGTAAAAATAAAAAGATGAATTATTTTTATTTTTACAATAAAAAGATGAATTCTTCGCAAAAGCTAACATATGAATTCAAAGAAGCTAACCGGAGCGAGAAGTGTAATCGTTCAAGAACTTGTCGGCGTAAGGATCAACGCCAACGATGGAGAGGGGGTGGCGGCAGTTCTGGCAGACCCATCGAGGCAAAGTAGGATCCACCGGGAGGGAGCGACTCTTATCCGCCATGCTCTCTCCTTCTTCCTTGACTCCAATTATGCTGCTCAGCTACAGAGAACAAATCAAAACAATTTGGAGCTTGAAATTTGTTTTCTTTCTCGTTTTTGAGGTTTTTCTTTCTTCTCCTTTCTCTTTCTTTCCCAATTTTCTTTCCTTTTTTTTTTTCTTTTTTCCTTTCTTTCTTTGGTTTATCTTTTGGATTTATTTTTAAAAAGTTCAAAAACAGAGCGATCGGGTTGGATACCGCACCGCCGTGACGTCGTGCACTAGGTCAATTGTACGCATCATCGTAGGATGTTTTTATTCTTTTTAAAAAATACACTAGTTAAAAAAAAACTACAAAATGATATGATTTGATGTGATTTGTCAAATTATAAAATTACTTTTATTATAAAATAGATCTAACACATCAGATAAATCTACGTCGTTTTGTAAGATTATTTTATATAATTCTTTTATGGATATTACAAATATGTCTAAAGTATTTCTCATATATTTTAATTGTTTTTAGTTTAAAAAAAATATAAAAATTTATTAGTGATAACTTTTTTAAACATTTAAAAAAATAAAATACATTAGAAACATTTTTGAAAGCATATTTAAAGACATCCAAGCATTTTCTTTTTTCTTTTTTTTTTCTCCTTCCCTCTTTACCTTTTGAAATAGTTTTGATTTCTATTTTTATAGTATTTTAAATTAAAAATTTTATTTACAAGTTAATAGATGTTCTCGTAACTTAACAAAACTCTTGAAGCAGCCGATTCCGGTTCATAGCTTCGTTTAGAGCCTATGGTCTCTTTCACCAAAGCAGTAAAAAGTCAAATTTTTTCTAACGAAGGTAGAAGGTTTTCTTAGTACTTCTGAGCCTGCAGAGTCCGATTTCATTGATACGCTTGGGAAAGACTTCATCGTGCCCTTGGCAATCATCCCAAACTCTTCATTTCTTGTTCGAAAAATTGTCTCGTTTGTTTTTGCAGATGAGTTGAGTTGAGTTGAGTATTGAAAGTTAAATAAAATATTATTAGAATATATTTTAATATTATTTTTATTTTAAAAATTAAAAAAGTTGAATTATTTATTTTATTTTGTATGAGAATTTGGAAAAACTGTAACAATTAGATGAGATAAGATTGGTTGAGAAGTTTCCTAAAAACAAAACTAAAATGCTTGATCTGTTATCTATATTGGTCTATTGATTAAGCTGAATTATTGCATATTTTATACATTTAGAACCAATATATTTTATTTATTTCATTACATTATTATTGGTTTTAAATTAATAAATGGTTAAGATGAATAAATCTGAATTGTGATTTAAATTGGTTAATAGC
The DNA here is from genome assembly GCA_961763995.1 of Juglans cinerea. Taxonomy (NCBI): domain Eukaryota; kingdom Viridiplantae; phylum Streptophyta; class Magnoliopsida; order Fagales; family Juglandaceae; genus Juglans; species Juglans cinerea. The sequence goes on along the minus strand of CAUIVZ010000001.1, from coordinate 41,083,953 downwards.
ATGATTTATGCTTAATTTTATAACTTGTGATTTAATTGGACAATGATCATTCACATGCACAACATATTTTTGATATTCTATTATTCTTATTTTATTTTATTTTATTTCTAATTTCTATTATTTTATTTCTAATTTTAAATCCAAAGGACTTTCAAGTGGACAAGACTTTGGAACAACTTAAAAACTTTCAACGAGTGTAGGACTCTCCAAATAAGGATAATGATAGGGTTTGTGAGTAATTAGGATCAGAGTCCAAAATGCGTTAGGAGACAGAATGGACACACTTTAGTATTTTAATTATAACTTTCCGTTCAAATATCGGATTGATACGATTCTTGATGCGTTGGAAAGCTATCTTAAAGGGCTACAAAGTTGTCTCTAATAAGGATTTTCAAATTCGAACTCTTGAAGCACGTACGTGGCTGACAAGTTGAGTCTTAAAATTTAAGCAATTTTGTGTGCGAGAATATGAAGATATTAGAGTTTCTTTCCTACCCTATTTAAGCATATCATTAGCACAAAATTGGAAACTTTTTTAGAGCAGCACTGCACATTTGAAGAGATCCAATTGCCGCTCCAACCGCCTCCTCCATTGCCTACCACCTCCATTTTCATATATTTGGCTTACTCTTTTCACTCTCTACTATTTATTTAATTTTAGTTTAAAGTTTGTGATTTATTTTTGAGATATTTGGCTTAAACTTTTGGGCATTTTATTTGCTTTTTATTTACTTCATGTTATTTATTTTTCTCGCTTCTTTAAGCTTTCATTTAACAGTGATTACAATTGCTATGGATTAATTTTGAGAATTTGTGATTTGAATACAAGGATGAACCCTAGAATCTTGATTTTGGGGCTTTTCAATTTTCAGTTCATATTTTGTCAATTACTTTCTAATCTAGTTTAATTCATATGTTAGTTTTATTAATATCTCAGTTTCATTGCATATTAGATCGATTAAAGCTTAATTAGGACTTAAATAATTTCTGTTTTATTGTTTAATTTTCAGATTAATTAAGATTGTTTAGTTTAGTTGATTTTTTTTTTTTTTGTTAATTTCAATTTGTTAGTTTTTTTTACATTTCATTTCGACAATCAAAAATACAAAATATGAATTTAGTCCATGACTAGTGCCCTTTTCATTCTTGTTGCACTCTTTCATCCATTGCACATATCATCATTTTTATTTTCTCTTGTGAATATTTTCACCATTTTAAACGAGTTTTAATTTAAGTAATTTTTCCTGAGGAGACGATCTAGGAATTTATTAAAAACTAGACTCTCTAAAAAATGAGCAGCACAAAGTCTATCCCAAGTGCATGAGGATGTCGCATAATAATTAGGAATAAATTCCTAGATCGTCTCCTCACGAAAAATTACTTCAAATCAAACTCGTTTAAAATGGTGAAAATATTCACAAAGGGAAAATAAAAATGATGATATGTGCAATGCATGGAAGAGTGTAACAAGAATGAGAAGGGCACTAGTGATGAACTAGATTCATATTTTGGAATTTTGAGTGTCGAAATGAAATGTAAAAAAAACTAACAAATTGAAATTAACAATAAAAAAATTCAACTAAACTAAACAATTTTAATTAATCTGAAAATTAAACAATAAAACAGAAATTATTTAAGTCCTAATTAAGCTTTAATCGATCTAATATGCAATGGAACTGAGAGATTAATAAAACTAATCTAAGAACTAAACTAGATTAGAAAGTAATTGACAAAATACGAACTGAAAAATGAAAAGCTCCAAAATCAAGATTTTAGGGTTCATCCTTGTATTCAAATCACAAATTCTCAAAATTAATCCATAGCAATTGTAATCAGTGTTAAATGAAAGCTTAAAAGAGCGAGAAAAATAAATAACATGAAGTAAATAAACAGCAAATAAAATGCCCAAAAGTCTAAGCCAAATATCTCAAAAATAAATCACAAACTTTAAACTAAAATTAAATAAAAAGTAGGGAGTGAAAAGAGCAAACCAAATGAATTGAGATAGAGGTGGTAGGCAATGGAGGAGGCCGCTGGAGCGGCACTTGGACCCTGGAAGAGTTCTTCAAATGTGCGGCGCTGCTCTCAACAAGTCCACAATTTTCGTGCTAATGATATGCTTGAATAGGATAGGAAAGAAACCCTAATGCCTTCATATTCCCGCACACAAAATCGCTTAAAGTTTATGACTCAACTTGGCAGCCACTTATGCACTTCAGGAGTTCGAATTTGGAAATCCTTATTAGAGACAACTTTGTAGCCATTTAAGATATCTTTCCAACGCATTAAAAATTGTATCAATCCGATATTGGAACGGAAAGTTATAATTAAAATACTAAAGTATGTCTATTCTGTCTCCTAACGCATTTTGGACTCTGATCCGAATTACTTTCAAACCCCATCATTATCCTTATTTGAAGAGTCATACACTCGTTGAAAGTTCTTTGGTTACTACAACGTCTTGCCTACTTGAAAGTCCTTTGAATTTGAAATTAGAAATAAAATAATAGAACAGTACTTATCTAAATTTGGATAACTACAATTCACTCCACAAAATATATTTTAATCAATATTTATCTCTCCTCCCACTCTCTCTCACAATTCTTTCATTTTCTCCCTCTTTCAACGACACAATAAATCTTCACCTGCACATTCATTTTATTATTATAATATATTATATAATTTTTTTTCATTTTATTACATTTTTAATATAATATATAAATATAAAATATAAAAAAAAATTATATTTTTTATTATTACATTTGTATTATTAATGGCAAATGTATGTAGTGTATGCTAATTGCAAATATATATATATATATATATATATAATTGGTTTTAGCAAAAAATTAATAATAATACAAATATAGAATATACTATATACTATAATATAGAATATACTATAGTATACTATATATAGTCCAGATTACTTACATTGGCATCCACCTCTCATAATCTTAAAAATTAACATTTTTCTCCAACATATTCACAAGTGATTGGAGATGATGCCCAAATACACACCTTGAGTAAAGAAGAATTTAATAAGTAACAAAAAATATCTCGAACAAGCGGGTTATATGAAAGAAGAAAATAGTCACAAAAAGTTAGTATTTTTCTCAACTTTTTAAAAATAAAAAGAGATTATATTGAAGAGAAATATTATGAGTATCTCGAAAAAAATACATATATATAACTATTATATTAATAAATACTAACTATTGAATCAAACTAACGAACGTTAATATTATATTCCCGCTTGATTTCCTCATATCTGTGATGATCTTCCCACGTTTGAACGTTTCAATTTAACATTCGAACGTTAACGGAGGTATATGAGAGGAAATCGATATTATTCGAACGTACAATTATAATACGTTCTAACACGAGAAGAAAAATGTGGGAAATTTCCTACTCAATTTAGGCATCCCTGTGATGAGCTGAAACGTTCGGACGTTAAAAACTTATGTACGAACGTTAGAGTAAACGTTCGAACATAAATTTTTCTAACGTTCGAATATGAAAATAAAAGTGCGGAAAATTTTCCGCTCGATTTAGGCACCTTTGTGATGATCTGAAACGTTCGAACGTTAAAATTTTACGTTCGAACGTTTGTCGATGAAAATCACTATGAGTTTATAAACGTTCGAACGCCAAATTTCCTAACGTTCGAACATGAAAATAAAAGTATGGAAAATTTTACGCTAGATTTCAGGCGCTGTCATAGGAAGATACGTTCGAACGTATATAGAAAATGTTTGAACATTACCCGCAAAAACTTTATCCGATTTTTTTAACATTCGAACGTCATCTAAAAATTGAGCGGGATAATATAACGTTCGAACGTACAACTCAAACGTTCAAACGTTCCATCTAAAAATTTTGTGATTGAATGAATACACGCACAGGAGGCAGCAGACTCATTTCTGCTGCTTCTCCCGTGCGCGCAACAAAGAGAGATGGTGAGAGAGGGTCTTCGTGGGTCAGAGAGAGAGGGTTAGAGTGAGAGAGGGTCATGGGTTAGAGAGAGAGATAGAGTGAGAGTTGAGTTGAGTTTTGGTAAAGAAAAACTATTTTTCTTTTGTATTTTCTTGAATTTTATGATATTTGTCTTGTGTTTTTGTTATATATTTTTAAAAGTTAGTGTCGTATTTTTTTTTGAAGAATTGGTTGTTTTGGCAAGTTGGAAGCTTTTGATTTGTAATAGGATATTGTGAGTGCTAGATATATTTCTAAACTTTAGCAATATATTTATACATTTTATGCTTACTCTCAAAATATTGTGATTATTGTTTGTATAGTTTGTGAGTTTATGGTATTAATTGATGGATTAATATGTGTAGAAATATTGTTGTAAGAATATTATGAATATGTTGTGATATGGATTTGAAATATTGTAATTATTGTTTGTGAAGTTTGTGAATAGTTTGTTAGTTTATGGTATTCATTGATGAATTAATATGTGTAACAATATTGTTGTGGGAATATTGTGAATATGTTGTGATATGGAATTGAAATATTATGATTATTGTTTGTGAATTTTGTGAATAGTTTGTGAGTTTATGATATTTATTGATGAATTAATATGTGTATAAATATTGTTGTGGGAATATTGTGAATATGTTATGATATGGATTTGAAATATTGTGATTATTGTCTGTAAATTTTGTTTGAATATGTTTACATGGTTAGAAATATATTGTGTTTAGATTTTGGATTTATGTGATAATTTTGATATAATATTTTTTGGTTTTTTTGAATTTGTGAGTGCTAGTTATATTTCTCAAGTTTAGCAATATGTTTATACATGTTGTTGTGATTTTATGCTTACTCTTGAAATAATTGTGATTATTGTTTATGAATTTTGTGAATAGTTTGTGAGTTTATGGTGTTCATTGATGAATTAATATGTGTAGAAATATTGTTGTTGTTGTTGTGATATAAATTTAAAATATTGTGATTATTGTTTGTGAATTTTTATTGAATATGTTTATATGGTTAGAAATATATTGTGTTTAATTTTTAGAATTTATGTGAATTTTTTTATATAATATTTTTTGTGTTTTTTGAATTTGTTCTTTAACAAGAAAATTATAAATTTAGGATCTTAATTTAAGTAAAGATTAAAAACATTTAATATACATTTAATATGAGATTTAATATTTAACATTTAATAAGTATATATAATATATTCATACTAATTTAGTTAGAATATGATTATTATTCAAATTATAAGTATAGTATAAAACTTAATTTTTAAAAAAAGAAAAAAATGTATATAACTTAACTATATATAAAGTATAATATATACATACAATAAGTATAATTAATAATTACTTATTAAATATTCTTACCATTGTGAAGTTCCAAACCATTATATTATTAAATATATATATATATATATAAATAAAGGAAGTAAAATAATCTTCAAGAAAAAAGTGTTGAACCTACCAAATAAGTAGAGAGTTGGAATAAATAAATATACTTATTTATAATAAACTAGAGAGTAAATAAATAAGGATCAAATAAATATTTATATAGAAATTATATACTTATTGTCTATATAAATAAATAACTCACTCAATTAAGTATACCAATTAAAATTATACTTTATGAATGATAATAATTTAAATTATATAATAACCTTTGAAATTATATAATAACAATTATAATAAGAATTATATAATAAGAATTAACATTACATATGTATCAATTAACAATGTCCTAAGATATATAATAATAATTAAAATTATAATTTATGAATAATAATCTGAGATCAATCATTATAGTATTTCGTATAGGATAGTCCCAGCCAATCCAAAATCACTATAAAAATTTTTGTTGCCTATTGAAAAATCTGAAGTTTCGATTCCATAACTATTAATTTTTATTTTTATTTTATAAATTAACAGTGTCACCTTCATATTGTGTTATATTGTTAAACTAGAGAGAGATGAAAGAATATGTGAACAAGTTTCGTGTCTTGTACACAACGAGGGAGTATGATCTTGAAGAAATGTTGGAATTTTAGTTTAATTGCTTGACTGTCAAAATCTCTCCGGCCTTGAGAGTTGTCAAGGTCGGACAGTTTGTGACAGTAAAGTAAGTAGATTAAAATTTATACATTTTTTCAAGATCATTCCCTCTCGTTGTGTACTGATAGGAAACTTGTTCACATAATCTTCCATCTCTCTCTAGTTGAATAATATAACACTACTAGAAGGTGGCATTGTTAATTCAAATAACATGGAGATATTGTTTGTAGTATTTTTTTATAGATATGGTGTGACATTACATAAATAACCTTAGACCCGTTTGGGAAGTAGTGTACATTTATGTGTCCACTAATTCCTGAATTGTCCAGTGTAGACAGTTTGAGATTATATTATTTGTATTGCACATTTTTGTTACTCCTACTTTCCACGTTTAATATGAAGTTTCAGTGTCTTCCTCTACTGTTCTTTGGGTATACTGTTCGTAGGGTCACAATCCCTCTATTTGAATATGTATACTTGGAGAATTATAGGGAGGTGCTGCCGAAATTTCTACTAACGTGGAAAGTAGTAGAGTGACGAGATTTGTACAATATGGATAATATAATCTCGAATGAGATATGACCAACTACATTATCAAGAAAGCAATGAGAATTGGAGCATGACATGCATGTGAATTTTCTATGTACGTGTTATTAATAGATAGATGTTTTTAGAAATAGACAAAAATTGGATGCGTCTGGGCAATAGACTTGGAAATGATTACGTACCCTATGCACGTGGAGTAAGAACTTTCATTGATTTTGCAATAGCCTCTGCTGATAGTCGTGGTTACATTACGTGTTCATGTCGATGGTATAAAACTTTGTGTGCGATAGGGTTAGATGAAGTAGAAAGTCATATATTTGTGAACGGTATGGATCTGGGATATACCCCGATGGGTACTGCATTTTGAGTCGTATGAACAGTTAGCAGATGTATTGGTCGATCATCACAATTATTTGCGACACATTGATTGAGCTGAAATATTGCATATTTTATACATTAAGAACCAATATATTTTATTTATTCATTACATTATTATTGGTTTTAGATTAAAAATAATGGTTAAGATGCATAAATCTGAATTGTGATTTAAATTGATTTACAGCATAATTTATGCTTAATTTTATAACTTTGATTTAATTGGGTAATATTTTCTTCACATGCACAACACATTTTTGACATTCTATTCTTTCTTTTTATTTTATTTTATATTTTTCTGATTTCTATTATTTATTTAATTATTTATTTTTCTTTCCAAGTCAAGAAATACAAAAGCATGAAAAAAGTTAAGGCACCAAAAGGCAAGTCAGAAAAGGACCCAACATATCTTTTTATCTTGGTGTTTGGACAGAAGCATGGAAAGTCTTTTAGTTCTTTCTCAAAACACGGCTGGGCAGCACACGAAACAAAAAACAAAAAAAAAAACAAAACAAAACTAACGCATGCCGCACGGGAATGGACAAAAGAAAGAAAGAAAATGAAGGGCTATTTCGGAATAAAAGCTAAGGATGCTGGACGGTTTTATTTTTTCTGATTTCTTTCACTTTTGGGGGGAGAGACATAAAAGAGGGAGTTTGAATTCTTTGTTTTTGGTTTTGGACTCACACAGTGCCGCGGCGTGAAGAACCTCGAGGGTCCAAACTGCAGCTTTTCCAGCCGCCTCCATTGCTACCACCTCCATCTCCATCCATTTGACTTATTCTTTTCACTCTCTACTATTTATTTAATTTTAATTTAAAGTTCATTATGTATTTTTTAGATATTTGGCTTAGACCTTTGAGCATTTTATTTGCTATTTATTTACTTTGTGTTATTTATTATTCTCGCTTCTTTAAGCTTCCATTAAATATACATTACAATTATTATGGATTGATTTTGAGAATTTATGATTTAAGTGCAAGGATGAACCCTAGAATTTTAATTTTGGGGTTTTTCAATTTTCAGCTCATATTCCAATTTTAATTAAGATTGTTTAGCTTAGTTGATTCTTTGATTATTAATTTCAATTTGTTAGTCTTTTACATTTCCTTTCGACACTCAAAAATCTAAAAATATGAATCTAGTCCATGACTAGTGCCCCTTTCATTCCCATTGCACTCTTCCATTCATTGCACATATGACCACTTTTATTTTCTCTTTGTGAATATTTTCATAATTTTAAACGAGTTTGATTTTAAGTAACATTTCCCTAAGGAGACGAGTTAGGAATTTATTCCTAATTATTACGCGAGACCCTCCTGCACTTGGGATAGCCTTTGTGCTACTCATTTTTTAGTGAGTCAAGTTTTTGGCGCCATTGCCGAGGAATAGTTGCTTGACGTAAATTTAGACTCGTTATTTTTATTTTTATCTCAAATGTTTCTTTCACTGTCTTATCTCTGATTACACGTCTCACTTGTCAACTACTACTCAGTCACTTGAACCTTACTTATGCTATTTGGACTGATGTTTCATGTTATGGATGAGAAACAATTCAAATAGGTTGGTTAGAATTGCATTGAGCACTGAGAGTAGTATACACAGCCAGAGATAGATAGCTCTTCTATTTTTTCTACAGACGAGGACATTGAAATTGAACAAACCATGGCTGCACCTGCACCACACACTCTTTCGAATTATTTGAAGCCCACTCGCACCACTACACCATCATGTATTATTTTACCTGATGATGCACCTAATTTTTCTATTAAGCATGGCATGATGTGAGTGATACCTTAGTTCCACGGGATGGATTCTGAGAGTCCTTATTAGCACCTGATAGATTTTGAGTTGACATGTACTACTTTTATCAATAAAGCCACTACTGATGAATTTATTAGATTTCGTTTATTTCCTTTCTCTTTAAAGGATGAAACGAATATTTGGTTTAATTTTTTGAGGCATAATTCTATCTCTAGTTGGTCTGATATGCTGCGTGAGTTCTTACAAAAAAAATTTCATTTTCAGATAACTCAGTATTTACAAGAGCAGATCAGCCAGTTCAATCAAAAATCTGACAAGACTTTCCAAGCCAGCTGGGAAAGGTTTAAGGATTTGGTAAACATCTGTCCACATCACGATTTTGAATCCTGGAGGTTGGTGAATTATTTTTACACTGGTCTCACTCCAGAATGCAAGCAGTTTGTTCAGACTATGTGCAATAGAGAATTCTTTAGCAAGGAACCTGATGAAGCATTGTTATTTTTTGACTATCTTGCTGAGAGCGCACAACAATGGAACACTCGCACTGATACTGATCGAGTTTCATTGACAGCACAGTCACTAAGGGCTATTAATGGTGGGGCAGATATGAGCTTAAGGAGGACATTGACATTTAAGCCCGAATAGCTGCATTGACTAGAAGATTAGAGGTCATGGAGATGGAAAAAGTGAATGCCGTGAAAACAGTAGAGGCATGCTCTATATACGCTGATTTGAACCACAAGACCCAAGATTGCCCGATTATGCCAGTATTTCAGGAGAGTGGCTCTGAGCAGATGCAATTAGCGAACTGGGTAAATAGAGCATAAAATCAGCCATTCTCCAATACATATAATTCGGGGTGGAGGAATCACCCAAATTTCTCATGGAGAAATGATCAGCCTGGTTGGTCTCCACCACCTTTTCAGCAGCCATTTTATAAGGTTGCTCCTCAGCACCAGTATCAGCCATATCAGAGTTCTCAGAGCTATCCTTTTGTAGCACCTCTAGGATTTCAGCCACATGTAGCTGCACAGAGTTCTCAGCCTCAATCATCTGCAAAGAAGTCTCTAGATGACAGTTTGGCATAGATGATCAATACACTTCAGCAATTCATGCAGATTCAGGCCACCACAAACAATCAGAACACTCAGGCCATAAATGACTTGCGGGGCACCATCAATAAGATGAGCACGACATTGAGCACTCTAGAGAGGTAAATTTCTAGCACAGTCTCAGCTTAATCCTTAAGTATACTGGCAACAACCACAACAGGTAAGTAATGTCTCAGGGGATATTATTAAGACAGCAAAAGCCGTTCTTACTTTGAGAAGTGGAAAGGAAGTTCCCCAACCAGAGATGATCATTGATAGACAGGTAGTTGCTCTTACACCTGAAGATGCAATAGAGACTGATGAAGCTGGAAAAGAACCAGAGGTAGTGAGACCAAATTGAAGAAGCCTGTGAGTGCAGATACTGAAACTAGTAGAGGGTACCAACCTGTGGTTCCCTATCCTCAGAGATTGGCAGTTGGCCAAAAGAACAAATACCACATTGAGATTCAGGAGATCTTCAATCAAGTAAAAATTAATATTCCATTCTTGGATGCCATACAACAAGTTCCTTCATGTGAAAAATACCGGAAGGACTTGTGCACAGTGAAGAGGAAGCTGAATGTAAAGAAGAAAACTTTCCTAACGGAGCAAGTCAATGCATTGATATTGAGCGAGACTCCTCAGAAGTTAGGAGATCCCGGCTCTCCCAACATTTCCATTATGATCAGTGAGTCACGCATTGGGAGAGCTTTACTTGATTTGGGGAGTAGTGTGAACTGGCTACCGTTCTTAGTGTATGAGCAATTGTGATTGGGTGAGCTAAAAAAGACCTCCATCATGCTATAATTGGCTGACATATCAGTTAAGGTACCGAGGGGTATTGTTGAGGATGTGCTGGTCCAGGTGGACAAGTTTTACTACCCAGTAGATTTTGTAGTTCTTGATATGCAGCAGCCAACCTCCACTATTTACCAAGCTCCTGTTATTCTTGGAAGACAATTTCTAGCTACGTCAAATGCTTTTTCAATACTTACTTTTGGGAACATACACTTGAGTTGAACTTTTTCAATGCTTGCAAGATGCCAGTACATTTTGATGACACAAGTGATTTGAATGCTGTAGAGAGTTTGACACCAACAGAATTTATTTGCTCTATTTTTCCTTTCTCTGATGATGATTCTATTTTCAGACACCTGAATTTTTACTTGATGAAAAAATTGACCATGTTGATGAAAATGTCTTCAAATTTTTGGACTGTTTTGCATATTCTTCTTTACCACTTGAAGTACAATTTGTAGACGTAAAATGAAAACCCCAGTTTGAAACTCTACCACTACCATACATACTTAAATCTTTAGAGGAAGAAGTTCCCCAGTTGGATTTGAAACCACTTCATCAAGATTTAAAGTATGTTTTTCTTGGTCCTGAAGATGACACTTTTCTTGTGGTGATTTCCTCAAAGTTAAATCAGAAGAATGAAGCCCAGTTGATTGAAGTCCTAAGAAAGCATCGAGGCGCAATTGGTTGAACAATAGCCGACATCAAAGGTATTGATGCTGCTGTTTGTACCCACATAATCCATCTTGAAGATGATGCTAGACCGGTTCGTGATGCTCAACGTAGGCTCAATCCTACCATGAAGGAAGTTGTCAAAGAGGAAGTGCTCAAGCTGCTTGCAGTGGGTATCATTTACCCCATCTCAGACAGTAAGTGGGTAAGTTCAACTTAAGTGGTACAAAAAAAATATGGTTTAACTATTGTAAAAAATGATAAAAATGAGTTAATTCCAACTAAAATGGTTACTGGTTGGAGAATATGCATTGATTATAGAAAACTTAATTTAGTCAGTAGGAAGGATCATTTTCCTTTACCATTCTTGGATCAAATTTTAGAAAGAGTGGCTGGTAATGCATTTTATTGTTTCTTGGATGAATACTTTGGTTATTATCAAATTGTTGTAGCGCCTGAGGACTAGGAGAAAACCACTTTCACCTATCCTTTTGGCACATTTGCTTTTACCTGAATGCCTTTTGGTTTGTGTAATACTCCAGCTACTTTTCAGATATGCATGATGAGTATTTTTTCTGACATGGTTGAGGATATTTGTGAAATATTCATGGATGACTTCTCTATTTTTAGAAAATCTTTTGATAGTTGTTTGCATAATTTGGCACGTATTCTCCAGAGATGTGAGGAAAAAAATATTTTACTTAATTGGGATAAACGCTAATTTATGGTTACTCCAGGCATTGTCTTGGGACATATTGTTTCTTCAGAAGGTATAAAGGTCAACAAGGCAAAAATTGAATTAATATCTAAACTTCCTATCCTTAGGACAGTTAAGTATATTCATTCTTTTCTTGGTCATGTTGGCTTTTATAGGCGCTTTATTCAAGGGTTCAATTCTATTGCAAAACCTTTGTGCACTCTTTTACAAAATGATATTGAATTTGTTTGGACTGATGAGTGCCAAAAAGCTTTTGATACCCTTAAAAAATCGCTTACCACTGCCCTATTATGCAACCCTCGCAGTGGGACCTTCCTTTTGAAATCATGACTGATGCAAGTGATTATGCCGTATGAGCTGTTTTGGGGCAGCATGTGGATAATAGACCTTTTGTGATTTATTATGCCAGTAGAACCATGAATGATGCCCAGAAAAATTACACTACTACTGAAAAAGAATTGAAGTGGTTTTTGCACTTGATAAATTTCGAGATTACAATCTTGGTTCTCCTGTTACTATTTTCACTGACCACTCTGCCCTTAAGTATTTGGTGGCTAAGAAAGATGCAAAACCATGCCTGATTCGCTGGATTTTACTATTTCAAGAGTTTAACATCAACATTAAGGACACGAAAGCAGTTGAAAATGTGGTAGCTGACCACCTCTCTAGATTGTCATCATCCTCCTCTTCAAATGTCAGCCTTCCTCTTGATGATAGTTTCCCAGATGAGCAGCTGTTTGTGATTAATAGAGCTCCCTGGTATGATGACATAGTCAACTATCTGGTGATTGAGCGAATGCCTTCTGAATGGTCCACCCAAGATAAGCGCCGATTTCTCTCTGAGGTACGATACTTTTGCTTTGATGATCCATACCTTTTCAAATATTGTTCAGACCAATTGATTCGAAGATGCAATCCTGATGATGAGTTTTCTTCTGTGTTGAGAATTTGTCATTTGGGTGCATGTGGTGGTCATTTATCAGCAAAGAAAATAGTCGCTAAAATTTTACAAAGCGATTTTTATTGGCCTTCCATGTTTAAAGATGCTTATAATTTTTGTAAGGCTTGTGAGCCTTGTAAAAAATTGGGGTCCATTAGCAAAATAGACATGATGCCTCTTTCCCATATTCTTACCTTAGAAATTTTTTATTGTTGGAGAATAGACTTCATGAGACATTTTCCAGTTTCCTTTGGAAACACATATTTTATTAGTTGTGGATTATGTTTCAAAATGGGTGGAGGCCGTCGTTTGCAAAATAAATGACCATTGTGTTGTCCTAAAATTTTTGCAATCTCTGTTTACTCGCTTTGGCATGCTTAAAGTTATCATTAGTGATGGGGGTTCTCATTTTTGTAACAAACCATTTTCTACACTCATGAAGAAATATGGTATCACACAACGAGTTTCTACCCTTAATCACCCTCAAACAAATGGGCAAGCAGAATTGGCAAACAGAGATATCAAAATCATTTTAGAGAAAACTATCAATCTTAATAGGAACGACTGGTCAGTTAAGTTTCTTGATGCTTTGTGGGCTTATAGGACAGCTTTTAAAACAAATCTAGGGATGTCCCCTTATCGATTAGTTTATGGTAAAACTTGTCATTTACCTGTTGATATTCAGCATCGAGCTCTTTGGGCTATATAACATGTTAACATGTCACTTGATGAATCTTCAGGGTTGAGAAAGTTGCAGATCAATGAATTGGATGAAACTCGTCGGGATGCTCTGACAACCTAGCGAATGAATGCATGAAAATTCTACATGATCAGAAAACTCATTCCAAGCATTTTACACCTGGCTAGGAAGTTTTTTTTTACAATTCTCGCTTACATATTTTTCCTGATAAATTGAAATCTCGATGGAGTGGACCGTACATTATAAAGAAGATTCATCCTCACGGGGTGGTAGACATTGTCAATCCGAAGAATGGCAATAGTTTCACTGTCAACGGACAACGTCTAAAGCCTTTTATGACAGCCTTTGATCCACATGAAGAGATCTTGCTTGTGCAAGATTCCAGGGAAGTGTTTTGATCTTTTCCCCTTTACAGTTTTACTTTTTATTTATTGTTTTGCTTTGATTTTATATTTCATGTTGAGTTTTTTTTTTTGCTTGCTTATTCTTGTGCAATTTGTTTTCTTTCGTTCGATTCATTGAAAACCATGTCTCTTACTAGTTGGGGGTAGCATGTTTGCACATATTTTTTTTATTTTAAAAAGTTGCATTAATGTGATGTGCATTGATACACATATGATTGACATGCACTCTATTTCTAGTATTTTGTGAAATCTGAGTATCTTGGTGGAGTAGTTGAGCGGAATCATTTTTTGAAGATTTATTTTCAAGCTTAAGCATAGAGCATGATTTTTAATGCATCATATTTTGTTGATGTGTGGCTTGAAACACCGGGATGTTATACTTATTGAGATGAGACTTGGTAAGATTTATATAAAACGAAGGGCAAATTTTGAAAGATATTTTGCACATACTTACATTTGTAGTGTTCCGTATTTACTGTTCATTGATTTAACACAAGAGAAGTAAACTGCAGGACTACCGAGCCATGCTTAAAAAAAAAGAAAAAAAAAGAAAAAAAAAGAAGAAAAGGAAAAAGAAAAAAAAAAGAAATTTGAAAAGAATTAAAAAAATGGATAAATGCGGCTTAGTGAGCTTTTCTAAGTAAAGGGCTAGAAACAAATACCCAAAACTTTGGAAGTTGAGTGTTCAACCTTTAAAAACAGAGCTGGCGTGAAAACTGCTAGTCCCTTGGGATTTGAGGTAGTTAGAATCAGCAATGACTAATCTTAAGGTTGAAAAATCCTATGACAAATCATGGCTAGTAATGTGGAACACACAACCACTTTAGCTCCATACACACATTTGAGTTCTGAAACATTTGCCTTAATTCTATGTGAAAGATTGTTGAGATAGTCTTGGTGGGTATAGCCCCTAGGGGTTGAGTAGTAACGTGTCACTTTTGTGAGAATTCATAATTATGTTTGATTGTTTTTGTTTGGATTTCGATCTTTATGCAATATTGATCTCAATTAATTTTCACTATTTTGCTCAAGAATTAGCAAAACACTAGTTAGGAGGTGTGATTGAGCTGAAATATTGCATATTTTATACATTTAGAACCAATATATTTTATTTATTTCATTACATTATCATTGGTTTTAGATAAAAAAAAAATGGTTAACATGCATAAATTCGAGTTGTGATTTAAATTGATATACAACATAATTTATGCTTAATTTTATAACTTGTGATTTAATTGGGTAATATTTTATTCACATGCACAACACATTTTTGATATTTTATTCTTTCTTTTTATTTTATTTTATTTTATTTTATCTGTTTCTTATTTCTATTATTTATTTATTTTTCTTTCCAAACCAAGAAATACAAAAGCATAAAAAAGTCAAGGCACCAAAAGGCAAGTCAAAAAAGGACCCAACATATCTTTTTATCTTGGTGTTTGGACGGAGTCACGGAAGCATGGAAAGTCTTTTAGTTCTTTATCAAAACACGGCTGGGCAGCACACGAATAAAAAAAAAGAAACAAAACTCACGCACGCCACACGGGAATGGAAAAAAGGGAAGAAAGAAAATGAATGGCTATTTCGAAATAAAAGCTAAGGACGTTGGAGGTTTTTATTTTATTTTTATTTCTTTCACTTTTTGGGGGAGAGACGTAAAAGAGGGAGTTAAAATTCTTTGTTTTTGGTTTTGGACGCACACAGTGCCGCGGCGTGAAGAACCTCGAGGGTCCAAACTGCAGCTTCTCCAACCTCCTCCATTGCTACCACCTCCATCGTCATCCATTTGGCTTGCTCTTTTCACTCTCTACTATTTATTTAATTTTAATTTAAAGTTTATGATGTATTTTTTAGATATTTGGCTTAGACCTTTGGACATTTTATTTTCTGTTTATTTACTTTGTGTTATTTATTATTCTCGCTTCTTTAAGCTTCTATTAAATATACATTACAATTATTATGGATTGATTTTGAGAATTTATGATTTAAGTGCAAGGATGAATCCTAGAATTTTAATTTTGGGGCTTTATAATTTTCAGCTTATATTCCAATTTTAATTAAGATTGTTTATTTTAGTTGATTTCTTGATTGTTAATTTTAATTTGTTAGTCTTTTACATTTCATTTCGATACTCAAAAATCTAAAAATATGAATCTAGTCCATCACTAGTGCCCTTTTCATTCCCGTTGCACTCTTCCATTCATTGCACATACCACCACTTTTATTTTCTCTTTGTGAATATTTTCACAATTTTAAACGAGTTTGATTTTAAGTAATTTTCACTGAAGAGACGATCTAGGAATTTATTTCTAATTATTACACAACACCCTCTTGCACTTGGGATAGCCTTTGTGCTACTCATTTTTGAGTGAGTCACACATGGATGATGATTATGAGCAGGATGAGATGGAGATGTTGGGTGACATTGGAGCAAGGATGTTTATGGATGAGGTTGATGACAATGCCTCAAGTGGCGGATGGACTGATTGTGAAAATTTCGCTTCAATGTGGGAAGATGCAAAGCACGAGCTTTATCCAGGTTGTACAAAACATTCCAAAATGTCGTTTATTGTGAGATTGCTTCACATTAAGTCATTGTGTGGGATGTCGATGAAAGTAATAAACATGGTATTGAACTTATTTAACAAGGTACTTCCCGAAGGGTCTGCATTGCCCAAGAACTTTTATGAAGCGAAACAATTGAGAAATAGATTAAGATTTGAGTACAAGTCCATACATGCATGCAAGAATGATTGAGTTTTGTTCTGGAAGGAGAACGAGGAGAAACAAGCATGTCCTGTATGCGGAGAGTCGATGTGGAAGGGTAAGAAAAATGTGCCGATTAAAGTGTTGCGATATTTTCCCTTGAGACTTAGGTTGCAAATACTATATATGTGTAAGAAAACAGCTCACGATATGAGGTGGCACGAGGAGAACAGAGTTAAGGATGACGCATATATGAGGCACCCAACTGATTCACTTGCGTGACAGTCTTTCAATAATCAATACCCAAAGTTTGGGATAGAAGCTCGGAACATGCGCCTGTGACTCACAACCGATGGATTCAACCCTTTTAGGAATATGAGTACAAGTTATAGCACTTGGCCAGTAGTGTTGATTCCGTACAATCTTCCACCATGGAGGTGCATGAAGGCGCCCAACGTTTTGTTAACTTTACTTATCCCCAGCCAGAGATCACCTGGGAATGACATTGACGTATTCATGCAGCTGTTGATTGAAGAGCTGAAAGAGTTATGAGAAACAGGCGTTAGAACTTATGATGCATCCACGTCGACATCTTTTCAGATGCATGCTGCGGTAATGTAGACCATAAATGACTTCCCGGCATATGAGAATCTTTCCGGTTGGAGTACGAAAGGAGAATTAGTGTGTCCGACGTGTAATAAAGAAACTGCTAGTGAGTGGTTAAAATATTCTCATAAGTTGTGTTTCATGGGTCATCGACATTATCTACCAGCAAATCATGCATGGAGAAGAGAATGTGCTAAGTTTGATGGGAGAGTAGAGGATAGAATTGCACCAAAATAGTTGTTTGGGGAAGAGATAGTGGAACAACTGGTACATGTTAAAGCGAACAATTTTGGCAAAGGTCGGGTAAAGAACAAGAGAAAACAAGGCACAACAGAATTGAATTGGACAAGGCGTAGTATTTTTTTTGACTTGCCGTATTGGTCGTCCTGCATGTTGTGACATAGTTTGGATGTAATGCACATAGAGAAGAATATTTGTGATAATATACTGGGTACATTGATGAGTATTAACAAAAAGACGAAAGACACGATCAAGACGAGTAAAGATCATGAGAGAATATGAATTAAACATAATTTACATTTGCGGGTGGAAGGCAATAGGGTGGTCATGCCGCATGCATGTTTTATGATGACGAGGGAGGAGAGGATGGACTTCTGCAAATGGTTGCGAGGTGTGAAGTTGCCAGATAGTTATGCTTCAAATATTGGTAGATGAGTGAGTCATGATGACTGGAAAATCAATGGATTGAAAAGTCATGACTGTCACGTATTTTTGCAGAAGTTATTACCTGTGGAAATTCGTGGGAAGTTGACATCTAATGTATGTGTCGCCATATCCGAACTCTGTATGTTTTTTAAGGATTTGTGTATTTGGGTAGTAAATCGAGATGTGTTGCGGAAATTATAAGAAGACATTGCTACTATACTAGGTAAATTGATGGAGAATTGGGTAAAGTTAGATGGTATGTGCTAAATAATTGCCGGGAGATTGATAATTATCTCAGGTATGTCGTTTCATGTTTAGTTTTCTTGAAGTTTAACTATAACTATTGTGCTCAAAATATACTTCTTTTGCATTTATCTATAACAGTGAGCACATGGACAAACTTAGGACGGAAGGCGTAGAAAATATAGAGGCAAGACACGAGAAAGAATTTCCAATTTGGTTTGAAGAACGTGTATGAACTAAAATTATATATGTTATAGTTTGAAACTCTTAACTCTGGGTAACTTTTAATAAATATATACTATTTCAATTGTTAGATTTTGGAATAACGTGCTCGTGATCCCGGATCAATTTCTTCTGAATTGTATGCATTGGCCTGTGGTCCCTCAAATAGAGCACTTCGATACACTGCATGCATGGTTCGAAGTTATAGATTCCATACTCTGGATCGTGAGCATAATAGAAAGACTCAAAACTCTGGTGTGTTTGTCGAGGGGAGTTATGGAACAGATGATATTGACTATTATAGTGTCATACGTGATATTATTGGATTGAAATATCTGGGTGGATCTGTAGCATATGTCTTTAAATGTGATTGGTGGGATCTAGGCTATGGTCAGGTTTCGATACATAGGAATAATCACTTTACGAGTGTCAATACTGCATCTAAATAGTACGAAGATGATCCATTCGTATTGGCTTGTCAAGCTACCTAAGTCTATTACTTGATTGATCCAATGAAAGGTGTTGATGAAGATAGTCGAGAGATAACTTGGTGAGTCGTACAAAAATTTGTCCCTCGAAATATATATGAAGTAGGAATGAGTGCAGATTACGAGAATAGTAAAGATGAAGATGACACTCCGATTGTAGAGGCATACCAGGAAGATGGAGAGGGTATTAACTTGTTTGTTGATCTTGGTGCACTCGAGTTACTCCCCTTGTGTAGAGATGATGTCCCACCAGTCCATCTCGACCCGTCCGTATTAAATGATCATTCAATTCAAGTAAGTGAGGAGGAAGAAGAAGAAGATGAAGACAAATCAGAATCCGGCCAAGGAGGTGGATAAGGAGGATGAAGATGTTATTGAGAGAGATTCTGAAACAAGTATGAAAAATACATCCGAAGATGAAGAATAAAAGTACTAAATATTTTATTCATATAGGTGACTATAAAATATCTTGAATTTTCATAATTTCTTCTAATTAATTTTCTTTAATATAATTAATTATTTTTAAGAATTCCGCCAAAATGACAACGAAGAAATGTGCCTCCGCCAGGTCCAAGTCCCGAACCCATTGATGACTCTCCACTCAAGGAATCCGCTCCTGAAGATCAAGTTAACATGCAAGAGAACAATAACCAGTCGACACCTACCAATAAGGAAATATTGTCGTTGATAATTAATTATATAGTTAATATTTTTGTCTCAATAACTATATAACTATAATTATACTATTATAGAAGGCACAGAAAACTCAAGATCACCATTCTTGATAATTCCATTGGAGGAGTGGATGATAGTGCAGCAGTGCTTTCCTCCTATATTGGCACAGTAGTTTGAGCTTATGCTCCATTTTATATGTGCTCATGGCGAGATATTCCGAATGAGATTAAGGAGCATATTCGAAGTCGTGTGCTGGTGAGTTTACTTTGAGAGTACATTTATTTTACCTAGATTAGTATATCATATTTTTGACCTGATTCACTTGTTAGGATGAATTCGACCTCGACTTTGGCGTTAGCGAGGATTTGAGAACCGTGAATGAGTTGATGGCTATACTATTCCGACGTCACAAGGGACGATGTCATGACCACTTCAAGAAGTTTGAGACGTTGGAAGAGGCTGCGTAGTCTCCTTTCTAGCAGATGAAGTTAGATGATTGGAGAAAGTGTTTTGATCTTTTCGCATCTCCAGATCATCAGGTATTTTACGTTTATATCTTTCAATTATTTACATTCATATTTGTTCTATATATTATATGTATACATATTACAATTAACATTCTTAATATATTTTGTAGCACTTGAGTTCTACAAATGCATAGAATAGATCCGCTCTGACTATCTACCATCGTGTCGGTTTAAGGTCATTTCACCGTTTTGCTGAAAAAATGGTAATTAAAAAATTATAGAATTCGTTTATTTTTCTGATATTCTCTTATTTAAGTACTAACATTATCTTTTTAAAATTGCTAATGTTGCTTTGTTAGAAACGTGATGATCCTGAAAACTTTTCCCTCATTCATGTCTATACTGCTGCTCACACTAATGAGCATAGTGAGTGGATGGATCTTGTCGCTGCAGATAATTATGTAAGCAGTGTTAATTTTGTTAAATAAATTATGCAACATGTGAATAATTTATTTTTTATTTCTATTTCTTTTAATACGTTACTTATTAACGATCATTACCTTTTAAATTACAGGAAAAAATGATGGAGATGCAGTCGACTTCTGGGGAATCCTCTCCTAGTGACATAGACATATTCACGCAAGTGTTTGGGCCGCAGTCAAGTATGACAAGAGGTTTGGGACGATCTTACCAAAGATTTAGAAGCTGCACGACGTGAGAATGAGTATATGAGGTCGAGACAGCAAGAGTTAGAGTCTCTCTTAGAATGACAGTGTCATTTAGAGACATTTGTAGGACCAACAGAGAGACCTGGAGGAAAAAATACGCAGTGAAGTCCAAGAGCAAGTGCAACGGTAGATGATTATGTAAATGGAGTGTGTTATGTCGTTACAACAGAATCGTGGTAGGCGAGAAAAAAAGAAGAAATAAATTTTATCAATAATGATGGCTAGTTTTAATATCTAATTTTAAAATTTTATAAGACATTGTTAGTTGTTAATTGATGGTATGTAATATGATGCAATTGATATGTTTTTAAATTTTATGAAATTAGTATTTCTGATCTGTACGTTCGAATGTAAATTAAAAATATTCGAACCAACGTTCGAACGTAAATACATAAAATTGTATAGTAACATTCGAATGTAGGCTTCTACGTTCGAACATACTCACCTTCAAACGAATAAAACATTCGAATGATTAAACGATGAACGTTCGAACAAACCTCCGAACGTATCACTTGCATTCGAACGCTCCTTTGTTTACATTCGAAATAACGTTCGAACATTAAACCCGTTACGTTTGAACATTGGTCCATTAACGTTCGAACATAAATTTGAACGTTTATTATAATTAACATTCGGACGCATAAACGTTCGAACGTAAATATGATACATTCGAACTATAATCAACGAACGTCAACTTCTCTTATTCGAACGCCAATCGGTCGGGTTGCCGTTCGAACATTCAATTGGACGTCCGAACGTTACTTTCTGTGACAGCTCTCAACCGTCACAAAAAAAGAGAACGTTCGAACGTTTAACCAAACGGAACACCTCCAACCGTCACTAAAAATATTTTTAGTGACGGTTCAACAGTAAACCGTCACCAATTGTTTTTTGTGACGCACATTAGGTGATGGTCGTGGTGACGGTTTCAAACCGTCACCAAATATCTTTAGTGACGTTTTGGTAATTTTTTGTGACGGTTTCCTCTGTCATAAAAGATAAATTGTGTTGTAGTGCATAGACCAATGCTAATGCTCATGTGAATGAGCATGTAATTAAGGATATAATATATATATATCAAGAGTACAGAAACACGAAGAGACGAAATATTGGAAGAATATTACAACACACAAAAATGCTAGTTTCAATAGATCAAACATTATTTAAAGTAGCATGATCATGTGCAGGGGATGGAGAGTTTCGGCAGACTGGGCATGTACTATTCATTCGGAGCCACTCGTCGATGCAATCAGCATGAAAGCAGTGTTTGCAATCCGGTATACATCGAAGTATATCTTTGGTGCAGTACTCCGCCAAGCAAATCGAGCAAGTGCCGTCATTGGGACCGGCCGGGAGTCGCCGGCTCTCCCCGAGGACTAGCTTTTCGTAGGATTGAATGGTGGATTCGTCGAGACCCATCACGACAATGGTGGGCTGGGCTGACACTACTGCTACGACGCCTTGCGAGCTGTTGCTGCGCCCTGCAGTAGTAGTATTGCGTCTGCCACGGTCCGTGAAACATGCGAAACATGCAACCCCAATAATGCATGTCATGACTGGTAAAGCGATGGAGAAGCAGATTATCCTGAACACTCGGAGACCATTGGATAATCCGCCTGAAATTTGAAACCCATGCATTGATTAATGCATGTCCTGACGTTTAGATCCACTATAAATAGAGAAATTATGCTTGATATATTTGCACATATATAAAAAAAAAAAAAAACACACTCACGTGCCGCCGAACTTTGATGCCACCGGGATAATTCTAGCTTTTGCTTAGACAAATATTTTCAATTAGAACATATAGACTTCAATTAGCTCAAGAGACCTCCACAAAGTAAACCGGCTTAATCATCAGAGAGAAAAAGAAAGAGAAAATGGCCTCAGAGAAACAAGTGAGCGTAGATTGATCTAGAAAAGGGAAAAATATAATAAATAATTCTGGCTGCACGTATTGACGTGACAATATCACGATGTCTCAATCAATGGTCTAATATTCACCATTAATTGGTTAAAACTAACGTGGCATGCCATATGAGCAATGGTTAGAAATACGTTGACATGGTACCAAATGTCAGCTCGTGCACAGCGCGCGTCAATGTAAGGGCCCATGTCCCTAGCTAGCATCATTCAAGTGCACCAAATTAGATAAGAGTCTAATTATGAGAATTAAGCACGCTCTCCTTCTCCGTATTTGGAAGTGGAGACAGATTTTAATCTCTATTGGACGGGCCAAATGGTATAGACTAAGAGGCCCTTGTAATGAACCCAACAGGTTAGAAGCATGGTGGATTTCTTACCACGGGATTATACCGCCCCCAATAGGATTATTATGATAACTAACGCTAATAGAAGATATTTACTCTTAAGAAAACAACAAGATATTCGAGATATATATCCTCAATATGTCAACTCGTTTCTTCTACAATCATATCTCGAGAATATGGTGATCAAGACCCCGAGATTTGAAGAAAGAATAAATTGTCCTTATTAGCATCACTCCACCCCTATTTAAAGGACAAATGCCAGCAACCCAAGGTAAGATATCCAAACCCCTATTGTCAAGTACTACACACATATCTCTAACTTAGGCATCGGCGGTATACTAGGCACATTGGGCCACCTTTTTTCCTTGTTTTAGGTTAACGGTGGGAATCGGTGGGCAATGAAACACGTCCGCAACAGTGGCATTGTTTGTGGAATTAAAGCCACGACCACGTGATTTTCACATGCCTACTACGATGCGCTCCCAAACAACTTGTGACCATGATACTACCTTTGCAAATATGGAGGCGTGACTTATAGAGATTGAAGAACAATTAAAAAAGATGAGTGAAACGATTGAGGCCCTCCAGCTAGAGAACGAGAGCCTAAAATGAAAAAACCAAGCCTACAACGAGGGCATAGTGCCAGACCACAGTAAACAACCAGAATGAGAAACACACAGTGTAGGCAGAACAAATGCCGAGAAAGCAGAGAAAAAAAAGTTGCATGATGAATTGTGCAGCCTTGTTGACAAATATGAAGAGATGGTGGTGTAAACCCAAATGGATATAGGGTATCAGTTATTTTCCCCCAAATCACTTCAGAATAATATCAGTTATTTTCCTCCAAATCATATATTTATGATATCAATTATTTTCCCCCAAATCATATATTTACGCTCATTCCTGCCTTGTTAGTAAATATTTGGTTTCAAGTTTTGGAAGTAATTCTGATACAATTCCTCAAAGGCTTGCCATGAATTCTCTTAATGCAATTCATGGCCAACAGGAGGCGAAGACGACCTGCTGCATACCTCCTAACCTCGAATAGAAAGAATGAGAAAGCCTGAAGGCATTCCTCACCTGGCTCAATAAAGAATGATTAACAACCAATGACCAAGAAGATTATATTGGCAGCCCTTCTAGGAGGGGTATGGCCCCAAAGTCCATTTATGGCAGAGCTTACACAATGGACTCCGTTGTTATTAAGAGAATTCATGGATAAGGCTGATGACTTCGTCAATGCTGAAGACACACTACAAACCTAAATCGCATCGTGGAAAGTGGAGATGAAAGAAGAAGATAAGGACCTCCAAAGGTCGAGCGGGTGAAGAATCTCGGAGAAGACTGACTGAAGCCATAGTGATAAAAGGCAAGAAAGATGATTGCCACCGAGGGAATATGGCCCAAGGTCCGTTCACAACAACCTGAATGTACAATCAAAAGACAGGGCGACAGATCAAACAGAAGACGGTAGAGCGAAGAAAGGATGACGCTTTTATACATACCACCAAAGTGACACCCACTAGACGAAGGACTACTATACACTAAAGAGGCGAGTCGAGGAGTTATGGTAAAACACAAATTGAAGCACTTGGTTGCAAAACACCTGAAGCCCAAAGAACAGACGCCTGGGCTAAGAACAGAGCAAGATCGGGATGATCAACGAAGCAGAAGTTTAAGGAGGCAACGATCAACAAGAGTTGACGATCGAGACGAACCTCGCCAAAATTTGAACCGAGGTGAGGCACCCCTAGGCGAAATAGATACTATAGCAGGAGGTTTTGTAGAGGGAAGAACTTCTGCATCTAGTAGAAAAGCGCATGCCCGTAGAGCAAGGTACGAGGAAGTATACACGACAGATAGATCACCCAAACAGCCAAGGTGAAGGAGCATAGAGAACATCTCTTTCGGGGAAAGAGATTGTGATGGGGTCTTGTACCCACATGACGTTCATTGTTGGTCGCCAACTACACTACCAGTAAGATTTGGATCGACAATGGAAGCTCAGCTGATATCCTCTTTTGGGACGCTTTCACCAAGATGAGCATTGATCCTAGCAAACTGCGGCCATAACCCACACCACTGAAAGGATTCTTCAGAGATGTCGTATAGCTCCTGGGTACAATAACTCTACCGGTCACAACCGGAAAGAGATTCCAAACCGCCACCACTATAACCGACTTCTTGGTAGTCAAGGCCCCCTATCCGACAATGCCATATTGGGGTGCCCATTTTTGAACAACCGAGCAGTCACCTCTACCTACCATTTGAAAATGAAATTCCCGATATAGTTGGGAATAGGGAAGTCCGAGGCAAGCAGGATCTAGCACTAGAGTGTTACGTGCAAGAGTTTAAGTTGGGAGGAGTAGACATCCGTACCGCAGACAACCAGGGTTAAGACAAAATCCCACCCCCACCATTGGTCTCTCTTGATCGGGGCATCGAAGCATGGGATAAGGAAAATTTGTAGCAAGCAGAAGCCAATGAGCTGTTAGAGCTAGTAATACTTCACCCTAAACGACCAGAAACCACAATATGGGTTGGGACCATACTCCGGCCCAAGGTTAGAGAGGCATTGAAACAATTGCTGATCGAACATAAAAACGTGTTTGCATGGAGCCATGAGGACATGCTGAGGATAGACAACCATCGAGCATCGCCTTTGTGTTGACCCTACCATCAAGAAAGTCTGCCAGAAGAAGAGGTCATTCAACATAGAAAAATACGCGGCCATAGCCAAAGAAGTCAACTAATTACTCCTGTAGGGCTCATTAGGGAGGCCCACTACCCCGAGTGGTTATCCAATGTTGTGCTAGTAAAAAAAGTCTAATAGAAAATGGATAATGTGTGTAGACTTCACTGACCTCAACAAAGCATGCCCAAAGGACAGCTAGCCACTGCCACGGATTGACGTAACCGTTCGTAAGACGAGGAAAAGACCTCATTCTGGATTAACCGAATGCGAAGCTTCGTGGATGCCTACTTAAGGTACAATCATATCCAGATGAACTCAAAGGACGAGGAGAAGACCTCATTTGTAATAGACTGAGGACTGTACTGCCACCAAGTCATACCCTTCGGCTTGAAAAACTTAGGGGCAACATACCAGAGGCTCGTGTATCGAATGTTCAAGAAACAGATTGGGTGAAGTATGGAAGTTTACATCAATGACTTACTAGTTAAAAGCAAAGAACCGTCCCAACACTTGGAAGATTTGAAAGAAGCCTTCATCATGCTACGCTAGTACAAAATGAAATTGAATCCGGTAAAGTGCGCTTTTGGCATTGATTCGGGAAAATTTATGGGCTTCATAGTATCTGAAAGGGGAATATAAGCCAACACAGAGAAGATCAAGGCAATCATGGAGATGAAGCCCCCTCGGAACATCAATGAAACCGAGAGACTAATTGGCAGAGTGGCAACATTGAACAAATTCATGTCTAAGTCCACAAACAAATGCTTACCTTTTTTTAGGATCCTATGCAAAGTACACCCGTGGAATGACGATTGTGGTAGGACGTTCCAAGCACTAAAGTAATGCTTATCCAACCTACCATTGCTAAGCCAACCCGAGCAAAGAGACGAGCTCTACGTATACTTGGCAGTTTCCCCCCATGCCGTGTAGACAACACTGATCAAAGAGGAAGGAATGGTTTAGAAGCCGGTGTATTACACAAGCCATGCCCTATGGGCAGTAGAGTCGAGATACTTGTGGATGGATATGCTAGCCTTCGCGTTGGTGACAAGGGCTAAGCTTTTGCGACCGTATTCCAAGTCCACCCCACATTAAGGTCCTAATAGAAGTTCCTCTAAAGAGGATACTACAGAAACCATATGCCTTTGGACACCTAGTAGGCTGGTCGATTGAACGGAGTGAGTTCGACATTAACTACCTCCAGAGACACACAACAAAAGGGCAAGCCCTAGCAGACTTTATCGCTGAATATATTGACTTTCCCAAAGAAGCGGCGACCACTCCAACCAAAAAAGGGGTCTTCGTCGATGGTTCATCATGCCACGTTGGTGAAGGAGTAGGGGTATACATAGTAAGTGACTTTGGACATGAACACTAGTACATGGAGAAACTCACCTTCAAAACCGCCAACAACAAAGCTGAGTACGAAGCACTAGTAGCAGGACTTTCAATAGTGGAGGCACTGGGAGCTACCAAGGTGATAGAAGTCCGAGATGGGACTAGGAGAACCAAAGTGGGCCCGAGAAGTGACGAGATACCTAGATACGAGAGAAATCCTAGACAAAAAGGAGGAAGCAGGGAAAATACAAAGAAGAGCTACGCGGTTCACCCAAATCGATGAAATTCTCTACAAACGGGATTTCTTGACCCCCTTACTAAGGTGTGTCTCCCCATAAGAAACCCAATACGTCCTAGCAGAAATACATGAAGGAGTGTGTGGGAACCACTCCAGAGGAAGAATTTTGGCGAGGAAAGTCATGAGTGGGCTACTATTGGCCCCACGCCCTTAAGGACGCGAAGGAGTTCATCAAGAAATGCGTGAAGTGCCAAGTGTTTGCCCAAGTATCACATTGCACACCAGAGGAGCTGATCTCCATAATGTCCTCATGACCATTCGCGCAATAGGGGTGGACCTAATAGAGCCCCTCCCACTAGGGAAATGAGGGGTAAGATTCGTGGTCATCGCCGTAGACTACTTCACCAAATGGGCGAAGGTGGAACCAGAACCCCTGGCAATGAACACGGTGAGAAACATCACCAAGTTCCTATGGAAAAACGTTATATGCAGATTTGGGATCCCTCATAGCATCATCTCGGACAATGGATGGCAACTCGACTCGGAGCATTACCAAGAATGGTATACAGAGCCGGGAATTCGATTCAAATACTCCTCCCCAGGACATCCCAGGTCAACGAGCAAGTAGAAGCAACTAACAAATTGCTACTCGGGATGCTAGTGAAGAAGCTTATGGATAGGAAAGGAGATTGGGTGGAAGAACTCTCAGGCGTCTTATGGGTGTATAGAACCACTGTCAAAACGCCGATAGGAGAAACCCCATTTTCTTTGACATATGGAAGCAAGATTGTGGCTCCATTAGAGATGGGATTATCAAGCTATCACATCCAGCATTTCGACTGAGAGCATAATGACAGGGCATTGGAGGAACGCCTTGACCTGCTAGACGAGCACTGAGATGAAGCCGAAGCTCAAGTGGCAAACCGAGCAATTCTTCAACTGGAGATTCAAACCCAAGACCTTTAAGGTAGGCGACTTGGTCTTAAGAGAAACCAGAATAACCATACAAGAAGACATAAGACTCGATCCCCGTTGGGAATGACCATACGTCGTGATAGCCAACCAACGACCCGGCTCGTACAACTTAAGAGACGCTCAAGGAAAGGGACTGCTGCACCTATGGAACGTTGAGCATCTAAAGAAGTATTATCCTTGACTATGTAAACAATGAAGAACAATGGATAAAGTTTACTATTTCCTCTTGCATGTCTCTTGCTCGAAGCTCGTCGCCCACTAATGTCAAGTCTTCAGACTCGTTGTGGATGAACAATAGGGCGCGCAAGTCCTCAGACTACGCGACCCTTAACCACTAATGCCAAATCCTTAGACTCGATGTGGATGAACAATAGGGCGCGAGTCCTCAGACTGCGTGACCCTTGACCACTAATGTCGAGTCCTCAGACTCGTTGTGGGTGAACAAAAGGGCACGCAAGTCCTCAGATTGCGTAACCTTTGTCGTACTAGCGCCCAAAAAAGTGTTAAAAATGTAAAGTGATTGAAACACACAGCGTACAAAACAAAACGACTAGAGGCAATTACCACAATTAATTAACATAAGGAAAAAGTGTCCATATACTTAAAGCATCAGTCCATACAAAGGTGGCTAGCACAGCCAAGAAAAAAAAAACTACAAACAAAAATGATCGCAATCAAAAGAGAAGGCACCTAGTTCAAGTGAGAGGAGTTGGAGCTTATCACGAGCTTTAACCCTCCTATCAAGTCAAAGCATAAAGTCTGTCAAATCGCTCTACCTCTTGTCCATCACATCATGGTCTCTCTTCATTGCAGCATGCCAATTGGACAACTCCTCCAACTCTCCCCTATTTTGATCCAAGTCGAGCGTTAGACATCGACGCTCCTCAACAGCATTCGTCGTGACCTTGGTCAGCTCACTGTAGCACTTCCTCGCCTCCTCCATCTCCATCTTGAGGTGGGAAAATTGTTCCTTCTTCAAAGCAAACTCATCTTAGAGCACCCCAAGGACGACTGCATCTTCACGTAAACCAGCCAGGTTAACCTCCAAAGTCCGCATGTATCCATCAGCTTGGTCGAGGACTACCAGTCCAACCTTTTTGGTCTCTAGGTGCAAAACCTCCTTTTGCACCCCGAAGGTGAACATGCACTTGGCCCTAACTTCATCTTCCAAGTCGGACCACTCATCAACGATCCAGGCCGCTAACTAGTCCACTCCCTGCCAAAACCACATACGCGTATGGATCCGAGCCCAAAAAGAAAAACAAGGGCCAAACTTTACAAAAGACTTACTGAAGAAAGGAAATCTTTCAGCTAGGATGCCATGGCATGAACGGAGTCCTATCTCTCCGTGGACCCTGCCACGTTTGGGGCCCAAGATGGACCAGTGTCCAACTCGCCTCGAGGAAAAGGCCCCGAGACATGAAAAAAACCCTAGGAGGTAAGGGTTGGGATCGCCCTTGGGGGCCTCCACCCCTGCCTCGAGAGTAGGTGGGGATAAAGAGGAGATAAACCTACTGCAGAGGAGTCAATGGGCCTCGTTTACACAATAACTTAACCCTCGGCACGAAGGGAATCCATCACGTCGCCATCCGCTCGAACAGGGAAGGATGAGACCCCCTTAGTAACAAGGGTGAAGAAGGTCCCTCCTCAGCCCCCAAAGAGGCACTAAAGTGCGAGGAGAGAATTGAAACCCGACCCCTGCTCAATTCCAAGTCGTAGGGAAGCACTGGGGTTTCGCCACTAGAAATAGTTGAGGGAAGGTAGCCCGGAGTAGGCTCCCCTTCACTTGCCTCACGTTGAGACTTGAGAGCTAAGATAGACTTGAGGCTCATTAGTCGGGACTCTGGTCTTGACTACTCCAATCGAGGTCGCATCAAGGTGGCCGGTAGCGATGTTTGCATCCTCTTCATCAACAAACTCCAGGCCGACTGGCGGGGTCGACGGTAAAGCGAAGTCAGGCTACTGAGGGGAGTCGAGTCCCCATGAGGGGAACTCAAAGTCGAGGGTTGTGGCCATATCCAAAAGGGCCTGCCCCATCAAATCGCCCGAACCATCAGAGTCTAGGGAACCCTCTCGTACAGGAAACTCATGGGATTGAGACCCAAGTGCCCCCTTAGCCTCACGGCAGGACCATTTCCCTTCCTTCTCCAGTGGGGTTGCGGCGGGCCTCTTCTTTCCTTGAGAATCCTCAAGCTCCTTGGGCAAGCGGGGACCACTGATGCGAAAGTGGTCAGGCATCACCAAGAACTTGTTGATGTTGGCCCTTGTCAGCAGGGTCTCCATCCAAACGGATTTCTAGTTGTGCTCGACCCAAGAGTAGTCTCTCTCCACACGGGCTTGCTCCCATTGAGAGAGGGTAACAACTACAGTTTTGTCGTCGGAACTTTTTCCCAAATGGCGGGAACTAGAAATTCAGCCTTATCGGGCTCCTAACCAGAGAATTTCGATCCTTGCCTAGAAACCAGGAAAAACTTCTTTTGCCACTGTTTGGCATTCGAGTGGTGACTTTCGAATCGAGCAAGGCGATATCAAGGGCAGGAGCGAAAATTCAAATATTACCTTTCAACATCCTGACCGCGTGAGTACCCAAGAACTCACGGGCGGTCAAGTCAGGATATCCCTCTTTGGAGGGCTCCAAAACCATCCTCCACGCAACACAACAACACATGAGGATTCTCCAGGCATTAGAGTGAAGTTGGGCCGCCGCCAGCTTCAAATAATCGAGAATGTCACGCACCGAACAATAGAAAGGAAGCCGTAACCTATGAGAAAGGGAACAGACTGTGAGGACCACCTCCTCAACAAAACCCTCTTTCTCAACGAGCCCTTAAGGGGGAACCTCAAAAATCACGGAGTCCGAGATTACATACGAATCCCTCAACTTTCGAAGGTCAGACTTAGTCAGGCTTGATGACCAGTTGTAGCCCTTATAATATGGCACATTGTAAGCAAAGGACTCTAGGGGAGGAGATCCGCTAGAAGAAGGGTGAGAAGAACTTTGACTAGCCATGGAAACAAACAGGGGATTCTAGAGAAAAGAAAATGAGTTTCGACGAAAAGCACAAGCCCTCTCATTTTAATCTCTATTGGACGGGCCCAATGGTATAGAATAAAAGGCCCGTGTAATGGGCCCAAAGAGTTAGAAGCTTGTAAGTACACCGTATATTCGTTACCACGAGATCATACCACCCCCAACAGGATTATTGTGGTAACTAACACTAATAGAAGATATTTACCCCTAAGGAAACGACGAGGTATTCAATATATTTATCCGATATGTTAACTCGTTCCTTCTACAATCATATCTCGAGAATCTGGCGATCAGGACCTCAAGATTTGGAAAAATAATAAATTGTCCTTATCAGCAGCACTCCACCCCTATATAAAGGACCAACGCTAGCAACCCAATAAGATATCTAGACCCCTTATTGTCAAGTAATACACCCATATCTCTAACTTAGTCATCGAAAGCATACCAGGCACACCGAGCCACCTTTTTTCCTTGTTATAGGTTAACGATCGCGATCGGTTGGCAGTGAAACACGTCCGCAATAGGAAACCTACTTATTTGAAACATCCAACACATCAATGTCATTAAACTAGCTAACATAAAAATAGTAGTGTTCTGGCTTTTTTTTTTTTTTAGAACTATAATGAATCTCACAACAAGGTGTGTTTAGACATCAACTCCTACAATTATCAGCGAAAATAAATACATTCATCTTGTTATTTAAATATATTTATTCCTTTAAGTGTGTAGTATTCTTGTAACTATTAACTTGCCATGATAAGTGTATTTGAAACAGCTATCTTTATCTATACATTTCACGAACGTAGTATTACTCTTCTTAAAAAGAGATATATCACCCACTTGATTGCTTAAAAATCACTAACAACAAACAATAGGGTAGGGAGGCAGTGGCAAGTTTACTGCAATATCTTTACACCTGTACTGGCCCCAACAGCAAAAACCAGAACTGCCTAGAAACCAAACAAAACCTTGAAGTACCAAACCAGAAAGAAAGTACATAAAGGATGTCTAGTGAGACGTCATTGTAACGTAATTGATTGAACAAGAACAAGTTAGCATGCAAATGATGAGGTTAATTTGTAATCTGATTCTGAAGCAACAACCAACTTAGATTGCTTAGAGTACTTTGTTTTGGGTTTTCTTTATTTATTTATTTATGCAGCTTAGGGTCAGCCATATTGTTAAATATGATATTAGAAATTGATATTTTCTTGCCCTTATCCCACGGCTCCTATCTGGCTAGTTGCCATCTTTTCTTCTTAGCCAACTATATATATAATGCAATATTTAAGTACTGTTATTATCTTATTCAAGTCAATTAATATAGACATATATATATTTACACACTACGTCATTGCAGCCTATTATTATATTATAATGACCCAGTCCGAAAGTTGACATGCACTCTCCTTTGAATTTTGATTAATTCCCAACATTCTTAGTCTCGTATCTAAGCAAATATATCGTTTTCAAAGATGCAAAACGATATGAAACAAGAAAGAGTTACCTGATTTAAGAGCACTAGAGAGACAATCAGTTTCTTGACTCGTATTGCTCTTGAACCCACAAAAAAAGCCTTGTTCTTCACATTTTCCACAATCAGGTAAACTCCATGTTAGTTGAAGATCTTCATTGAGGTCTGCAGAGAATCCATCATAAAAAATATCTCGCTCCGTTACCGGAACTTGCAACGTAGTAAGGATCTTGCATGTCGGAGACGGCGAATTTGCAAGAGTACTCAAGGATGGAGTAGCAAAAAAGGAAGTTGTGGAATTGCTAAGGCAATCCATGGCAATGAAACCAGGCTTTGTGGACTGAGATGGGCAGATGAAAAATGTGTACTCATGAGAAAATGCAGGAACAAAAGGGGAGCCGGAAAGATTGAACTGCAGAAGCCGTCGAGGAAGGCAATTATCAGGGTCGTATAGTTTTATCATCTGCATGTTATAATCAATCATCCGCACAAAGAAATCTCCAGAATAAGGGAGTCTTAGAACCGTTTTACCCTGAGTGTTGCAGCTGAAGTTGAAACCAGGATAACCACATGAGTTGTTTTGGCCTTCCTGGTAGTACTGATCTTCATGATGTAGTTGGAAGGGAAATCGAATAGGGATGCTTTTTCTGCCACACATGTTGGAGAGCAGGCAAGGCTGTTTAGCTTGTATAATGGGTAGGAGGAAGAGGAGGAGAAAGAGGTGATCTTCTACTGTAAACATGATTTTGAAAGGACTGAATCCAGAGGTACTGGACATGCAGGCTTATAAATTAGCATATTATAGCCATCATATTATATAGCTTCATTTTCCAACTAGGATAAATTACTAAATAATTCTAAAGTCAATGTTTATGCAACAGTCTTTATTAATTAACTTGTCTAACTTCGTTTTGAATAAATAATATTGTTAAAAGCCATTATTCTAAAGCAAGGAACCTTTCAGTAGTACCAGTATGGATGCTACGGGAGACCGCATACAATTGAAATAGTTTATATTTGTTTTGCAAAGTAATTACTAATGGTCAAGATTTGTTCATTTTGAGTACAAACATTGAAAACAATATACAAGATAAAAATAATTATTAATATTTAATGAATAGGTAAAAATGAGAGACCCGTGGAAACATTTTTTACAGTTAATATGTAAAACTTGGTAAAAATGGTTGCTTTTGCTCCTGCGAAAGAAAAATAAAGTGTAATCCTAATCTTGTGTTTGGTTATACAAATCTCAGTGTTAACACCTAAAATCGGTACAGCAAATCGGAAGAAGAGAAAGATCCATTTTGGACCCCGCTAAAGTTGTTCGGGCCTCGATCAGTGTGGTGTGGAGCCCCCGCGGCAATCCGGTGTGACTGTATAGTGTTCATTCGCACATCCATGACAGTAAAAAGAAAATAAGTACAAGAAAATTAAAGAGAGGGAGATACATAGATTTACGTGGTTCGGCACTGGGCCTACATCCACGGGAGTTTGGGGAGGGGAAAGTCTACTATAATATGCTTATTTTACAGTCTCTCATGGTTTCTCATCCTAACTATACAATGGATATCGAAGGTCTGTCTCCTAGTGGAGACATCATTGCTGGAGCTCCCATCGCCAAGTTGAAGAAGCTCCTGTGGAAGTCGAAGTCCCCTAGGAGAAGCTCGACCAAAGGTCCCCAAAGTTGTCTCATTTTCTCATTTTTATCTTCTGCCTCCTGCTTTACGTCCCCTCCTTACTTTATGTCACTTTCCCTTTATTTTATGTCACTTCCCCCTCTTTCTCCTTACACTCTGCACTCTCTCAGCCTTTTGTTCCTTCCCTCCCCTGCCCCCTTGGGGCTAGGCCTAAGAAATACCATGAGCTTATTATATTTTATCCCTTACACTTAGCATCCATGGAAATTAATTACTTTTTGCTACAAAATAACTCATATAAACTGTACACTTATTTTTCTAGTAGCCACTTGTATGACTTGTATTTTCTCCATGCTAAGCCTTGAGTTTCTCCCGATTCACCGGTTCATATTATTTTATTTCGTAATATCGACTTACAAGTTTTTCTAATTATCACCTGCTCGATAACGTACAGAATTTTTTTAGCTTCTTATATTTGGTAATTCCTCTATGGTCTCAGCCTTTTTCTCTCCATATTTGTGGTTAAAAGCTAGCAAATGAACACACAATGATCGAGTTGAAGAATTTTTTTGAGTTGAAGAATTTTTTTTCTCCACTTTCTAATGTGTTGGTTTTCCACTGTTGTATTGCATGGGAACAATGTTCAGGATTTCTTGTCTTTAATTTATCGTTTTTAGAACGTATTTAGGAGTACTTATGTATACTTCCTATGTACAAGGACTATGTCTATTTCATTCATATATATAATATCTATCTTTTACTGATAAAAAAAAAAAAAAAAAAAAAAAAAAAAAGCTAGCAAACTCTCACAGAAATTAATGATCATGTAAAACAAAACATTTTGATAGAAAAAGAAATGGAATTGTATTAGGCATTAATAGTATGGCATAGGAACTTTGGATGGGAACTGCCATAATTAACACAGATCCCGTAAACAAATAATTTTCACCACTGTGAAAAGCACTCAGGCAGTGGCTACATCAATAGCAGCAGCAACAGCAAGCGTGGCCAAGGGAAACCAAGAAATGAATTTACGGGAAAAAAAAAAAAAAAAGTAGTCTATCTTCACATTTGAGAGTTTTTTTTATATATTTTTCCTTAAATATTATTGAGAATGAGTATCTCAAAAAATTAACCACAGAAATTGAAACATGGCATGGTGTTAACAACACAACCTGACCAAAATTGCATGCAGAGTGCGGAGTTTAGGGAACCAAGGAAACCTGACAACAGATACAAGCCACCACAATGCCAAGCAGAGCTCCAGCAAGAACCTGAGATGGATTGTGGCCAAGAAGTTCCTTGAGCTTTCTTTTGCTGATAGGATGTCCTTGAAACATGTCCTCAACGATCATATTAAGAACCTGCATTGCAGCAGTCACAATAATTCATGCAACAGCAAGAGATCTATTTCCAAGCAAGTTACAATAAATGACAGTCAAAAAGAAAATTATCATTGTCCAGGAAAGCCATATTAGGACTTACTGAACTGCCAGCCTAAGCAAAGGGGTTTGAACCTGTAGAATGCATTAGCATAAGCCTCAAGACAAGGCTTAACCCAAAGATCCCTAACTCATTAGTAGAATACTAGTAGAAAGATCCACAACTTTGATACACACTTAAGGTTAAAGGTTCTCATCATCAAGCCAACTTTGACAAGACACTTTCAAGAACCAAGAGGAAGGGCAGAAGGATGGTGGCCACCAAAACTTATTATATCCATTGCCGATCCGCTAGTTCAAAAGTTTCCAATCCTTGCAATGAGAGGAGCATGCAAAACTTCACAATTTATTTTCCCTCCTGCTACTCATTGCCCTTACCAACTTGCACTGGATTTAATAAATTAGGTTGCCAACTGACTCAAATCATTGAGCTCTCCAGATAATGAGTGGATCCTCAAAAGTCAAATTAAGCACTTAAAAGCAGCTATATTTTAAGCCATATGAACTGAAAGCACAAACAATCAATTCCCACTTCATTAACAAGATGCATACAATTTAGTGGCTCATGGTAATGCAAAAGCATTCAAAAATGCATATTACGGAATAGTAGAGAATTGATTCATATAGGCCCCAGAACATGAGAAGATCTCACTGATACAAAAAAAAAAAAAGCTCTTACTCAAGCTTCTACAGAGTGAAATTTTGCCGGGCCATTCATTTGACAATTATTGTGAGACATACTCTGTTTTCTCTTTTCTTTTCTTTTTAGTTTTTTGGTTATTTTTAAGTGCGCCATAAAACATTTCACTTGATAGAATAAAGACAAGTTTGCCTATTCCAATGTAGATGAAAATGAGGATAACTTGGCTAAAACATGGCTAATCATAACAAATGGCTATTCCAATGCCATAGCTCTAAGCCAGGCTAGTCAAGAAGCTGAACTCCAAGTACCTATTGATATTACTAAAGATATCCTCTCTGGGGACATAAACAGAAACTGCAGCAGGCAAAAAAGTGGCTACAGATATCTTCTCCAGCTGTGGGTTTTAGTTAGACCCCCATTGTTCGAGGGGAGAACACTGTCTTTATCTTTTGTACAACATACTTAAAGCCAACTGAATCTATATGCCCAGACTGGAGGACTTTTTGTTTTTACGGTTAAAGATATAGATTGCTTTGGGGAAAAAAATTTTGGAGCTTGGGTTTGTTAAGAAATTTGCACCTATTCAAATGAGACCTTGGTGCATTATCGCCAAAAAAATAAGAATAGGAAAGGCTATTCATATTCCTTCAGGAATGGGAATGCGAATATCCATTCCGCAAACCAAAATGTGCCCTAAGAGTCATATCCATATTCTCCAAATAAACTAAGGAATTGTTTTAATTTAAATCAGCAGTAGCAAGCTAGGAGCACAAATATACAATTTTCGTGCACCTTTGTCCTTAAGACTTCAAGTACTACAAAAAGGACATTCGGGCAAGAAAACTCGAAACAAAGCTGCTGCCAGCCAAGACAAAACACCCAGCACCACCTAAGTGAGTTTTCACGAGAGGAATCAAACCCTAGCTTCTCAAAAATTATATCCACCTTCTGCTCTAGCTGCCACCCCCTTTTAGGTCATATGTTTTCATCAATTCTGAATTCTCCCTTCAATTCCTTTGAAAAACATATCTGTAACTTTTCCCAACTGTCCAGGTGTTGTACTGTTTCTGCAAACCCTGAATTTCAAGAGAAATCATACTCTTGCTGCAGCAACACAAAGGTAAGCCTTTTCAAAGATTTTTCTTGAAGTACCAATTTAAAACAAGTTACAATTGTTCTATAACAATTAACAGAATCCGAATCAAATTTCCCCCATTGATTTGATACACCAAACAGCCCAAAGTTGAATCCTACAAGAAACCCCTAGAGGCTGCAAATCATTGTGGAACCTTCAGTCGAGTTTAATGTGAATTTTTCTTAAGCTTCCTTTCAAGATTATAAAATTTTCTCCCTAGATCGAATCTAAATCATTCTATGTTAATTTTATGATGTGGAATACATGAAGCCTTGCAAGAAGCTGCAAGAGTTCCATTCTTGCACGAGAAATCAAGGTGGACAGATTCTGTAACCTAACTTTTCTCATAGTGCACGGCTGAAAGTTTTCTAGTAATGATTTCCTATAGGTACTCACATGATATATTTTGTCATACATGTCAAAAGATTTATACATGCTATCCAAGAATGAGAAAAAAAGTTTCTTGTAATCTAGTTAAAAAATTATATATTGGCATGATCACATCATAAATCTATAAAAGAATTTGAGAGTGATGCATTTGAACTAAAGGGTTTGGTATAATATGTCAAGCCTGTAGTTAAGGGAGAGAGTTGGCACTGCAGAGAATTCTGCAGTACCATGACCATAAAAAGGTGTTGCTGTTTGGACTATCTTTAAGGCTTAATTAAGAATTCAATACCCATGTTTTTAACCCCAAGGAGTCATCCTTCCAATGACACACACACGCATTTGGTAATATTTTGAGACCTTAAAGGCTCACTGTAAGACCCTAAGCTCAGACCAAAGGTGTGGCCCTAAAATGGCATTAAACCCTCGAAAGCACACACGCAAATCATGGATTAGAGGGCCCCAAAAGTCACCATGAACAATGTTTGCTGGAATTTCTAGCACATGACCCTTCATCATTCAGCCATCTGACTCAGTGTATATTGGTGGACAGCAGCCTTATGCTCAAGTCAGAGACCCTAAGTATCCTTTTTAGAGAACTATCAATTCTAGAATGGTTGGAGGTAATTGGTGTTAGCTTTAGCACATTGGGATGGATGGAAACAAGTCAAATGCCCACTACATGAGAAGCAAGTCAACCTATTAGGTATGATGTGATCATTCATGGATAAAAGGAGTTATTTTCTTTGAAAATGAAAGGACCAAACAGAGGAAAGCATGCCTGATTTCATTCAGACTAACATATAAAGAAAGAGATTCAAACCTCAGTAGCAGTAAAAACAGAATAATAGAAAGGGCTATGAATTTTTTTTTCCTAGGTTGTGAAGAGAGTGTTGATAGTTTGTAAGCAAAGAAAACAAGGTAAATAGACATGATCATGCCCTTAGTTTCTTCAAAACCCCAATGCAATGTTTTTCACAAAATTTTTTTTCAAGGATTATGATGTAATGTAGCCTTTCTTTGATAGCCCTCTTTAGGCATCCAAAACCATATATAGGTGAAAAAGAGTTAGAATAGAAATAATTTTATGTTCATGCTTCTGCCATGTGATATGTAATGAAAATGTTAAAAATACTTTATGATGCTTGATTAAAAGCAAAAGAAAAGGAAGAAAGGAAGCGAAGAAAGGAAAGGAAAGGAAAAGGAAGTGAATGTATTATTTTATTTTATTTTTGGATAAGTAAAAGGTAAATTTTATTGATACGAATGAAATAGGCATAACCCATGTACGCAAGAGGTATACAAAAGGATCCTAAATACATTCTAGGAACGATAGATTAAAGACAGGAAATCATGAGCATTGTCCCCATTAAGGACAACGCATGGAAAGGTTTTGAAATTTTTTTTTTTTACCTCATGACCAGGGGTGGACCCATGTTATAGGCCAAAATTAAAAAATAACCATCAATTATATCTGTTAAGTATTTTAATATGGAAAACTCAATAAATTAACTTCTGCCCCCTCAGAAAAATTATTTTTATACCCACCCCAAAAAAAAAGTAAAGATCCTGGTTCTGCCCCTGTTCATTGTTCATGACTAAATTGCAACTATAGTGGTCGGCCAGGAATGACTCACACTGCATGTCCTCATTTCTTATTTATTAAATGATTACTTATTCAATAGATAGAGAAAAAGAAAAGACTTCTCATCTTATTATGGTAATTGCTTTCCTAGAACTTTTCCTTTTGCCACCATTTAATTCTTCTACTATTTTATTATTAATTATCCCCTTGGCTTCTTTAAATCTTAATTTTTCTATTTTGGACCCATTGTTTTCTCACCAGTTAATTTTGATGTTTGTTGAAAAATAAAAAAGTCCACTTCCTCACGATTATAAGAATGCTTTTACATTTTAGACTCTCTGTGTAAGACATTTTTGACAATTAATGCATGACAGTCATGTAATTATTCAAGTGCATTGTGCAGGTCAACAATTAGTTATGATGCCCATACAAGCCACTCAGGTGGCAAAAATAGCCCTGAGAACTATTCAGTATGGAAATGATCCACCATCAAACAGAAGTAATCCCTTTGGTCCCCCTACCATTAACTCCCAGAAGTTCTTTTTTGACATAGAAATAAGAGACTCATTCTTCTGTGGTGCTATTTACAGAGATTCAGTTAAGTACCCAATACCTAGGACAGAAAAGTCTACAC
Organism: Juglans cinerea; assembly: GCA_961763995.1. Lineage (NCBI taxonomy): Eukaryota > Viridiplantae > Streptophyta > Magnoliopsida > Fagales > Juglandaceae > Juglans > Juglans cinerea. The sequence continues at coordinate 41,043,628 of CAUIVZ010000001.1, read as the reverse complement.
AGTAAAGAATATAACACAAATAATTAAATCTACCTCTTTCCATCAGCTTAAGCTTTTGGGACAAGTGGTGATTTCTCATGGTATCAGAGCAGAGGTCCTAAGTTCAAGTCTTGACTCTACACTTCACCTATTTAATTAAATATTCAACGTGTTAGGCCCACTTATTGAGGGGGAGTCTGGCCCACACGTGAGGAAGAGTGTTAAGATAAATACAAATGATTAAATCTATCTCTTTCTATCAGCTTAAGCTTTTGGGACAAGTGGTGATTTCACATATACTAGCTAGTCAAAAGAAGGGGAGGCCTAAACAGTGCCCCTAGCTGCCAATCCAAGGGAAAATCTAGGCATCCAGAATCTCAAATTAGAGGGAGATTTTCAAGTGGTGGTCCTTGCTCTTCAACACAAGAATCTTACCACTGAGTGGAAGACCTCTCCATTAATTATTGATGATATATATCTTCTACTGTAAGGCAACTCATGGTCTGCTAGCAAAGTTTCACATAGTTGCTTCCCTTGGAAAAATTCTCACCATTGACAACTTGAGGAAACACAGTATTATCATTTTGGACTGGTGTTATTTATGTAAAAAAAAAAAAGGGATAACTATGGATCATCTATTGTTATATAGTGAGGTGGCCAGCTTTTTGTGGGATGATATCTTCAACCAGACCAGTGTAGCATGGGTAATGCCTTGAAGGGTAGTGGATATTTTCTTAAGTGTTGGAGAGGTCTTTGGGGTAACATGTTGATATATGGAAAATGATTCCTCATTGTATTATGTGGTGCCTTTTGATGGAAAGAAATGGTAGGTGCTTCGAAGACAGGGACCACTCCTTGGACAACTTGAAGAGATTCTTCTTCAACACTTCATTTTGTTGGGCTGAATACATTGATTGTAATGGGGCTAGTTTTCATAGTTTGCTTGTATTCATCTCTAGTGCCTAGTGGTTGCTAGGTGTAATCTATGTATCCTTCCTGTGTGCATGAGATATGCCTATCGTTTCTATTAATTAGGCCTGTGCAGAAAATGCTAGAACCTGGCCCGTCCGTGTGACCTGACCTGACCCGACCAAAAAAAGCGGGTGGAGCAACTTGCGGGTCGAACCCGCTGAAACCGACATTATAAGAAAAACTCAAATTCAGTTCAAGTCGTCAAACAATTTGAACCCCGTAGAACGCTTGAGAAAACACTTTCTCGCCCTTTCCTATCTGCCAAACAACCACCTATTCTCATGGCCTCTCCTCAGATCTACTTCTCTTTCAAGTACTCTGATAGCCTCACCGCCGTGGCCATTTCATTCTGCACTGCCATAGTCTACGACGCTATCTCCTGGCTCCTCATCTATCGCATAAACTCCTTCAAGTCGAGGTCCTCAATTGACAAGGCTACCAAGAAGTGGGAGATGATGAAAACCGAATCCTCTGCCAAGATCGCCAAGAAAGCTAAGACCAAAAAGATGGAATGCGTCGAGAACAGCCTCAAGGAGTCGAGCCGCGACCTCTCCCTCTTCAAGTTCAAGTCCGGCGCCGTCGTCGCCCTTTGTCCTCTTCATCGTCTTCGATCTTCTTAACTCACTCTTCTTAGGGTTTTCACCACCACGCGGTGCCAGCTATCTCCACAATATTTTCAACCAATAAAAAAAGATGGGTCGTGAGAGAGGACCAACCATATGAAGCAACCAAGAGAGGGCCTAAGACGAGGAAGCTAGCCTAGAGACTAAAAGCAAGAGCAACCCTCATTGTGTTTTTGCTTAGAAATTGAAGCGGTTTGACAGCATTAGCATTCATGGAATTTGAATGGAGTGGTTTAAGGTTTCTATTCATGGGATTTGTAGGGTTTTTGTTGGATCTATTTGTATACGATTTGGGTTCCATTACCTGCTTTCAATCTCGGGTCGGGTCGGCCCATATCAGATTGGCCCGTGTTTAAGTCGGGTCGGGTCGGGCCGGGCCAATGCATGAGTCGGGTTGCAGCCCTACTATTAATTAAAGTTTACTCTTATGAAAAAAAAAAGTTTCACATAGTGCAAACCTTTAGAAGCACGAATTGGCTTGATGGGCTGCACCAATCAACATGGATGGATCATTCCCGCGAATGAGCTCGCCTGTAACCTGGCTCTCATTCATAGTGTGTAAAGAGCCCTTCTAGCCCACTCTTTGCTTTGTATCTGTAACCCTAATCTAGCTATAATATATATATATATATGGTTTTCTCCAGTTGACTAACCTACGTTGGGTTGATTAGAATATTTTTTAGGGAAGGGAATTACAAATTCAAGCTGCCCATTAATCATTATAGCACCTTTTGTTTGGACTTCTTTGGTTATGAAAGTTGCAAAAATATTATAGCATTTTGAGATGGTGCAACAAAATTCTAAAACCTAACCAATCAAGAAAGCACGTGACCTAGTAATGTTGTTGTGGTTCTTCTTATAATAGTAATGGCCTAAGAGACAAAGCATCCTCTACATTTATTACAAGGTAATTCGTTACAAGGTGATTCAGTACAAATATTCATGTGAGAAATTAGTCTATAAAATAAGAAAAAAGATATTTGCAATTGTGGATTGTGGAACTATCGCGTAATCGCTTTGAAAAAAGTGAAGAAAACATGGGACCCACGCGAAAATTTTTTTTTTTATAATAGAGCCCACCCTTTTCAAAAAGATTATGCGATGTTTACTTCACAATTGTACATAGAAATCGTAAAACAATTCATTCGCCATTACTCAAATTACTGCAACACTACAGAAACTTGTACGACACTTCATATAGCCCCACTGTACATTTGCAACTATAATTATTTTCAGAGGTACCGAGAAAATTCAAAATATACATGCAAAAACTCGAACGGCTCAGGAAATTAAGCTAAAGCTCACATCTTACCTCGGCTTGCATCCCAGCATGCCGCCTAACTCCGATCGCGTCGTACATAACAATTAGACTAAACCCCAAACAAACCGGAAACAGCGAGTCCGCCACCCCATGACAGAGCGCCACCGAAGTCGTCAAAGCCGTGCACAAAGCTGAGTGCGACGAGGGCATTCCTCCAGAAGCAAACAGTAATCTCAAATCCCATTTCCTCTCGATAAAGAAATTCAAGAACATCTTCATCGACTGCGCGATGAGCCACGCGAACAAACCCGAGACAAACGTCGGGTTCGCAGCTAATGTGGCTACGAACGGACTAATCCGAACCTTCGCATTCGACGTTACACTCAATAAAGCTACTCCAATCCCTCCATTTTGCAAATAAACGCCATCAAATCCATCCTTCATCTTCTCCGAATCATTGTAGGCTTGAACGCCCGAAGCCCATTTCTGGGTTTGCGAGGAGGCTAATATTTTGATGCTTTGAAAGATTGGAACCAAAACCCAGACGGGGTTTGGAGAAAAAGCTTGATTACTGAACTTCGAGTTCTGGTTTTTGGGATTTGAACCACTCCTGTGACAAAAAGAGACAGAGGAAGTACTGAATTTTCTGCAGCGGGTGAGCCTAAAGTAAGAGAAACTGGTGGAGTAGAGAGGCTTGGTTTTTGGGTTCGAGAGGTTGAAGTTGAAAGAAGTAAGAATTGGCTTTATTGTCACCGAGTCCATGAGAGGGGCTTCCGCGCTTTGAGTTCAGTCAGCATTTGAGAGAGAGGGAGAGTGAAGAAAGCGGAAACGAAAAGCGCGAGAAGCTGCGTGTGTTTTAGAGCGAAAGAAGCGTCGAGAATTTGTAGTGGAGAAGAGCCCTTGGTTTATGTTGTTATAACAAAAGTGCCATTAGGGCCCCATTTTCGGCAACGAATATGCTTTGCTACTCTTTTTGGTGGTCATATCGACATAGACGCATGATCAGGATTTGGAATATACATGCCGTGGGCATCTATCCATGCGCAAAATTATTAGTTATTCTAGCTATCAATGATGTGTAATTTGGGCCTATCTTTGGAGCGCTTATGGCGCCGTTTTGATGTTGAGCGGAGTTTAAATTAATTAATTTTTTTTAATGAATAATAATAAATTGAGATAGTAGAATAAATTTTATAGAACCAACTTCAAATGTATTTAAATGTAAAAATAAATTTAGATATATTTATAGAAAGTTAAAAAATATTAGAAATCTCGTACGTATAAAGAGATGTTTGATTTAAAAAAAGTTATGAGTTTCATGTATAAAAACGTTTTAAGTTGAATGATATTTAGTGATTTAAAAATTAAATGTTTAGTTATTAAATTCAATTTAAAATTAGATTAAAATGGTTTCAGTACCTTTCAACATTTAATACAGTCCAAAAAATTTATTTAAATGTGGTAAATGTGGTAGGGGACACGTTATGTGTTTATCTGTCTTACTCTCGGCAGCAAGGTTCCCCATAAGGTCTGAATCCCAAATCATTAATGTGTAGCGTAATTAATAACTTTCTAGATTGATTGATATTTGATACACACGCACACCATAATTATAGCTGTCGGGTAATTTTTTCTAATATCATTAAATAATAACTTTATTACAAAATGTCTATCATTTAAATTTATAAATATTAATTTTTAATTACTTGCTATTTTGATCTAATTTATATTCACAATTATTCTCGTCTCATCTCATCTAATCTAAACATTATAATTTTTTTTTAAATTCACACAAAATAAAATCAAAAATTCAAATTTTTTAAATCCTAAAATAAAAATAATATTAAGAAAATTATTCTAATAATATTTAATTTAATTTTTATCTTAATTAATCTCATCTTATCTACAAAAACAAATCACATCTTAATATTGAAGATGTTTTAGATCCTTCGTTAATCAGATGTGTGACGTGTCTTAGCAATTATTCATGCTTGAGGCGTTGTGCATGTTGGATGGAGAATTCAATCGGTCAAGAGGCACTTCAATTATATCATGATATTGAACAAAGCGTTTTTTAAGAGGCATCTGTCATTGTTGAGAGGATGTTTTATGCTTGTGTTTACTACTATTTAGGATAGGGTGGGGTTACTCAAGTTTTATTTTTATATATGGTCCATGCATCAACATGTGGCTGCTGCTTTTAATCAAATTTCCACCCATCTCTGCATTAATTTAATAATTTTATAGGAGTTTTTCATCTTGTTTGTAATTTTTTTTTTTTTTTTTTTTGCATAAAGAGTTATTCTATTTTTAAGCTGATGTGTAGAACACACTATTTATATTATTTACATGATAAGATTTGATTTGTAAAATTAAAATTTTAAATATTATTTTTTAAATCAAATCAAATTAAATATAAATATTTTATTAAATATATTATCCATACCGACTTATAATTATAATCTTCCTTAAATAGAGAGAGACAAACATCTTTTATTTTGCAAATCTATTTTTCAATTTTTTGTAATTAAAAAAATACACAAAATAAAACACAGAGAAAAAAGCACTCAAATATCATTTCAATAGACTCCATAATTTTTTCAAACTCCAATAAAAACAGATTTTAAAAACTCTTTCTATCCAATCATATTTTCTTTATGCATGCACAACCCATAAAAAAAAAAAAAAAAAATTAATGTTATTCATCATCCCAACTTCTATCATCATTCTATCATCCCATGATATGACATTAGATGATAGATTCACTTTCATCATCTTACAATGTGGCATTAGATGATTGAAAATTATTTATTACATTTCACTTATGAACCTATCATCTAATACCACATCATAGAATGATGGAATGATGATGGAAGTTGAGATAATGAATAGATTTTTTTAAATAAAAATCTCAATTTATTTTCTTTTGAGAATTTTCTCCGCGTTCGATCCAAGCATCTTTATTCACCAACTTTACTTTTAATCTGTGAAAGCTAATTAATTTCATATAATCATGAAAAATGATAGTGGGCTCCCGTTTATTTTGCCCGATTGTTTTTTTATTTTTTATTTAATTTTTTTGACTTAATGATTAAGAAAATATTATTTAATGATATTGTGAATTTTTTTTTAAAAAATATTTAAAAGTGTTAAAAAGATAATGTAAAAAAAAAACAAAAAGTAAAAAAAATAAATAAAAAAAATAAAAAAGCAATCATGCAAAATAAACGGACTCCCTAATATTTTCCTATAATCATTTACATAAAAGTAATTATAAATGAAATTAAACGGGCTCAAGGTTCATGGTCCAAACACTTCATTCGTGGACTGTGACACATTCACATAAAATATTGAAACTAAAAAAAAATGTAAACCCAAAAATAAAAAACAAGTTTTAAAAAATTGAATAAGAAAAAGATTACATAACAATTTCTCTGATATATATATATATATATATATATATATAGGATTTTTCATAAATTTTTATAAGAATCTAATTCAAACAAGCAATTCAGAGCTACTTCAAAAGTTTTGTTTTATATGTTTGACTTCGAAGATTGAAATCAAACATATAATGTGATTGTTGAATGGCTTTGGGCCAATGGGCCTAATGTGATTGTTGCACTTAGTAAGAAATGCTGATTTTCTAGCATTATGATTTTCGTCTATACAAGAAGACTTTTTTAAAAAATATTTAAATAAATGCCATATATATTTTTAGCCTAAAAAATTGACAGTCTTACTCCATATTCGTGACTTTAAAAAATAAATGTATATTCAATTTCTTTGATGTATTAAAAAGAGAGAATTCAAGCTCTTTATTGCAAGGAGAAAACAAATGTTTATAAACCCACAACATGCAGGTATATCTATTGAGAAGTTGACGGATCGATATACAAATGATTTTCGTTCATATGCATTTTCTCTGTTCTTTTTTTTAGATTATACATTATGTTAGTTTTGATAGTTGGAGACATATAATATGAAAATCATATTTTAAAGTGAACTTTCATCTCTGGATAAAAAAAAAAACCGGGTATCGGATTCTAAAACCCGGTATCCGGACCATGTGTACCCGAGTTTTGCAACTCTAGTTCCGGCCCGGAACAAATCTAAACCGAAACTCGATTTTTAGAGTTTTGGACTGGGCCAGAAAAAAAACTCGACTCGGATGAATAGTCTCACGTACATGCATATTAATTCAGTTTGGAAAAGATCACAATGAAGTAGTTTTTGTTTATGTTTTCAACTTGGAGTTATGCATCTTACAACTTTCAGCAAACAAGAAGACTGCTTGAAATTTTCAATGAATTGTACCTCTTGTTTGATTTTCTCTCATTACAATAGATTTTATTCGTTCCTTTATTTTAGATGAAATGATTTTATTTTTCACGTTATAACTATTTTTTTAACAATTAGAAGAATTTCTTTTGTGTTTTTTTTTTTTAAATTGAAATTTTGACCGATCCTTTGAAGGGAACAAAACAATGGGAGAGACACGTGGCCCAAGCATGAAGGATTCCAAACGGACAAACCCAACTAACATTTTGAAAATGTCCACCACCGACTTATGGCTATTTTCCCGTTTCTTTCGCCAACCCTTGCGCTTTCCTTTCTTCGCACTCTCTAACGCCTTTTCACTCCCTCACTCCCTCCCTCCCTCTCCGGCTCTCCCCCTGAATTCGTTCCGGCCAAACTCTGTTTTCGGTCCACGCATGGAGAACCTTATCACATTGGTGAACAAACTACAGAGGGCATGTACAGCACTAGGCGATCACGGCGAAGAGAGCTCCTTGCCCACTCTCTGGGATGCATTGCCCGCCATTGCCGTCGTCGGTGGCCAGGTCATATCTCCTATTTTTCCCCTTTTTATTAGTTTTTTATTATCCGTTTGATGCATTGCTTTGCCTTTTTCTTTCTTCTTGTTGTTTTTAGACCTCCCATTTAATTTTTCGTACGTCTCATTTATTACTTTATTTTTTTTAAATTTCCTCTTAATTTTATTGTTAGTGTTTTCTTCGAGGAAAAAAATTCGGGTTTCACTTAATTTCTTGAGAATTTTCTTTTCGTATCTTGTTATTGATCCGTATTTTGGTTTTTCTTGATCCTAGATTTAGGTGCTTCTTGGTTCACAATCAATCATTAATGAGTAGTTCTTATGTGCACAACATAGATTATGAACTAATAATTGTTAAACTGATGATGTTTTTTAAGACAAAATTTATATGATTTAATCATCTTGTAATATTTTATTGTTTGCAGAGCTCTGGGAAGTCTTCTGTGCTAGAGAGTATTGTCGGGAAAGACTTTTTACCCCGTGGAGCTGGTAATTTGTGTTGTCAATTCTTTTCACAGTTGCTCATAGTCACAGATATACACACCTGACCTTGCCAATATTTATGCACTGAACACCTCAATTTTATGGGAATGCATTGTTTGCAGGGATTGTTACTAGGCGTCCTCTTGTCTTGCAACTCCATAGGATTGATGAAGGAAGAGAATATGCAGAGTTTATGCATCAACCTAGAAAGAGATTCACTGATTTTGGTACTTATTTTTTAAGCTCAGAAGAGTGGTTTTTCTTCCTAAATACTTGCTCTTGTTGACAATATTTTTACCTTTGCGTCTCCAGTATCAATTTTCTAAACGAGTTAATATTTCTTAATCCACATTATGTGCTAATCTCGCATTTATTTTCTGTAGCTGCCGTGAGGAAGGAGATTTCTGATGAGACTGATCGAGAGACAGGTCGGACAAAACAAATTTCTACTGTTCCAATCCATCTCAGTATCTTTTCCCCTAATGGTGAGACATAAGTATTGGTTATCTTGTATCATACATTCTCAGAAATGCCACGTAAGCTTTGATTTAATGTTGTTGAGTGATTCTAAACCAAATGGGTTTTCAGTTGATCCAATGTCAGTGCAAAAGATCCAGCATTATAGGTGTGATACATTTAGCGATGTTTGAGCAATAATGTGTTATATTGGCATATGGTGTGTCATATTTCACACTTGAACTGCACTATGGTAATGGGGAATGTACTTTTTGAAGTTACTTATGCTGTTGAGATTGTACCTTAAATTGAGTTGAGTTGGAAGATCATTGTATTAGGTCTTTGCAGCTATGATTGGTTTGGTTTTTAACTCAAATTTTAGACTTAAAAGGGTGTTTCTGGAACTTGAGCGCATAGTGTTCCATTATGCTTTGTTGGGAATTACCAAACAAAAACATGATTGTTTCTTATCAGCAATAATAGTCTTTTTTGTAAAAGTTTTCTTATAAAATTGTTGACTTTGATCTTGACAGTTGTGAACTTGACGTTGGTCGATCTTCCTGGACTTACAAAAGTAGCTGTTGGTAGGTTGTATTGCTCATATTTTTCATATTGACTCCCACTCCATAGAAATATTACAAGATTAATTTATCCATTGGTTGGGGTTTTGTAGATGGTCAGCCAGAGAGCATTGTGCAAGACATTGAGAACATGGTTCGGTCCTACATTGAGAAGGTAATTGTGATATCAGAGTTTTCAAGAGTCTTTCGAGTTCGATGTTTTGATCTAATTTAATGAAGAATGAGGTTGGTTGGGTTCCCTTAGGACTTCCTAGAAAATACACTGGAATTTTGTAAATATGTAAAAAGTGATTGCTGGTAGTTTTAACGAGTTCAAAAAACTAGAACTGACATTATTTATTCAATTTTCAGGTTCTATTACATACTAGTCTGTGCTTTTTACTTGAGTCTTTGTATCTTACATGGAAAAGATTGTTCTGTTAGGACTTTAATGGATAATAACCCTCTTTAATTCCAGCCCAACTGTATTATTCTTGCAATTTCTCCAGCCAACCAAGATCTTGCTACATCTGATGCAATTAAGATTTCCCGTGAGGTAGACCCTAAAGGTAAATCAATTTTCTTAATGTCTTCTCCTATATCTCGCCTGGCTTTTCTGATGGAGCTTTATGGATTGATTGACTAGGCATATGATGAATTACTATAATTACAAGCTTTCCTTTGACACATACTATATCCTCTGTTTATGTGGTTAACAAATTTTCAGGGGAGAGGACATTTGGAGTTTTGACCAAGATTGATCTTATGGATAAGGGTACTGATGCAGTTGATGTAAGTCTTGTTACTTTATTTAGAGTGATGGTGTTGTGAAATTTAGTACTCTTGGTTCATTTTATATAGCTTGTTGGATTAGTTCAAAGTTTGGTTTTCTTCTTTTGTCAATGTGAGTCTAATATATTTTGCTGTTATGTTTCTAGGATTGGTTGATATGATGTTTTCGGGCATATATTATTTAATAATGATAGAATTCTATTACTTGTGAAAATATTGAGTGAGACTAAATTTTTCTTTAAATTAGGAGAGTTAGCTTTCAATTCAAAGGGATTTTGGAGAAGCAGGCTTCATTGAACATGATAGAAATGTGTACTAGTGAACTTGATGGCTTTGTTGGTTTTGAAAAGCTACTCTTATATTATTGTCAATGATTTCTTGGTGATTTATTAATTGACATTATGCATTCAAATTGGCGAATTGCTTTTTTTATTATTTCAGATCCTAGAAGGAAGATCATATAAGCTACGATTTCCTTGGATTGGTGTTGTTAATCGGTCTCAAGCCGATATAAATAAAAGTGTTGATATGATTGCTGCCAGGCGCAGAGAACGTGAATACTTTGCTACTAGCCCAGAGTATAGGCATCTGACTGACAGAATGGGTTCTGAGCATCTAGGAAAGATGCTTTCTAAGGTATGTTTAAGTGGTTTCCTAGATGAGTTTTATGTATTCTTTGAAATTTCAATAATCTTTTATTCTTTGTGATATACAAATTGTCATGGAAATGATTTAGATTTTTGTAAAAAGTTACTCTGATCCCCTTGATTTTGTGGCAATGACATTGTTGAAACTAAATATAATTAATTTGGCAGCACTTGGAAACTGTTATCAAGTCTCGAATCCCAGGCCTTCAATCCCTTATCAATAAAACCATAACTGAGCTGGAAGCAGAACTGAACCGTCTTGGGAAGCCCATTGCTTCGGATGCTGGAGTAAGAATTTTTTCCAACTTCAACGAATGTAATTTCATTAAGCGTTGGAATTCATTCTGTTTTTGGAATGCAGGGAAAATTGTATGCCATAATGGAAATTTGTCGAACATTTGATCAAATATTTAAAGAACATCTAGATGGCGTGTATGTTTTTTTTTTCCGCATAATGTACTTTTCGTTTTGGAATGTGTTTTGTTCATTTCCTGCTGGTTTCAAAATTATGATCACTTTATGCAGGCGCCCAGGTGGTGATAAGATCTACAGTGTGTTTGATAATCAGCTTCCAGCTGCTCTGAAGAGGTTGCAATTTGACAAACATCTTTCAATGGAAAACGTGAGAAAGCTAATCACTGAGGCAGATGGATATCAACCTCACCTAATTGCTCCTGAACAAGGATATCGTCGTCTGATTGAGTTTTCCTTGGTAACAATTAGAGGTCCTGCCGAGGCAGCTGTAGATGCGGTACGTGTAATACCCCAGATTGAGAATAGGAGGTGGTGAATTTGATTCCAAATTTCTTAGGAGGTAGTTCTTGTCCTTTATAAGGATTTAAGTGACTTCAATTGTAATATTGACTAGTTCTTTTAGATTATAAGCCTGACTTTGGTTTGAGCTTTCCTTGTGTCATTATAAATGACATCATAGCCAGGTCTCAATCAAAAGTGTTGGACTTGAGATGTGCAAACTGTAATAGTCCATTGGCCGGACGAGGATTGTAGGGATTTAAAGAGGGAGATTAATACTCCAGGTTGAATATAGGAGGTATTGAATGGGATCCCGCATTGGTTGGAATAGAGAAATTCTTGCCCATTATAATGATTTAAATGTACTCTTTTTGTAACATTAACTAGTCTTTTAAAATTATAAGGAAATGTGGCTTAGCTTTTCTTCAGAATGCTTTTCACACTTGTAAGAAAAACGTCTATTTGTGGTCAGTTACTTGCTATGAAAATTAATATTTCCCACCAAAATAAGTCATACTCATCACAAATACTCGTTTTCCTTGTAGTGTCAGATGTACTATAATTATTTAGTTTGCATTATTAATAATCCTTGGTATAAGATCCTACTAAATTGTTCTTTGCTAGATTTATTTTTTTTGTAAGTGTTCTTTGCTAGATTTATTAAATGCTGATGTTCTAAATTAGTCTGATGGGTACATATATCCACGATTACAGGTTCATGCTATATTGAAGGATCTTACTCACAAGGCTATTGGTGAAACTATGGCAAGTTCTTTGTCATTGCTTCCTTTCCAATATGTTTGATTCTTGAGTTTTGTTATAGAGATACATTACAATTTACCATACCATCTTTGAATTAGAGATCCAAATAAAAGTTTAGGGTCTTAGGCATTTGGGAGATTACTTGATTTCTTTCAAGTTTCACATGTAACTTAGTCAGTGAGCTTCCCCTGATCAAGTACATAAATACTTCATATAAATAATGGCATTTGAAAATATGCAGAAACTTTGGAGGGCAAGTGCAAATTCCTTGATTTGTTTTCAGGACATCCAAGTATATTTTTGTTTATGTTACTTGTAGGAGCTAAAGCAGTATCCCACTCTGAGATCGGAAGTCGCAAATGCAGCGATTGAATCATTGGACAGGATGAGGGAAGAAAGCAAGAAAGCAACCTTGCAGTTGGTTGACATGGAAATTGGTTATCTAACTGTCGAATATTTTCGCAAACTTCCCCAAGATATTGAGAAGGGTGGAAATCCAACACACTCAGTTTTTGACAGATACAATGATTCATATCTCAGGCGAGTTGGTAAGTACCCAAATAGTGAAAGTTCAACCAAAAACACACAACCCAATTTTAGTTAAAGGACTAGCCTAGACTAGTGAAGTAATTACCAACGAAGATCTAGCTTTGTTGGTTTGAGTCATTTTCGAAGTTCAAGCGTTTGCATCTCAATCTTTTCATGAGTATCTTATAAATCTTCAAACATTAGTAGCTAGAAATACAGCTAGTTTTATGTATTTCTTTTATATATACAGGAACCAATGTCTTGTCTTATGTCAATATGGTTTGTGCAAGTTTGAGGAACTCTATTCCGAAGTCTGTTGTCTATTGTCAAGTGCGTGAGGCCAAACGAGGCTTACTTGATCATTTCTTCACAGAGATGGGTAAAAAAGAGGCAAGGATTTCAATGCACTGATCATGACCCATTCCTCTTTCTCTTACGTCTCTTGAAATGTTATAACACTACTCTTAAGTTCCTTATCCATAACTGTTTTTTTTTTTTTTTCCTTCTTTTTTCAGTCAAAGCAGTTGGGTAAATTGTTGGATGAGGATCCAGCAATCATGCAGCGTCGTTCAAACCTTGCAAAAAGGTTGGAGTTATATAGAAGTGCCCAAGAGGAAATTGATGCAGTTGCTTGGTCCAAATAGAGGGGACTTGATTTATTTTCTTTCTTAGAAGTTGGATGGCATCGATTCTTTCATTTATTAGCATCCCATAAAGCTCACGCCGCTTGAGTTGAATTAGAAAATTCTAAGAGATCTTGATCCGTGAATATATACCAATTCTGTATTATTCACATTTTTCTTGTTCCGATAGAGATGTCCAAATTGGACCAATGAACTTCGCAATAAAAAAGGTAGCATTTTGTTAATTTTTAGGCACGATTCGATCTCACTTCCCTTTTGTTAATATATATAGATAGCCTCATTTAGCTAGCCATGATGCATGGTTGGAGTAGCAAAGATTAATGTTGTATCTTGAATGATGGGTGCCGAGAATTGGAAAATATTTTTTTAGGTTCTAATGACAAGAAGATATACCTAATTGCAAGAGAGTTTCAACTAATGCGGTGGGGGATTCAAATCCAGGTTTTTCATTTGGAGAATCGGACTATATGCCATCAGGTCATCAGACTCTTGGCGTAATGGAACTCTACGTCTTTATGTGAATAGTTTTTAATAATTTAAGAAGTTTGATTTTGGAAGTCGACGTATTTATGTGATTTTAGTATATTTTTGGATCGCATTATTTTAAAGTTTCTTTTTCTTTCCGAAAAAATATGGTTATTAAGAAAAAAGAAAAGTTTTAGTTTTTCAAACGGTAATATTATCAATGGTATTCATATTGTACAGACTAATTCCTAATCATTCCATCATACTAAGCTGAATGGGACTTCTAATTATTACCATCGAAGAAAAGAAATTTTTTAATATATATTAGAGTTGATACATACATATGTATGAGGTCACATGAGTGTACAAATTAAGATTATTTTATCATTTTTATCGATTCCGACTCTAGATTTTACTATTTATATCTAATGCACTAAAATTAAGAAACCTTTGTATAACTCAAAGCTTTCAGGCTAAAAAAAAAAAAAAATAGTTAGCAAATATATAAAAGCTCTTTTATACTTGCTTTGACTTTAAGAACTACTTGGTCGTATCCCACTTCATTGCGCCAAAGACTTGAAAAAAGTGAGTTCATTTGGTTATACAAATCATCTTATTTTATTATTATAATTTTTTTAATCTTTTATAAAAAATATAATAAATAATTCAATTTTTTTAAATTTTAAAATAAAAATAATATTAACAAATAATACTATAATAATATTTTATTCAACTTTTAATTTTTATCTCATTTCATCTCATCTGTATAACCAAACGAGACTTAAGATTTTTTTTGAAAATGGTAGATTAATTATGGGTTATTCAATTTTACCTGCATTTCTTTTTAAGAAAATGGAAGGTATCCCCACTTTTATTGATAACCCTCTCTTATGACAGAAGAATAAATTTTACAAACGTCGGAAGAGTTTAAGGAGTTATATAATTCTCGAAACCAAAGCCCTGTGAAAACCATATATTCTAAGAAATTAATCTATACAATAATTATTTGGAACGATCTATCATAATAGAAAAGTATAAAACTAGTGCCTAAAGTGAGGGAGTCCAGTTTTATCCAGAAAAATATATGCCATATAAGTGTTTTAGTAAGTGAAAAACAGAGTAAAAAGAAGCATCTATAGCAGCAGCTCCTAAGTTTGCTAAAACATCAGCCAAACTATTCCCTTCCCTGTATATACGAATTAATTCAAGAGTAAATAAAAAATAGATGCTAAGTATTTCAGTCCACATTCCAAAATACTTCGAAAGATGCTCTTATTTTTTGTTAAAACAGTTCACAACAAGTAAGAATCTATCTTCATGAATAATTTTAAAGTTTGTAGCTTATAGCAAATAATAAACCATATTTCAAAGCAGAAAGTTTAGCAAAGCAAAAATATTTGTCCCATGATCCAGATGGCAAGAAAAACCTTAAACAAACTTACCAGCATGATTTCTAATCACGCCTCCACAACTAGCTATTCCAGGATTCCCTTTTGATGCCCCCATCAATATTCAGCTTAAATTTACCAATCGGTGAAAGATACCATTTGACTAACAAAAGCTTAAAGTTGGGTTTGTGGAGCCTAGTTTGTGAGTTAAGAAAATGCCAGACAAAAAATTTGCTCGACGTTTGCACAACAGGCTGCTCGAGTAAATATCGGATGGAGAGTTCGTTCGAGATTCGCTCGATACTTCGCTTGAGTGAAAAACCCAAAATCTGTTTTTCTAGAGTTTTCGCTGAATGCCTAAACTATATGTAGTATATATATTTTCTGTGACGTGGAACTTGAGGAGAGTTGAGTGGCAGAAACAGAGAGAGGTCACCCTTGTGTTTGTGTGAGAGAGAGAGAAAGTGAGTGAGAGAGACATTGTATTGCTCTACAGTGTATTCCTATTTTTCTTTGAATAAAATCTTCTACAACTCTGTGGACGTAGCACGTTGTTAAAATTTACATGTGTGTGTGATTGATTTCCTTGTTTTAACTTTATTTTCTTGCATAGTTTTTCACAACATTAAAAACCCTTGTTTGAAGCCTAGACAGCTTCTGGTAACTTTGGTATAGGTGGCCTAACCAATGAATTTAGCTCCTATAACCAAACTTCAATCTTCCTACACAGTTGTTTAACAATTCTTAGAGAGTTTTCATATCTGGTAGTATTTCGAGCTAACGAGATCCATTCAAAGGCGATATCTGTTGTTTGTGCAAATTGTGGCTATATTCAGAGGAGATCTTTATGGGAATCTTTGTTTGGTTTAACATGAAAGTCCCTAGTCCAATCCCTCGCCATGTCCTCCGCTGATTGGAGTTCAATTAGAACATGCCTTAATTGGGTCAATAAGTCCAATTACTCGTGGGTTTAACAAGCTCCATTTCATAAGAATATGGTTTCTAATTACACCCGGCATGAGTGGACGACCTCTACAAAACTTTGCTATTAAAGCATGGGTTTTGCTAGATACAAGCGAGTTCGTGCACCATATCGCGTGCCCATGATTTTTTTTATTTAAAAAAAATGAAAAAATTTTTTTTAAGAGAAGAAGAAAATCTCATATATCATAAAAATTATTTTCATCTTTAATTCACATTATTTTATTAAACATATATATTATATATCAATATTGGTGCACAAATTGGTGCACAAACTTACTTGCAATTAGATTTTTCCTTAAAGCATATTGTAGAGGAGCTTCAGATCTCTACAACTCTAGAGCAGTAAAATGTACAGCAGGCTTACCATTCTTTTATTGCGATTGCTTCAAGGGTAAAGGAATATCCACCAATGGGATTGTTGATATATTAAACTTGGACAAATTTCCATGAACAGCAACATAAGATTTGGGTTGAACACCCTCAAGGGCCACAGGGCATTCCAATGATGAAGGAGTCACCTCTTTCTCCATTTTTTTCAATAAGACTCAAAATAGTAAAGAAACCAAACAACAGTGAAAGAAAAAACCTCAAATGGTGAAAAAATAAACTAGAACCAGTGCCAATTAACCTCCACAAGCATCGATTAGGGCTTAGAAGCAAAGAAGACCGAGGAGGAATTAACCTCCGCAGAGCTCAGGGCTAAATAGGTCCATATGACTCGTCTTATTCATACCTTAATTCTACCCAGCACTTCATTGGTATGCCCTAGAAATGAAAATGTACGTATATCTTGAACTTACTTCATTCTAGATTTTTTTCCCAACTTTTTGATACAGTGTTGTGTAGCAAAATGCATACTAGAATGATCCATCGATCTTCTGGCAACTTGCTTACTGGGTCAACAATGTAGATTAAATGTTTGGGACAGAAACGTGAGTTTAGTAGCAAAACGTAATTATTTGCGGCGAAAATCTTCTGACGACGTGAATTTGGTAGCAAAACGTAATTATTTGCTATCAAATAGCATTTGAGGGAAAAATTTATGTCCCAAACACTGTTGAACCAGTAAGCAAGTTGCTAGAAGATCGGTGGATCATTCTAGTATGCATTTTGCTACACAACACTGTATCAAAAAGTTGGGAAAAAAATCAGTGGATATAACTTAATGGCTTCACGTAGTGTAATTCATCTACAAGGGTATATATGAGAACTAAGAGTTCAAAAATTGTAATTTTATGAATTCCATATTTTCAGAGGCTAGTTAGATTACACATTCTTTTTAGCCAATTATCTTTCCTTCTCCATCTGCTTAAATAAGGTTCCATCATAAACAGCTTCGATATTAAGGATTATGCAGCAAAATATTCTTGTCCTTATATAGATTATGGAAAGACCTTCCATTCTGTCCAGCTAGCAAGCATGCAATAGATTTATGTGTATCACTTATCTTTTAAGAACAAAATGTGTAGGCTACCCACTTAAGATAGGTGTAGCCTTGAGTCTTGAGAATGAGAATGGAGTCACTAAACCCCAGGGCAAAACTGGTTCATTTCATGTTAGAGAATTGGGGTGTGTACAAGCATGCTTGCTGAAAATTTCTACCTGGTATCACGGAACAAACCTAGAAGATTGATTTAAAAAAAGAACTTAGATGACAAGCCTCACAAGAGAATAGGGTGGTATTGTAGTGCACCATGGAAGATCTATCACAATTGAGGATTCATGTCAATTTATTGAAACCGAGATGTGATAAATTCCATCCATGCAGTTTGAATTTACTAACTTGAAATGTGGTTCTTTTTGGGTTTTCTTTGGGGCTGGGAACATGATTTAGTGAAAATGCATTCTCTCATTAATATTTGATCCCCAATCAAATGTTATAAAATACTACAAAACCACTATAGGTATGATATTGGCATCAGTGAAAACCATCAGCTAGCGGATCTTATGGTCCCTTCATATTTTTCATGAAACAGAAACATGCCTTGTTGTATCGAGGGTAGTGCAGAGGCATTTGGAACACTGAAGCTGGGTGTATTTCCTTCCCACCCTGTCCTCCACTAGGGACCTAGAAGCTATTGACATGATTTCCTTGCACGACTCCTTCATTTGGGTGCCCAACAGTAGGGTTACATGAAGTCTCCATTGTGTCCTCTGCTGACCCTAAAATATGACATGCAAAATGAAGACTCAAATTCAAAGCCATGTCTGACCTCTCTATCTGTCTCTCAAGTGTTAAATAATTTTCCTAAATTATTTCTTTAAACTTATTTAATTTTCACAACTCAGTATTTTCAAGTTTCTATAACAATATATACCTTAAATGCGACAGTCTGACTTCAAGTTGTAGCAAGGCTATAATTAATGTGTTAGAAATTGAGCATATTGTTAGATATCTCCTGGAATTCGTCTCCTATAATTTATGTTCGAATGAAAACCATCTGCCCCTATAATTTAAGTTGGAATGAAAACCATTGCCCTTGTGTTTAGTGTATTGTTACTTAAATTTTTTGCTGGTCTTGAACAATATTTTCAATAAAACTCTCGAGGACCTGATGTCAATAGCTGCCTTTATGTCACATTTGGAGTCATCTTCTGAAACAAAGCCTGACTAGGTATCATATTCTATTATAATCATTGGTTATAATTGAATACTTCTATGCATAGAGTATTGATTCTTTGAGCAACAGAGAAAAAATCATATACAAAGATACCTAGTTGATAGAATATATTTTTATAACTTGGGTGCTTCAGTTACTGTTTGAAACCACGTTGTGGAGATGTGAATATACAGTTATGCTTTACTAGTTAAGGCCATCTATCCAACTTTACTCAATTACTCCTGCATGATTGAGATTTTGAGTTTAAAGTTGACTAGCACTTTCGCCTAATCACGTAAAATGTCAATTAAACTGTGTATGTTTTTTCCTTATCAAAGCACATCTTGAGCCATGTGTTTGTTTTGGAATTTTTACTCCAAATGAGTGCCAAATTCACACCTTTTATGGCATCAATGTTCAAATGGACAAGATGTGGATTCATATTGAAGATAGATTTGGGTCCAACGAATATGCATCATGGGTTAACCATTTTATTACTATGGCTCAGCCCATGCAGCTAGAGGCAATGACATTAGGTGTCTGTGTCGCAGATGTTGCAATATCTTCTTCTGGCCAATAAATGTGGTCGATGATTTTTTGTATATTACAGGGATTGATCCTTCTTATAAGGCCTGGATATTTCATGGTAAGGATGAGCCTTTGATTCTCAATTCCTCAGATGATGGTGAATCTACTAGGTTTTCTGGTGACTATATTGATGATATAGATGACATGGTGGATGACATTCGGGCTGGGGCGAATATGAATCATTCTCAATGACCTACTGATGGGGAGAAAGAAGGGTATTGTACTAAAAAAACAAATTGGACTGAATTGTTAGAAGATGCACGACATCCACTATCTATCATGTGTGAAGTTTTCCAAGCTATCATTTATCGTAAAGTTGCTTCATATCAAGACAATTGGTGGTTGGAGGGTAAAATCATTCAACATGGTTATCAAGCTCTTGAAATCTGCGTTTCCTGATGCTCTTCTTTTAGATTCTTATAATGAGGCACGTCGGTTGGAACGTGGCCTTGGGTTTAGTTAGACCAAGATAGATGATTGCTTAAACAATTGTGTTGTTTTGGAAGGAACATTCTAACAAAGATAATTGCCTTCATTGCAACACTCATAGGTGGTGTCAAGCACTAATAAGCAGAAGAAAGTTCTCCAAAAAGTGTTGAGATATTTTCCTTTGAAGCTAAGGTTGCAAAGACTAATCAAACTCTAGGAAAACTCAGCCAAACCTACAGGTATTTCCCTATGTAGGTGTAATATACATAGGTAAGAATGCAAAATTCTATGGATCATTTTAGACTTGTATCACGTTCTTTATTATTTTAGAGTTAAATACATATATAATATTTCCCTTGTACAAGGCCAATGGCAGTAGATGATTATTTTCAAGTTTGGAATTTCCTAATTAGGTTGATAGAGATTGACCATACACTTATCTTTGCCATATGTGTTTCCAATTTTGCAACTCAGTTAATATGGAAACTTTTCATCAAAAGTTACCGATTGGTGAAGACAAAGTGCCCCTACACGGCTACAGTAATGAACCAAGTCTCCATGCATGCATGCAGCTTTTATAAGAATAATGCTCCATCTAGGAAGGTGTTTCAAAATTACTAAACTAGATGTATTTGCTTACAAATTGTTTTAATTAATCAAGGGAACTCTTGTTGTCCACGTAAATGCTCTACAATAACTTGGAATATGAACTTTATATAAGTATATACATGTTGATGACTATAATGTCACCATTAATATTAATATATATATGTATGTTGGTTGAAGTAGACTTGGTCTGGATTTTGGGAATATGAGGTGATTGCAGCCGTAAGAGTTGAGAAGTTCTATATAGAAGCTATTGAATTACATGGCATAATTAGAAATTGGCATAAGGGCCTCATAAGAAGAATAATGATTATTATTATTTGTGCATTTGACCAAAGTAATACTTGGGAATTAGTTTGTGGCAGAGCATGAAGACCTCATAATTATTGGGTCAAATTGGTTCATGCTCAGCCAAGCATTTTACCCACTAAACTACAATAAAGCAGAAGAAAATATGTAACTCAATTGCTTGTGGCAAAAAATGAATATTACTGATCAAATAGTACATTTCTCACGATCATCTACTGCCATAAATGATAGTAATTCTAACCAGCAGTAAGCTCATGGGTTTAAGTACTATATGTTGCCACTTATTTTCGGGGAGTAAGAGATGTGGCTAGAAAAAGTCAATTCCGGCAAGAATATTGCAACAAAATCAC
Source organism: Juglans cinerea (assembly GCA_961763995.1). Lineage (NCBI taxonomy): Eukaryota > Viridiplantae > Streptophyta > Magnoliopsida > Fagales > Juglandaceae > Juglans > Juglans cinerea. Next base: position 41,022,612 of record CAUIVZ010000001.1, on the reverse strand, counting down.
TCCTAAGAAAAAGCATAATTTGTTGTAGTGACTAGTGCAGAATCATATTGATAGAAGTTAGTTTGTGAATTATAGTTTCTTATATATCTTTCTTAATTCAAGTTGGTTTGGCCTAATGAAACATGGTTTTCTTTCAGCATTGTCTTCCAAGTTTTTTTTCTTTGTGGAGGTGCCATGACTTAAGACTCGTGATTCTTGTTTGGGAATTGGCAAATTTGGAGTATGGAGAGTGTGTGAATCTTTAGTTGGGTTGAAGTGGAACAAGCATATGGGAATGAGAGTTATTTGGACTTTGGACAATGAATTTCCAATAATGGAAAATGAACATTTTTGTTACAATGGAAGATTTTTAGTTTATTCATGTTGGTGACTTAGTGTTACAATTATTTACTTTTTAGTATTTTTTTAGTCGATGTTTTTTTTTTTTTTTTTTTTTGTAATTGTAGATGTTGTGTAGTTACTATAGGTAATTATGTATATATTTTTTAAAATTCATTCCATTATATTAAATCGTCTAAATTGTGCAAGAAATAAAGTGAATAAATAAATAAATGTTCAGTTGGGCCGTACAAGCTTTAAAATCACAAAAATGGGTCTCAAAAGGCCGAATGAATAGGCTTTCCCAAACCCCCTGCTCGCCAATTAAATATGGACATGGTGCGGGGCGGCCGCAAAGGGAGGGAGGGTGTTGTGGGGTGGGGGCCAAGTGGGGAACATGCCACCAGCCACCAGCCACCAGCCACCAGGCAAAGGGAGGGAGGGTGTTGTGGGAGGTAGTAGGCTTATTGTGTACAAGGCCACATATCGGTTATTAAATTCGCATGGTTAACAATAAAACCCTATCTACTATATGGGATAAAAAAAAAAAAATAATACTCATATATTTTAGAAGAATGAGGGTGAATATATCAGTATCTCATAATGAGGATTTGATACTTTTTGAATACATGAATTTTGAATTTCAAATTATAAGGATTCTAGAAGATAAAATCCTCGGAGTGTATTCAACCTATGTGGTGGAGCCATTAAGTGGAGGGATGTCAAGCAATCTCGTGTATTGCTGGCTCTACCATGTAGGTCAAATGTGTTGCTGCCTTGAAAGCAATAAAAGAGGCTGTATAGGTCGAAATGTTCTTGATGGATCTAGGCCGTGTACTATGATTGAGGAAACTCTCCTATCTAGGGTTGTAATCGAGCCGGCTCGGCTCGACTAAAAATATTCGAGCTTGAGCTTAAACTCGAGTTCGAGGTTTTTATTTATTCTTTGTTTGAGCTCGACTAGGTAAGCTAAACTCTCAAGTCGAGCTCGAGCTTGGCTCGAATTATTTTTTTAAAATAAGATTTAATAATTAAAAAATTAGATAAATAAAAAAAATAAAAAATCTAATATTGAATTTGTACAATTAACAAGTAGAACCTCTATTGAATTATAAGATTTTAAAAATTTATAAATAATTAATATCTAACTGGTTGATATTTATCCATAATAACAATATATAATTATATGCCTACATAAATTATTAATACATACAGTTAATATGATAGCATATATCTATTTCATATATTTGTTTTTGAATAAACCTCATTCCATTCATACTAATTAGTCATTACAAGCCATATCAAAAGAAATCAAACTTGAGATAAAAATAGGACATTCTTCAATCCAACATGTAAAATTTTCTAGATTTAAGGTAAACTTTACCAACTTCTGAGCAATCAAATTGCCATCTCTTCGAACGACTTGGATCTCCTAGTGCAGCAAATCTTTCAGGCTACTCTTCACATCTTCCACAACCTGCCCATACCAAGTCCAGCAAATCACATTTTCTTTCACAGCATTGATTATAAGTGCATCACCTTCAAAGACCACTTTGTTGAAACCCATCTCTTTACATACTTCTATTGTTCTTCGTAGTGCAATGGCTTCAACTAACACTGCTTTGGCTATCATTCTCTGTGGTTCACTATATGGAGCCATGACCTCCCCTTTACTGTTTCTGATGATAATGTTTCTGATGATAATCCCCAGTCCCACAACACCATTTTGCTCATATATTGACACATCAAAATTTGCTTTGAACCACCCATCTTCAGGTTTCTTCCACTGTTTGATGGTAGACATGGGTCTCCCACCACTTGAGTTAGCTTCCTTACTCTTCAATGCTTCTCTAAAACAATCTAAGGATTGAATGGCCCCTTCAAAAACTTGTGCAGGACCAGAAAAAACATTTTCAAAAACAAATTTATTTCATCTATGCAAAATACCCCTGAGAATAACTGCCACTTCCTCTATTAAACCAGAGTTTAGTTTCATACAAAGCCTATCCCATAGATCCCTAAAATCCTCTGCCATGACACTCCATTTCTACACACCACTCCCCTTATAAGCCCATACATCATTCACAGTTGTGCATTGCCATAAAGCATGTACAATTTTCTCACTTTCAGTTTTACAAATTGGGCATTTATCATTTTTTCCAACTTTTTTCTTAAGGAGCAGAGCTTTTGTAGGAAGAGAGTTGGTACATGCCCTCCATAAAAAATGTTTTGTGGCCCCTGGAATGTTTAAATTCCATACTTTTCTCCACCTGTCAGCTTCTTTCACCCCTCCCGAACCCTCTCATTCTTCCCTTCTCCTCATGTCTCTTGCCATGTGATATGCACTTTTAACATTATACTTTCCATCGTTGCTATGAATTCATATCATCTTGTCCTCCCCTTCTCTTTTGCTAATAGGCACATTACATATCATTTCAGCCTCCTCATCACCAAAGTGATCTCTAATTAGCTTCTCATCCCAAACCTTTAATTTTGGAATAATTAAATCTGAAACCCTTGCCTCAATCCCTAGTGAAGAGACCAGAGATTGAACACAATAAGATGATGGTTTAGGTAACCACCTATGTTTCCATATCTTAATACTTCTTCCATTTCCCACACGCCATATTAGCCCCTTTTTAGTAACCTCTTTTGCTGCCCACACACTTATCCATATAAAAGATGGAGCATTGCCAACCTTTGCATATAAAATTCATCCATTTCTATAGTATTTACGACTATACACCTGTGCCACAAGTGATGTGGGGTCATTTAAAAACCTCCAAACATGTTTACCTAATAAGGCCACATTGAAGTCCACCAAGTTTCTGAAACCCAACCCACCACTATTTTTTACCCCTGCCAAACACTCCCAGCTCTTCCAATGGATCTCTTTTCTATCCTTATTCTTACCCCACCAAAAGTTTCCCAACAAAGCTGAAATTTCTTGATACAATCTTCTAGGAAGTTTGAAGACATTCTAGTGTAAGTGGGTACAGCCTGTAAAACAGCTTTGATCATAATCTCTTTTCTTGCTTTGTACAAGAAGATATTCTGCCAACTAC